>CM014270.1:4522645-4545114 GCA_004135705.1 Alloteropsis semialata | reverse complement strand
CCGCCCTTCCCACGCACCGACGCGCGCCCCTGTCGCGCGGCCACCGGATCCGGCCGAGGCATCGCCGAAATGGGTCCACCTGCCTCCGTCACCGTGGAGGGCCGCCCGCGCCCGCCCCGATCCGCCGGAGAGCAGGCCACGCCGCCACCTTCACCACGAGCCGCACGAGAAGCCGGTGGCTGCAGCTGAATAGCATCTGTTCATCTCAATGTCTGTTGATATACCATAGCAGTAGTGACTGAAGTTTTTTAGTTTTCTTAGCTTTTTTCTTTCCTTTAGTTGCCGGAAGGCAATCTGTAACTATAATTGCTTCCTTCTATAATGAAACGGCAGAGCACCTGCCAAAGCTTGCTCAAAAAAAAAATGAAGCCAACGGCCCGCTCAAGCGGCCGCGCCGCGTGAGGGGTCGCGAGGGAGGGGCGGCGGCGGCTAGGGTTTGCTGTCGCCCACGTCGCCCGTACGGGAGCTATGGGAGCAACCTGCAGTGCCTTTTATCCCTCTTCTGCTAGAGGCTGTCACGGTCGTCGAGGTGTCCCTGTGTTGAATCGTGTGGATTCATGTTCTTCCCTCTTTTCCTGCGACCCGCGAGGGGTGTGTGAAGGTTCTGGTGTGTGCAGCCGTTTGGATGTACCTTCGTTGCTGCTGTTAGGTGAGTTCATCATTCCTCTCTTCTGTTCATGTGTGCTTTCCTTTTTTTTCCGATGCACGCTGCTCTTTGCACTAATCTTGTGGGCTCTGTTGGGTGCTGCTATGTTGAGTGGCCTGTATTGGGCATTTTATTCATGCTTTGGTAGAGTAGATTTTTGTTTATGCTTTTGGTATGTTAGATTTGTCTTCCTATCACCGTGATGTGTGATATGTGACTGCTATGTGTGGTTTGTCCTGCTGTCTTTATCGAATGGTTCCTGTTTCCGTGTGCGGTCGTTATGTTATTAGGGAAGTTTATTGCTGATGCAGATGGCGATTTAGTCTTGCTTCTCTGTGATTGCAATACACATTTGGTGGTAGGGTCTTTCCTTGGCATGATCCTATCTTCCATAGCTGTAAAGCGTGTTTGCCTTTAGTATCTGTTTCCGGTTTTTGTAGTCACATCTGTTTGTCGTTGATTTACCTTTTTTTCAGCGTTTTCTACCAGCCTTTGTTTTCGTTGTCTGGGTCCTCCTATATTGCCATGCCTGCTAAAGAGTCCAAGAGGTGCGCATGCTCCTCTTCGTCCAGCAACCAGTAATCAAAATCAGCAGTCGTCCGCGCGTTTGCCTGGTTTCCTACGTCGTTGTCATCCTTCGGTCCCGGCAACCTGTCGGTCACCTCTATCGGTTCATCGCTCATCTGGGATTGTCCAACGTTCTGCTGTAACCTGGGGATGGTGACGTGTAGTTCGTTAGTATTCCTTTTAACTCTTCTTTGTTTATAGCACCGAAATGTATGGTGGTTATAAAAAATATTTGAACATTCTCACAGGAGATCCTGCCGCTGAAGCATCGGTACGTATAGAGCTATACACACAGACAAAAAAAGAAGCAGAAGTAGCTTAAAAAGAAGCAGAAGTAGCTTTTCCTTCAGCTTGGCCCAGCAGCGGCTTACCAAAAAAGCTGTAGCAAAAAGCCTGAGGTGTTTGGTAACTCAGATTTTTCTCGCAGCTTCTCAGCCATGGCAACAAGGCCTCAGGAACTCGCCGGCTCGCGGCAGGAAGTCAAGCTCGATGGTGAGAGCGAGCTCAGCAATGGCGCCCTTGGTGGCAAGGAACTCGAAGGCCTCAATGGCTGTGACCTTTGTGGCCATATCATCTCGAGCGGGAGAAAATGCTTGAGGCGAGATCTTAGGGGAGGAGCGAAGGGGTGGTCGGTGCCGGCGGAGGAGCGGAGGGGTGGTCGGCGCCGGCGGAGGAGCGCAGGCGGCGCCGGTGGAGAAGCGGACTGGGTGGTCGGCACCGGCGGAGGAGCGCAGGCGGCGCCGGTGGAGAAGCGGACTAGGCCATAGCCTTACAAAATTTAAGTGACTCTTTTATTGACTAACTGATTATGATCGCCTCACTGCCACATCAGGATACTAAGGCCTTGTTTAGTTCGCGCAACTTGGGTTGCAACTTTACTGTAGCAATTATAAACCTAAGATTAGGAGGACTAAACACGATCTAATTATAAAACTAATTACACGGATGGACGGGAAATCGCGAGACGAATCTATTAAGCCTAATTATCCGTCATTAGAGATTGTTTACTGTAGCACGACGTTGTCTAATCATGGCCAAATTAGGCTCATTAGATTCGTCTCGCAAAGTTAGGGGGTTATGGAATGGGTTTTGTCATTAACTCACGTTTAATACTCCATGCATGTAAGATTCCCTTTTATAAATAGTGAAGTTGGATGAATAGTGAAGTTTGTTGTGGGAACTAAACAAGGCCTAAATTATGTAACTATCACTGATTCCTTACGTACCATTGATGAGATGCAAAAAATTATGTAGTGATGATATAAACTATGCAGGATGTCGATCGACTCGATCGTGTTGGTGAGCAGCTGCAGATTAAAGAGCCATCCAACCCTACCACCGAGGTATCAGTACGTGCAGAGATATACACAGTTACATATAGACATAGGCTTACAAAATTTGAGTGAGTATTTTATTCATTATCTAATTATGCTGGCCTCATCACTATCTCAGGATACTAAATTTGGCGAGGTTGCCGTACAAAATACACCTTTGGCACAGATCCCGCTATATCTGAGGCATGCAATTATGGACAAAGCTATATTTGTGCATGAATTTGTTATTCGCCCATAGATAAAAGTATAAAACATATCCCTGGTAATTAAAATGTATTAGCCTTTCTAATTACAAAGGCATATTTTTAGAAAAGAAGGCTCAAGCGCAAGTTAAGTGAGACAGACCACGAAGAAAGCACGGCTGATTTAAGGTACCTATCATACGCGTGCTCCATGTATGTCTGTCTGTGTGGTAATGACCCGCTCAAATTTATTTATATGTTCTAAACCTGTGACAGACACAATAAAAAACAAAGTGCCTCACGAAAGTATAGTAATGAGAGAACTGATTCTTTTTTTTAAAAAAAATATACTTCTATCATGAGCAATACAGTTCCTTAGTATCACTATGCTGTTTGCAGTGATTTGGAGCCCAGTACTGCACCAAAAGCCAGAAGGCGTCTTCTCACAGAAGAAAGTCCTTAAAATAGCAGGCAGGTATTTCCATATGCACCATACCTTCTGCTGCCAATAATAAATTTTTTCTCAATGAACCTGACGTACATGTGCTTCTAATTTCTTCTGTACAGAGAAATAAAGTTGTGTAGTTGACACTACCAAGTGAACATCAACTACTCATTTTGGCCGGTTGTTGGCATTACCAGATAGATCAACCTTGAAGCAATGCTGGATTGTTAACATGCTTGGTCTTCGCCACAAGGGAAATGGTGCTATAGCAAATATTCCCAATGCGAGGCTTTTGAAGACCAACCAATCTAAGTTATCCTGTATAGTGGACCACCTCTAATGTAGGCCTCCAATGATCTATGCATGTAAACTATGTTAACTACCCTTGATCTGTCAGTATGAGCTTTGATAGGTAGCGAAACAATGAGTCTATCTGTACACAGCTTATGTTATGTGTGTATTGGCACCCAAGTTACTCGGTGTGATGTACATAATGCAACCTACAAAAACCCACCACCTGTGCTCTCTGTGCCAACTCCAGATGAACTGCGTGCTCAACCAAACTAAATTTTCTGCTCATTCGTGCAGACCATATAATGTTCCAGGTCTTTGTGCATCAATTTAATAGCTAAAGCTACTGCCTTTGCATGTCCATTTCTGAAAAAATAAACATAAAGCATGATTCGTTTTCCTCTTCATGAGAATCACGATTACACAACGCGTCCGCACCTTGCATAAAACTCAGTCATTAACGCACAGAACAGAATATCTTACACATCTTCGTTGCGTCAATTGAGTAACAAAAGATACGCCTTTCCGTAATTCTTTCTGAGAACAAACAAAATAGCATCCTTTGCTCGCAGCAGCAGCATGTCTCATACTTATGCAAAGCGTTTTCAAAGGGGTTTATGGTTTACTGAATCTACGATGTCCCTAGGGTCGGCTGGCAGCGATGTATACGAGATACGTACCTAAAAAAAACAATAAGGTATAGAAATTATAAAGGCGTTGATGAAAACACGTAGCGCATGTAGCTTATGGAAGCTGCCGCCACGTCGCCGCGGCCCAAAGTGAAAAAAGCCCATCCGGCCAAACAGGCAGGCCGCATCCCACACCAGCACCGGTTCTACTGGCACGACGAAGCGCGCTGGGCCTTCCCGCTTGCACAGATCAACACATGTCTTTTCTGTGCACTTTGTCCTCACTCATACGTACCTGGAAAGAACTTCTCGAAGTAGTGCCGGAGCTTCCGCCTAGTGATGAGGACGGTGTAAACAAGTTTTTGGATCTGGGGATATCGTACCTTGGTGTCGGACAGGACCTCGCTGATGAAGTAAACGGGGCGTTGCACCTTTTGGATCTTCTCGGGCTCGTTTCGCTCGACGACGAGGGCGGTGCTTACCACATGGGTGGTTGCCGCGATGTAGAGCAGCATGGGCTCTCCTTCCGCCGGGGCGGTCAGGATCGGTGGGTTCTTGAGTGATTGCTTAAGCGAATCGAGGGCCTGCTGCGCCTCGTCGTTCCAGACGAAGTGGTCCGACTTCTTGAGCAGTCGGTACAAGGGCAGGCTCCGTTCCCCGAGTCGGGCGATGAAACGGCTGAGTGCGGCCAAGCATCCCGTGACGCGCTGGACCCCCTTTATATTCTGGATCGGCCCCATGTCGGTGATGGCGGTTATCTTCTCGGGGTTGGCTTCGATGCCTCGTTCCGATACGATAAAGCCGAGGAGCATGCCTCTCGGGACCCCGAAAACGCATTTCTCGGGGTTGAGCTTTACTTTGTTCAGCCGGAGCTTCTCAAAGACAGCTGCGAGGTCGGAGACTAAGTTGCCAGTGCACTTGGATTTCACTACTATATCGTCAACGTACGCCTCGACCAGTCGGCCGATCAAGTCGCCAAAGACCCGTCGCATGCATCTTTGGAACGTGGCGCCCGCGTTTTTCAGCCCGAATGGCATAGACGAATAGCAGAAGGTGCCGTAAGGCGTGATAAACGATGTTGCGAGCTGGTCGGCCAGGCTCATCGCGATCTGATGGTACCCGGAGTACGCATCGAGAAAGCAAAGGGTTTCGCACCCTGCGGTGGAGTCGACCACCTGATCTATGCGTGGAAGGGGGAAAGAGTCTTTTGGACATGCCTTGTTAAGGCTAGTATATTCAACACACATCCTCCATTTCCCATTCTTCTTTTTTACAAGGACGGGGTTGGCCAACCACTCGGGGTGGTATACCTCCCTAATGAAGCCGGCGCTGAGGAGCTTTTTGAGCTCTTCGCCGATGGCTTTGTACTTGTCGTCGTCGTAACGTCGGAGCCTCTGTTTGACGGGTCGAGCGCCAGGCTTGATGTCAAGTTTGTGCTCGGCGACTTCCCTTGGAATCCCCGGCATGTCCGAGGGCTTCCATGCAAACACATCGAGGTTTGCGCGAAGAAAGTCGACGAGCGCGCTTTCCTATTTAGGATCGAGCGCCGTCCCGATACGGAGGGTGCGACCGTCGTTGGCCACGGCAACCTCCTTGACGTCCTTGGCCGGCTCAAAGGAGCACGCAGCACGCTTGGAGGTCTCGGGGATATCTGGGTCCCTGGGTGAAGGCTCAGCGGCGAGCCTCTTGGACTGGACGAGCGCCTCCGCGAATTGGAAGCACTCGGTTTCGCAGGCGAATGCATGCTCAAATGAAGTCCCCACGGTGATGACGCCTTTGGGTCCGGGGATCTTCAGCTTGAGATACGTGTAGTTCGGGACAGCCATGAACTTTGCGTATGCAGGCCTCCCGAGGATGGCGTGATACGTCCCAGGAAATCCCACCACTTCGAAAGTGAGGGTTTCTCTGAAGTTCCGTGGAGTCCCGAACGTGACGGGCAGGTCGATCTGCCCGAGCGGTATTGCGTCCACCCCGGGGACGACCCCATGGAATGGCGCCGCGGATGGCCGAAGCTGGGAGCGCGAGATCCCCATCTCATCGAGAGTGTCGGCGTAGAGGATGTTGAGGCCGCTCCCGCCGTCCATCAACACCTTGTGGACGCGTTTCGTCCCGAAGAGAGGAGCAACCACGAGCGGGTACCTTCCGGGTTGCGGGACATGGTCGGGATGATCGGAGCGATCAAAGGTGATCGGGGCCTCGGACCATCTTAGGTAGGAGGGCACTGCGGGCTCTGTATGGAAAACTTCTCGTCGGATTAACTTCTCGTCGCGCTTCGAGGGGCAGGCCGCCGACCCCCCAACGATCATCAGGACCGCGCCGTCCTCCCTAGGGTACCCGTCGTCGTCGTTCGGGCCTCCGGCCCCGTCTCGGTTCTCGTATGGTTTCTTCTTCAGGGTGCCGGCGAGGAAGCTCTTCATGAGTTTGCAATCCTTCAGGGCGTGCTTAACGGGGCCCTCGTGGTTGGTGCAGGGCGCCTCGAGGAGCTTCTCGAAGTGGTCCCTTGGCGCCGGGTTCCCTTTGGGTTTTGTGGCCTTCCGCTCGGCCGCTGCTACCATGCGACCATCGCGCCTCCGCTTGTCCTTCCTTTTCTTCTTGTCGGGTCGGACGGAGGTGCCCTCGGCAACCGCCTCCGACTTTGCCCTTGCCCTGAGGCCGATCCAGGGTCGCAGCGACGGCGTCCTCCCCATCGGCGTAGTCGGTGGCGATGTCGAGGAGCTCCCGGATGGTTCGTGGCTTTCTGCGCCCTAACTCATGGATGAGGGTCGCGCAGGTGGTTCCGAACCGGAACGCGGAGACGACGTCGGTGTCGGCAGTGTTTGGCAGCTCGGTGCAGCGCTTGGAGAAGCGCTTGATGTAGTCGCGCAGGGTCTCGTCCTCTGCCTGGAGGCAGTTGCGGAGGTCCCAGGGGTTCCCAGGACGAGTGTAGGTGCCCTGGAAGTTGCCAATGAAGGCATCACGCAACTGCGCCCAGCTGTCGATCTTGCCCGCAGGGAGATGCTCCAGCCATGTCCGGGCCGAGTCGGCGAGGTAGAGGGGGAGGCTTTTGATGATGAAGTAGTCGTCTTGTGCTCCCCCCGCATGGCACGCGAGCCGGTAGTCCTCCAGCCAGACGCTGGGGTTCGTGTCTCCGTCGTACTTGGGCACCGTGGTGGGAGCTCGGAAGCGCGGAGGGACCTGAGCGCCGAGGACGCAGGGTCCAAAGGCACGCGGCCCCCTGGGGTCGGGTGACGCACTCCTGCTCCGGTCCTCGCCGCTGTCGTAGCGGCCCCCGCGCCGTCTGTTGTAGGCTCGGCGTGGGCGGTGCTGACGGTGCTCGTCCCGTCGCCTAGCGCCTCCGTCGGTCGTGGCCCCGTGATGATGCACGGAATGATCGGGCTCCCGGGGAGCTCGCTGGCGTGAGGCGGAGCTTTCCGCCTGTTGGACTGCTGCGGTTTCCAGGAGCGCGCGGAGCTGCTGGTGGAACCTTCGATCTTCGGGCGCCGCAGGTTCAGGGTGCTCACGGAGTAGGACAGCAGCTGCTGCAAGGTTCTGGGACGCCCGGTTGAAGACCGGCGCGTCGTTGGCGTTGCCACCGTCGTTGACGATGCGCTGTTGCACGTCCCGGGCTCGTGCGCGGGCGGCTCCTCCGTCCGCGTTTCTCCCGAGCTCGCGGTTGAGCTGCTGGCGTTCTGCCTCGATCTGACGCCGGGCCTCATCGAGCTCCTGTAGCCTGACCCGCCGGGCATCATCCGCCGGGACGTTGGGCGGTGGTGCCGCAGGGGCGTTGGCAGGCGGAGCCGCTGGGGCTCGGGCAGGCGGAGCCGCAGGGGCATTGGCAGGTGGCGCCGCGGGGGCGCCATCCCTCGTCGAACTGCTGGCAGACTGCACATCCCCATCGGGGGTGTGACACATGAAGCATTCCCGAGAAGGGTCGAAGTTCGGCGGAACCCACGTCAACCGCGGGCGCGGTCTTTGCTCGCTCACCGTGTTTTTGGCAGTTGGTAAGACGCAGGAGTCGGATTTCGTCGGTGCCGGGGTGGCCGCCGGGTCGCTCGGCAAGCCTGGCTGCCCCTCCGGGTACATGGCGTTGTAGCAGTCGATGAACTCGTCCCAGGGGAGCTGCTCCTGCCCTCCAACCTGAAGGGCGAGGTTGGTGATCATGTAGGAGACGTTGCGGAAGCGTTCCTGGGACGGGCTCCGCCCCAGGGCGGCCGCCAGGTCCCCACCGAGAAGGTCGAGGACGTAGGCGGTGGCTCCCGTCGTGGCGTGGGAGGGCTTGGGCCCTTTGTCGTGGAACGTCTTGTCGTCGTCGCGGGCAAGCTTGGGGCGCACGAAAGTTGCCCCGATGATGGGCTCCACCGACTTGCCGAAGACGAAGTCGAGGGAGCCGAACCGCAGGTGATCGCCGGGCGCCAGCGAGGCGCCGCTGTGGGCCATCCGAGCCCTGGTGAAGCGTCGTGACACGCGAAAAGCCCCTACCTGGCGCGCCAACTGTCGGGGTTCTCTACCGCCGGCAAGTAAATTTCTACGATCGCGCGTCGGGGCCCGGATGGTGACTCAAGAGACAGGGGGTTTTTAGACTGGTTCGGGCCTCCGGAGAGTAATACCCTACGTCCAGTATGTGCCGATGTTCTCAAGTCCAAGTCTGTAGTAGGGGGTACAAACTGGTCGGGAGAGGGAGAGGGTCCCAGGTCCCTATGCTGTGTGAGCGAGTGTGCTATTCGTGCTGTGTCCGAATGTTCGACTGATGTCGGTCTTCCCCCCCACTGGTGTCCCCTTGTCTCCTTTTATAGCCTTAAGGAGAGAAGGGAGCGGGGGTAAGAAAGAAGAAAATTACATGGGGAGTTACTGCCCCCGAGGCCTTTAGCTGGCGTCGCGCGCCGAGCCGTACAGGGAGCAGGTGTTGACGGAGTGGGCGTCCCGCCGGACCCGGGATCGTACATCCCGGGTGGTTGGTGTAGATGTCTTCTCGGGTAAGCTCCCGGGTAGTTCCCGGGTCATGGTTGACTCGCTCGAGGCCTTCGGGTACTCCAGGTGTCCTCTTCGGGTTCCAGGTGTCGTCCATGGGCGCCTGGGGTCGTCCTTGGGCGCCCGGTGTTGCGCATGCGTTCCTCTCAGGACTGTAGCGTTCCTGTTTGGATGAGACGGGTGCCACTGTGGCTGCCGTGGCGAAGGACGGACGCCCATCATGCTCTGACGCGGCGGGTACCAAGTGGGTACGGCGCTGGATGGGCTGGGACGTGACCGGGTAGTTTTACCCGGAGAGCCGGTGACCCCTCGGAGGCGGAGAACTCCCCGGGCGAATCGGAGAGCCCTTCGGGGGCGGAGAACTCCTCGGGCGAGCCGCGAAGCCACTCGGAGGCGGAGAACTCCTCGGAGGCGGATTCCCGGGCGAAGCCACTCGGAGGCGGAGAACTCCTCGGGCGAATCGGAGACTCGTCGGATGGCCTCCGAGTCGTCGGGGTATGGGGTGTTCGCTTTGCATTGGATCCTCGGCTTTTGCTTTTGAGGGGTGGATTATTGTGAGGACCCGGATTAAGGACTTGGTTGGGTACCCCTAATTCAGACCCTCGTCAAGTGGGCTGCCGCACGCTGTTGCCTGACAGATTGGCCGCTGCACGTTGCCTGATGAACAGGTTTGTCCCATTCTCTAGCCTCTTCCTTCCGTTCAATCTCCTCTTTGTTCGCCGGTTGCGCCGCCGTGTTCGCCCAGGCATCGTGCACTTGTGCCTATAGACTCATGTTTGCTACCCATCGATCCGGTCACCCAGCAACGGTTGCCAAAACTATGCCTGCTGGGATGCTGCAAGTACTTGCACTTTAGATGTTTGATAAAATGACAGTTCAAGCACATTTATGGCACCTTCTTTCAACGCGTATTCCTGTTTGGGTTTGTTACCATCTTTTTGAACCAGGATACTTATGAGATCACCATTTTACCGGTGTTGGTAGCCTGATTCCTTTTTAGCTTTGTTTCTTCTGCTTTCCTCTTCTTTTTAGTTTGCTTTGTTTTCCTCTTCTTTTTAGTTTGCTTGCAAGTCAGGATCAAATTGAACACTTACATTAGAGATGCTAATATTCAGGGTACCTTTGAAAGTAGGATTCATCAACTATAAACCTATTTTTGCTTTTGTTTTACTAAGGAGGAAGTGCTGGTGTTGCAGACCGTATTGTTTTGTGCTACCATTGCCTGTCATGTGTTGGATGAGTCACTCCTGTTTTGATTTCAGGTTAGAACATTAAAACTTTCGCCTTCTATTCCTGGTCAAAATATAGATATCTTTGTAATTTTTGTTTTGCGAGAAAGATATCCATGTCGTATTTATAGTATTCTTGGAGTATTAGGAAGCATTTTACTTTTCCTCTATCTTTGTTCGTTTAAGTGCTACTATGCATGGATATGTTCCATAAATAATCTCATAGCCTGTGCCTGAACTGTTGTTGTTCAAGCATCAGACATGAGCATGTTAACATACTGTCTTTCTACGGTTACTTCAAGAGGTCATATGGTTGTGTCAATTATCTTAGCAATTTACATACTCTATAGCAACCATGTTACTGTTAATCATTCTGCACCATTAAGGTGCACTCAGGCAAGCAAGTTGAATACCTCCCTTTTGTTTTTTTAAACCTTATCTTACCATTTCGTTCATGTGTTCACCATTAAGATGATTAAATTTTTTATTCTTCAGAAGCACTGCACACTTTGCTTGATAATTATATAGGCCTCCCAAGAAGAAATATATTTTCCTTATGTGAGAGTTCACTATCATAGCTACATAATATGAGTAGTTCACTACCTTGAGAGTTCACTATCATAGCACTGCACACCAGTTTGATAGACGCATATTTTTTTGTTTCCCACTTCTTACAGCCTTCCTTGAGGTTTGTTGTCCAGCCAGATAGTGATATCTTTGCGATGTAGCTAGCTAATCAATTTACTATCTCTTTTTGCGCATGAATAATTTTATTGCCTGTCATTTGCCCTCTTAAAATTTGTGCCTGCAGCTGCAGAACGTGACTCCATATCCTTCACTTTTGGCATGTGGATTGTAAGCTCTGTTTCAGTCTGAGTGCTCTCTGGATGATGCTTTCGAGCGAACTATATATTTTTGCACGTGTCAAAAGGATACGCACAAACTATGGCATCATCTACAAATTTAACTTAAAAGTTCATGGGAATCACAGAGGTTTGTGTAAATATATAAAATAATTGCCTACACATCATGAATTGCTATGTTCTTATTTACAAAGTTTACTACATGGTACAGCAGCAACAGCACACTTTGTTGCCTTTCGTGCAGCTATCCACATGGCATGTCATCTATTTCCCAAAATCTGAAGTATTATCTATTTCCTCACTCAGTAAATATGGAGAATTATCTTATATGTAAAATGGGTAACAGGTTCCATTTAGTGCCTTAATTTTACGTATTCACCTACAAATTTATGTGTGAATTTTGCAACATATGTTGCTACAAGTCAAAGAAAGATTTTGCTCTCATTTGATTCAAGTGCTTATTTAACTTGCCTATATATCTATTATTAAATTTTATGGTGTCAATTTAACATCCATTTGGAAGGGCGCAACGAAGCGCGCCTTCCTTCCTAGTTGCATACATCGTCTCACAGAACATAAGAAGCTTGATTGCTTAAATGTTTTTTTATCATTAAGAGCCATGAATATGATCGTACCTTGACTAAATGAGGGGCACAAATTAAACCAGTCTTAGATCACCATATAGAAACTGTACCGATTGGTCGTTCATATATATAGATTGCTGGCCGTGGAGCTGCTCTTTGTTAAGATTTCTGTCCCTTTCAGCTAGCTATCCATGCATGACCATGTGTCCGTATTATTCTCCACGAGTTGAATTGTTGAAGGACAGCAGCCAAATGAACCCTGCAAGTTTTGATCAAGCGGTCCCCAAGAAATCGAACAAAAAATATTTTTTTAAAAGATTAGGTAAGGATGGAAAAGGAACCAAATTATAAATATGTAGCTACATGGGTGTTTGTTTCCCACCTAAATTATATAATCTAGCTTATGAGTCAAGGGCACTATGGTAAAAGGCCTATGGACCACCAAATAATCTCAAATAAGCTGCACATGGTAGCTTTTTTCATATTATTTGGTGGTTCATGGTGACCTTTTACCATAACATCTTTGGTCTATAAGCTAGATTATGTAATCTATGTTTGATTTCTTTCTATACACGTATATGCGTGCTGGCCACCATATCCAGACCATGTGCAGATGTGCACACCGTAATCTCTGCAACTGTGTTCCTGCAGTACGAATCCCGGACATTCGCTAGTATCATGTCACGATCCTGCCCTATCATTTGATGAGTTGATGGCCGACACATCTCTAAGCACTCGCGTTGGGGTCCACGTTCATCAAGATAAGGCAAGCTTGAAAACCATACTGAAGATCGTGTAAGTTTTATACTAAGAATTAGCTACAACCAGCCGGCTTATATACACGTAATTAACATCAAGGCCGGTTGATCATCGACAACAATCGAATCTGTTAACTTTACCTTTTACTTTTTTTTCCTTCTCTTTTATAATCTTCATTCATGTTGTTTACCAGCTCACGCATTAGATGGCGCCCTAGCTAGCTGGTTTGCCAAGTTTTGGGAAACCCTCCGGTGCGCATGCCCTCACGGCATCTCTCCCGAACGAGTGCACCACGGCGAGGGGCAACGTCCCCAAGGCCATGTATTTTCTATTGAAAAAAATCAAAACCTATGAAATTTTGAAAAAAAACCTCCACTGCTTGTCCTCTAGTCATGAGAAAATTTGATTCCTACCTTCGCCTCTGACAACTAGTGTTTTTGCATACAGGTGCTCGGTGTGTAAGGGCTGCGATTTAGAGTCAACCATCTCTAATGTTTATCGTCTTCTAATTATCAAAGGGGCAATAAATTTGAATTGTTATTTGAACTATGAGAAATAAAGATGCTCGGGTAAAGTTTTAATTAAGCACCTGTTTTATATATAAAAAAACTTACAGGTCACATATCAGTGGCTTGGCCACACATTAATTTGCTGGTTTATTTAGCCCAAAATACGAAGTTTTGGTCCATCGAAAAAATTAAACATATACTACTGTAATGACACTGCAAAACTAGATTGGTGTAAACAGGTGGCGTGCCATATCTATAAACTAGAAAGTTGTACATGGATGGCCATGTTTCTCCATATTACATATCATATTGATAGAATGTCGGTTACAGGACGAGAGGTCCTCATGAAATCGGCCCTACACGTATTGCATGTTTAGCATCCTAATGTTTGCATTGCCTGTATATTATTGTGACATGGATCCAATTTTAGGGTTTTTTTGCGAAAGATCCAATTTAAGGTTCCATGGATTAATTTACTGCTTTTACGGATTGCGGTGTTTGTTTCATCTAGTATTGGCTGCAAATATAGACATTAGTAAAAGTTTCAAGCTACACAACAAAGTATTTGGAGAACTACTATTGTGTAAAACTATTTTCCTAAATTTAATTTGATTTGTCATTAAACAAAATTATGAGATTTTCCGTGCTACCTTTTCCATTACCTTAGAAGGTTAGAACAACAATGGCAAACTAACGTCAACATATTGAATACAACCTCAACTGTCATGGAGTCTTAGTCACCACATGCGCATGCATATTTATGAACCACTGAAAGAATAAATTGCTAGGTCGATCCCGGAAAGTACAGTGGATTCTACCACAAGAGACCTAACTAAGCGAGTTTGTGTTGTAGGGTTTATGATAATACAATACGGTTTGCTCTGGGATTTATGATCAGATAATGGATTTGACGAAACCTCCGACAATGTTTGTGGCACCCATACACTAAAAATAGAAATAAGTTAGTCAGATTTTATTAAGCTTTAAACACCATTGATTCGATTCGATTCGATTGTGTGTTGTTCAATGTGACTTTGACATGGAGTTCCTGCGCCCTTACAAGTTGAGTCCATAGAAAATTAAAATGTGTTAAAAATATCCATAATTTAATCTACTACTCCATTTCAGACCTCTTTAGGATTTGTGGCCAATGCGACGGAATCAGAAGTTTCTGGTAAATGGCGCCAATTGTGTTAAAAATTCTCGAAATTCTAGCTGCTGCCATCTTCTCGCCACCATAACTTTCTTATCAGGACTCTTGAGGGCTTCTCCAGTGGACATGCGATGCAAGTCAGAAAAAGCGAGCCACATCAGGGTCACGGATGAGTCAAATACTGCTCAACATGTGGCCCCATAGGCAAATAAAAAAATTATCACCACCACCTTTACTCACTGTCTCCTATTATGTCCTGTTGGCTTCCCTGTTGCACATGATGGCAGGTGGGTTTTTATCTTTGTTTACTCACCATGCATCGGACCCTAACTGTACATCGGTTCTTGCCTTTTTCCTCATGATTTTCATTTCTCTGGTGAGATTGCATCGATTGATATACTTCACGTTGGCACATCGGATGATGCATCGGTCACTGGAGATGGCCTAAATAGGCAATTAGTATGTCTATTTCGCTCCTCTCGACGAAGGCTTTAGGTTGATCAACTCAAATATGTGATTTGACCCTATACGTCTTGTTGTTGGTTTGGATACTACTTCATGTTATGCAATAGAATCAAGCAAAAAATGTCTGCGAATCTCCAATTTTGATCGTCAACGTGATGCAAATTACGGCCCTTCTTATACTGAATCACTATTTTTTTTAGTGTAATACTGTAACGGTGTTATACCATGCATGTAGCCAATCAAACACGATCTTTTGTCTCCGGAAATGTACTAAGATCCTCGCATGTGCATTGAAGGTGATAGGACATGAATATGCGACCGGGGACCAATGGAATCCCTATTCACCCACGTAGAGTCGTAGACAGCCCATGCACCGGGAACATGCTGGGCCGATGTGGTTCAGCCGCTGTCACCGACAGATTGATAGAATGCTTGGAATATTAGCCTATGCTAAATCGTTATTCTTTCACAATTCCAATACAGACAGGTGTTTGTTAATCCCCCACACGTACGGCTGCTATAGCCGCAGGCTTCGGGCCTGTTTAGTTAGGTGGGTAAGATTGCGAACTTTACTGTAGCAATTTTAAATCTAAGATTAGGAGGACTAAACATGATCTAATTATAAAACTAATTACACGGATGGACGGGAAATCGCGAGACGAATCTATTAAGCCTAATTAATCCATCATTAGAGATTGTTTACTGTAGCACGACGTTGTCTAATCATGGCCAAATTAGGCTCATTAGATTCGTCTCGCAAAGTTACGGGGGTTATGGAATAGGTTTTGTCATTAACTCACGTTTAATACTCCATACATGTAAGATTCTCTTTGATGAATAGTGAAGTTTAGGGTGGGAACTAAACAGGGCCCTCGTCGCCGAAACTCAAGCACACGTCGTCATGTGCATGTGGTGTTGTTGAGGAGCCGCCATTCCCCTTGGCATGTCTTCCGGGTGACAACCTTACCCAATTTCTCTTGAATGGGTGAAAGCGGCGCTTTTCGGCGTCGTGTTTCCTTCTTGGAGGAGTTGTTTTGGGGAGCCCTGTTCCTGCCCTCCACATTGCTGGTGGCTTTGTCCATGCGGTGGTGGCGCTCTTGGTTGTCCCGCCGATGGCGGGTTAGTGCTAGGGACAATTGGATCTTCTTCTCTCTCATCCTCTTCCTTTGCACTGCTTCCATGGCCTCGCTCTTGAGTCCACGAGATCTTCAGCAATCTCCATTCTCCGATCCAACAAACATATTGGGAAAGGTTTTTGCAAAAACAGTGCTCTGACAGATCCCTTTTATCTTTTTCTAATAATTATTGGGATGAACCAATAATTCACCTCAGCTATCTCAAACAGAAGAGGAGTTGTGACTCTCCTAATACAGTACACTACCGGAGAACTCTCTATCCATCCACCCTAATCGGTCACGGTTGGATTGGACCCGGTACCAATGCTTGCATTGGTACCGGGTCCAATCGCCAATATTTTTGCGCGCTCATAGGTACCGGTTGGCGGGGCCTTTGGTACCGGTTGGTGGCACCAACCGGTACCAGTGTGACCCCCTTTGGTACGGGTTGGTGCCACCAACCGGTACCAAAGGGGCTCTGTGTATAAATCCCCTTCTTCCTCCCCCAGCCCGAGCCATGGCTCATTTCTTCATCCTCCATTGAGCTTGGGTTGGGGGAGCTCATGTCCAAATTTTTCATAACCTTTGGAGATTTTGCAAACCAAGTCTGTTAGAAGGTTAGCAACTTCATCCTCTCTCTTTTGACGGTTAGTATGGTCTATTTTATGCTCTATGTTTTGAGTAATTTATGTTTTGTGGAATGGATTGAAATAAGAGATTTTAGATTTAATCTTCATTTTTATTATGAATTTGTAATAGAGAATCACTATATAGTTAGTTGTTGCATGTGTAGAGATGATGCACAAATTTTTAGACATTGTTTAGATTTTTGGATTATTTGTAGAAACTTTAAATGATTTTCATATTTATGCTTATTATGATTTTAGATATTATAAATGATATTTATATTTAGGGTTATTAGGATTTTTAGAGATTATAAATGATATTCGTATTTAAGCTTATTACGAACTTTAGAATTACATCTTTTTAGAGGCTTCAAATGACGTTGATATTTAGGGTTATTAGGATTTTTTGAGATTATAAATGATATTCTTATTTAGTTAGATTTTAAATTCAATTTTACTTCTCATGGTTGTCAATATCTTGAACTAAAACAATTCAACTCTAGGCATGCCTATGATGATATCAAGTTTTACCTAGTTTTCTAGCTGGGTAACATATGATGACCTTGAGCTTGAGCTTGTATTGTATAGTTATGCTTCTCATGGTTGTCATCAAATCATGAGACACATCCATGCCCAAGCAACAGATCGGTTGTGATGGTTGGACTGGGTGTGTCTCATAGTTCCATGCCTACCATGAACCAATTTTTTTTAACCACCTATAATGTTTCTTATGCTCCAAGTTCAAGGTCAAATGAAAGACAACATATCTAAGGCAAATCACTCCTTTAATTTTTTTGAGATGAGCTAAAGTAAGACGTTGACGATTTTGGAATATGATTGTCGGCCATCGTGCCCTTGGTTACTGTAGCACCATCCTGCTAGCTCTGAGCCAGAGCCTGTTATGTCCATGTCCACCATTGCTACAGTGACCACTCAAATCAACTCTTCTGCACTCTCTTCCCGGCGATACAACCGGCTCCGTCGGATACTCTCCGCCTCACCGGCCTACAAGGGCTACAAATAGCTGCCCCTGAGGGTCCTGACCTGCTCCAAGCAACAAAACCATCTCTTTAGAATTATATCTTTTTAGAGACTTCAAATGATGTTCATATTTCAAATGATATTTACATATTTTTCATTGTATTTTGTGAATGATATTTACATACATGAAATGATATTTACATATTTGAAATGGTATTTACATAGATGAATCGGCAATTGATGTACAACGCGGATAGACGCTCATCTGACTTCATTAATGGCGTTCATCAATTCCTCGACGTGGCAGAGGCTAACTCGACCTCGGGTTTTATATGCTGTCCATGCAAGGTCTGTGAGAATGAGAAGGATTATCACATCTCGAAGAAGGTGGTTCACACACACTTGCTTAGAAGTGGTTTCATGCCTAACTATATCTGTTCGACCAAACACGGCGAAACGGGGATATTCTTTGAAGAAGGTGATGAAGAAGGTGAGGACAATATCCCGGACTTTGCACAATACTGTGCCTTTGCAGATGATACAGCAATGGGCGAGGGTGAAGCAGTTGCAGAAGATGAGGATGATGATGCCTTAGGTGGCATGATTCGTGATGAAGAGAAAGACTGCGAAGGTGCGAAAGAGCGGGAGAAAATGAAGCGTTTGTTGGAGGACCACAAAACATTGCTGTACCCAGATTGCAAAGAGGACCAGAAAAAGTTGGGTACCACACTGGAACTGTTGCAATGGAAGGCAACTAATGGCTTGTCTGACAAAGGTTTTGGAGAGATATTGAAAATGATAAAGAAGATGCTTCCAGACGGCAACACATTGCCCGAAACAACATACGAAGCAAGAAAAATCGTTTGCCCTCTAGGACTGGAAGTACAAAAGATACACGCATGTCCCAATGATTTTATCCTTTATCGGGGCAAGGCGTACGAATCTTTGGATACCTGTCTGGTTTGCAATTGTTCGCGGTATAAAATCAGGCGAGATGACCCTCGTGATGTTGAGGGAGAGCCCCCCAAGAAGAGAGTCCCTGCCAAGGTGATGTGGTATTTCCCTATAATACAACGTCTGAAGCGTTTGTTCAGAAACAAAGAGCATGCTAAATTGATGCGGTGGCACAAAGAGGATCGGAGGGAAGACAATATGTTGAGACACCCCCTGATGGGTCCCAATGGAGAAAAATCAACAGAGTGTTCCCAGACTTCGCAGAAGATGCAAGGAACATAAGATTTGGTTTGAGTACGGATGGCATGAATCCTTTCGGTGATATGAGCAGTAACCACAGCACTTGGCCCGTGACTCTTTGTATGTACAACCTTCCTCCGTGGATGTGCATGAAGCGGAAGTTCATTATGATGCCAGTGCTAATCCAAGGGCCAAAGCAGCCTGGCAACGACATTGATGTGTATCTAAGGCCACTGATTGAGGACCTTTTGTTGTTGTGGGGCAAAGATGGTGTAAAGGCGTGGGATGAGCACAAGCAAGAGGAATTTAACCTACGAGCATTACTGTTTGTGACCATCAATGATTGGCCTGCACTTGGTATCCTGTCGGGACAGTCAAACAAGGGATACAAAACATGCACACATTGCCTAGAACACACCGACTGCATTTACCTGAAACATTGTAGAAAGTGTGTGTATATGGGCCATCGTCGACTCCTTTCTGAGAAACATCCGCTAAGAAAGAAAGGAAAGCATTTTGAGGCAGAAACTCGTAGCAAACCAAGGCATCGGGATGGAAAATATGTATTTGCTATGGTAAAAGATGTGAAGGTGGTCTTTGGGAAGGGACCTAGCAGCCAGCCCGTGGCAAGTGAAAATGGAAAGGCACCCATGTGGAAGAAAAAGTCAATATTCTGGGACCTACCATATTGGGAGGTCTTAGATGTCCGCCACGCAATTGATGTGATGCACCTGACCAAAAATCTTTGCGTAAACGTGCTAGGGTTCCTTGGTACTTACGGAAAGTCAAAAGATACGCTTGAAGCACGACAGGACCTGAAACATATGAAACAACGAGATCCCCTGCATCCTGAGAAAAGAGAGAAAGGGCGATGGAACTTGCGTCCTGCTAGCTACACTCTAAGCAAGGAGGAGAAGACCAGCATGTTTGATTGCTTAAACAGTATTAAGGTCCCGTCCGACTACTCATCGAATGTAAAGAGTCTGATAAATATGAAAGAGAAGAAATTCGTACACCTCAAGTCCCATGAATGCCATGTGCTGCTCACACAATTGCTTCCGGTGGCGCTGAGGGGAATACTACGCGTTAATGTCCGAACAACTATTATGAAGCTATGCGCCTTCCTCAATGCAATCGACCAGAAGGCAATCGATCCCAGTAATCTAGCAAAGCTGCAGGATGATGTGGCCCAAAGCCTTGTCAGCCTTAAGATGATATTTTCTCCGTCTTTCTTTAATATTATGACGCATCTCCTGGTCCATGTTGCCAAAGAGATTGGTATTCTTGGTCCTGTATTCCTACACAATATGTATCCTTTTGAGAGGCTCATGGCTATTTTAAAGAAATATGTTCGTAACCGTTCTCTTCCAGAAGGATGCATCGCCAAGGGATACAGAACAAAGGAAGTCATTGAGTTCTGTGTTGACTATATCCCCAAACTGAAACCGATTGGGATACCTGAGTCACGCCATGAGGGGAGACTACTTGGAAAGGGCACGTTAGGAAGGAAACAAACAAGGTGTAGCGACTATGATTTATTCATGAAAGCCCATTACACTGTATTGCAGTCATCAACCATGGTGGCTCCTTACATCGAGGAGCACAAGACTATAATATGCTACCAAAATCCAAGAAAGTCTGACAAGTGGATTACACGCCATCACATAGAAACTTTCGCTGGTTGGTTGCGACAAAAGCTCATGGGTAACGAGACAATACATACACAGCTAGCGTATTTGGCAAGGGGACCATCATCCTCATTCTTGATGTTCCAAGGCTATGACATAAACGAGTATACATTTTACACGAGAGCCCAAGACGACAAAAGCACCAACCAAAATAGTGGTGTCTGTATAGATGCCTATGACAACAAAGGGAACATGGACTCATATTATGGCCAGATAGAGGAGATCTGGGAACTAGATTATGGACCTTTGAAAATACCACTTTTTCGGTGCAAATGGGTGAAACTTACAAGTGGAGGTGTTATTATAGACCGCTACGGCATGACAACTGTGGATCTCAACAAAATTGGGTATGTAGACGAACCATTCGTGCTCGCCAAGGATGTGCATCAAGTGTTTTATGTGAAGGACACATGTCTACCAAACCCAAGACGGGGACTCTGCAAACAAACAACTCCGAACTTTATCCAAAACGGCACATAGTTCTCACGGGGAAAAGAAAAATCGTGGGTGTCGAGGACGTCATCGATGAAGATGATTATAATAGGTGTGACGAGGTATCTCTGTTCAGTGTGGAGGTTGACACAAGCATCCTGTTGGCCAATGAAGATGCTCCTTACGCTCGCAACGATCATAAAGAAGGTACTCTTGTAAAGAAAACATTTATTGTCGTTCAAGCATAATGTTGTACTTATGTTGAAGCATGATGATGCTATGTAATTCTAATTATGTTGAAGCGTTATGGTATGTAATGTAAAGGAGTTAATATATATTATTAAATAGTAATATGAATCTAGAATAGTTTCTTATGCTTCTTGATTAACCAAATTTGATTTTGTCTTATACTTCTTGATAAGTATTTACTAGTTTTGTTAAATTAACTTGTAATATATTGCGGTTTATTTTGGTTATTTTGGTTAGTATCATGCCGATACAGCGTCAGGCAGCTAGACGTGTGGCTATGTTACTAATATGCCACCTACCATCCCGATTCGAGAGGCTCACGAGCCTGGATGGTCGACAACACAACAAGTTGATCATGTCCCAATTCCCACACCTCAGCAACTTCGCTACAATATGGTAATATAGATAATCCTCTGCAAGTTGCATTTGAATGTAATCACTATGTCACTGAGAATAGAAATTATTAATAATACAGATCATTAATCCAATTACATGGCTAAAAGATGCAAACATCAGTCAATCAAGTCCTTTGGTATTAAGAGAAAATGTGACCAAAAATACCCGTGACCCAAATCTTGGTGACATGGTTATTATCCACGTTCATTCTGGCGCGTGGCAGCAAGACCATGTGGCCTCGTGTGATGCTGTGAGGCAAGCATTAGCCCAAATAGAAAGTCAAACTGGCCACGTTTTTCCGGACTACAGCTACTTCAAGTTGAAAGCTCTCGAGACGGGTGAGCCAGACGTGACACAGATGCCTAAAAGGATTAGTCTTTCATATGAATCGATTTATGTAAGTTAGTTTTATTTTTAGTTATGTAATTATATTAAAATTTAGCTATCTTTATCTGTAACAATATGTTTTATTAATCTTATTGTAGGATGACTACTACTGTGGATTCATGCATGCGTGTTCTGGTCTACGTGCAGTCCTTTATCAAGTCCTTGGAAACATAGGGTATGCACACACGACGCTAGGGGCTTATCGAGTTAATGGTGATTTCCAAGCTAATATAACCTTGAGTCATGCCAATGCTGCTGAGATCACAATTTATGGAGAGGTCTTGGATTCACGTTACAAGGCACAGGATACATATATGCACTCGATTATGTCGACAGGTTCCTAGGCATCGAGATTATCGATATAAACTATCCTTTCTATCTCATGAAGAAACATGGCGTGCAGGGACCCTGATTATTGCTGTTCAAGCATAATGTTGTACTTATGTTGAAGCATGATGATGCTATGTAATTCTAATTATGTTGAAGCGTTATGGTATGTAATGTAAAGGAGTTAATATATATTACTAAATAGTAATATGAATCTAGAATAGTAAAGGAGTTAATATATATTACTAAATAGTAATATGAATCTAGAATAGTAAAAGAGTTAATATATATTACTAATATCAAAGGAGTTAATATATATTACTAATAACAAATAAAATATACATAGAAATATGAATCTAGATTTACATTATTTCATATATCATTTTAAGAGAAATAATATTTGTTAGTTGATGTATACTTTGTTATTTCATGTATAGGAAATTGAAAGATTAATAGAAATATGTCAAATAA
>CM014270.1:4468029-4518997 GCA_004135705.1 Alloteropsis semialata | reverse complement strand
TTGACATACTTGAGCCTTCTTCCACCTCTCACTCACACCTATTGCTTAGAGTTGTATTCTTGTGAGTGTGAGAGAGTTCTAGTGCATTGCATCAAGTGTTTGAGCTTTGGGGCACTAGAAATTCATCAAGCAAGCGTAATCGACTTGTTACTCTTGGAGGTTGCCGCCTCCTAGACGGCTTGGTGGTTGTGGCCGGTTGAAGCATTTCAAAGAAGATTGTGAAGTTGCTCCCACCTTGATTGTGAGAGGTTTGTGCTCACCTCACCGGAGTGGGAAGAGCAACACTAGTGGAATCGAGGTTTGGAGAGGTTCATTGATTCAAGCCAGCTCATACATCAAGTGAGGTCTTGATAGAGGAGCGGTTGAACCTTTGGATCCACCTCAACGTGGATTAGGGGTGACCGGCAAGTCATCGATACCACGGGATATATTTCGTCTCTCTTGTTCGGTTACTTCTTTGCTCTACTCAATAATCGTATTTACTTTGAGCAATTTACTTTCCTAGAGATTGAATTGTATCTTGTCACCCTAGGTTGCAAACCTTGACATAGGACTAGACTTAGTAGAAATAGGTTTCATCTTGTGTTACTAATAAAAATTGTTGAGTTTTGTGATTGAAGTTTAAAACCGCCTATTCACCCCCTCTCTAGTCGGTATCCTAGATCCTACAAGGAGAATCACGCCGGCGACAATGAATTGGCCAGAGCGATCAAGGCATTGGTACTACGCTCATGGTGGCACTCTGGATCTTAATGATGGGTCGCTTATATACAATGATGAGTTAAAAGAGGCGGCCGGTGCTATCCTTAAGGTGCTTAAAGAGAAAGCTGATGGGACATTCATTCCCGACAGAGAAAACGATAAGCTAACAAGGGCTCTGGGGAATCCCGAACATCCCGGACGAGCTAGAGGTGTCGGCGTCGTCCCGTGGAAGGTTGCATTCCCTGCGGACATTGACACGTACAAGAGTCGAAGCCGCTCTAAGGCCGCACAGGAGAGAAGAGTAGAGAACTTGGAAAGAGAGCTTCGGGAGACAAAGGCCGGCATCCCAGACATGGTGTCTAGACAGCTACATACATTGCTGAGCCAAGGGCAGATGGTGTCGGGACCAGTACTTGTACCAGCTGGTGGATCAGCTGATGGTGTTAGCCCGCCCTCCCAACGTCGCAGCAGTGTTGCTTCCACGGAGCTCCCACCTGCCGATGCCGGGGACGAGAGTGCTCGCTATCCAGTGGACGAAATCACTCTGCGTATGCCATGTGAGCTTCATATACCAAGCCGGAACCTATCCACTAAGGTGGCTTACGGTATGGCTTATCCGGTGGAGCAAGGGCAGACCATTCATGGGGCACAGATTCCAAGTGGCTACTGCAAGGTGGGGGTCGAGCAAATTTGTGAAGGATATGATGACTTGGAGCTCGACATCTAAGGTAGCGACGGAGAAAAGATGTTAGCGGATGCTGCCCACGGCAATATCATTCTATGGAACAAGCGTTACATCAAATTTGGCAGTCAAGGGCCGTCATCTACTCCACACAGGGATCCCCCGCAGCCACCGTCACCTTCAAGAAGGGACAAGGATGACCCAGAGCTGCCACCTCCAGGTCGAGATGATGCCGGCTCACACATGTCTCCTCCGCCACCAGCACGGCATCCCCCAAAGCGCCAAGCTGCGCCCCCACGGCGGACTACTCGCCAGAAGCGCCAAACGGTGGAGATAGAGCCTACCGAAGAAGAAAAGTTGGCCGCCATAAGGAAGAAGTTACCTTACGACCAAACTGACGAGGAAACTGCTTTGGTGGTCCAAGCCCAGGTCAAAGAGCATTTCAAACCAGATGAGCCAGAGAAGCCGGTACACATAGATCCGACAGCGAAGACCTTTTTCAAAACAATAAGCGCGGCGAATCAGAAGAGATTCTTACCCTCTGACTACGACCGCCAGCTTGCAAAGGCTTATAATAAGCAGAAAAAAAGCCAGCAGTGGATCCTCGGGGAAGAAGACGACCACTCCTAAGAAGAAACAAGTCGGTCAGAGCTCTGCTAGAAGGACACAAGGGCAACAGGATATTGACGACGAAGAACTTGCGAAGTTGTGCGCGCAAACGGGCCTCTCACCGACACAAATTTTACGGGGCGAAATTCCTAAGGCAACACCAGTGAAAACTTGGGAATTTCGATATGGCGAAGCAATGGTGCCCTCATTTTCTGTGAAGTACCTACCCACTCAAGCGTTCCGATTTCATGAGTGGTACATGAAGGTGTCCAAAAAGGGTAGACTGATGCTCAATGTTTTGATACAAGACCGTGATTACTTCCGTGGGCACAGTCTCTTAATTTTGGATTTCAAGGATGTGTATATGTTGTACCATCAAGATGCCATAGACCTCTCATTGATGGGCTGCTGGGTTGTGTAAGTTTGTTTCACTGATCTATTCTCGTAATACTTGCTTCCTTAATTATAATTTTCAACAATAACAATCTATTCTTGTCATGTAGGATGGAGATCCATACATGCCGCCAAAAATCGTATGATGATGTCGGCTTCATGGATCCATGCATGGTAAATGTCGTACTTGTATCCAGTAAGCCACTAGACACGGTGGACAACATATACTTGTACCTGGAGAGACAAAGAAGCAAGACATACATTCTTTTGCCATACAATTTCAAGTTAGTACTTCTCTCTATGTATGTATAACTTTAAGACTTTGTTCTCAATACTTGTGCATGTATTTATATATATATATATATATATATATATATATATATATATATATATATATATATATATATATATATATATATATATATATATATATATATACAGCTTCCACTGGATACTCCTTGTGATAATCATAAACACCGGTCAAATTTTTGTCTTGGACTCAATGCGGAAACCACGAGAGGATTACCAAGCAGTTTTGGACCTGATTGACGAAGCATGGACACGTTTCCGTGCAAATGTTCGAGGAAATTTCAAAGAAAAATTGGATGTGAAGACGGACTTTCCGGTGTGTGGCTGGTGTACCCGCATATCTCGTGAAATCACACTAATATATAGTTGTTACATCTAACTTTATTCTTCTCCACTTTTAGTGTGCCAGACAGGAATAAGGGACGAATCTATGCGGATACTACGTCTGCCAGTGGATCTATAGCTTTGTTTCTCCCAAAAAAGCGACTATCGAAGAACTCATGGTACGTCTGCCAGTGGATAATGAGCTTATAGTGTATATAGAAATTAGATTATTAGTATAGAAATATTAGTGTATATGGAAATTAGATTATTAGTGTATATGGAAATTAGATTATTAGTGTATATGGAAATAAGATTATTAGTGTATATGGAAATTAGATTATTAGTGTATATGGAAATAAGATTATTAGTGTATATAGAAATTAGATTATTAGTGTATATGAAAATATGATTATTAGTATAGAAATTAGATTATTAGTGTATATGGAAATATGATTATGAGTGCATATTTATTATGAATATATTTATTATACTTTGTAATTTCATGTATACTTTGTTATTTCATGAATATACTTTATTTAGAAATGATTATTAGTTACTTGTTTAGAAATGATTATATGCAAAATTTATTTATGGTGTGAGATGGTGTGAATTTCCTTAACAAATTCCATGAATTCTTTCACACCGTTGGTGTAAGATGGTGTGAATTTTCTCCCATGGATCCAACTTCTATCCATCTTTTATATGTAGCCTACAAAATAGATTTGAGATAAGTCATAATCAGATACACATTAATGATAGATAAGGATATTAAATCATAAATTTCAGAAAATTAACTAGTAAGTTTCTTTAGCATGAGAGACTTAAATACTAAAAATTTGACAAGCACACTGATCCAAAAGTTCATTGGAGTTGACACAGTACTATATGTAACAAAAATTCAGGAAAATATATACTGACATTGAAGAATAATATTGAAAATTCTACAAGCCAGGGTGCTGCTGCTGCATAAATTGAAGTTCACATCTTGTACAATCATTGCTACACCTAAATTGAAATGACAGTGTGTGAACAAGGTGAGTAAGATCAGGCATCTTTTCCACAAATCCCTGTCTGTACAGCTGGCTCAAAGATGCACTAATCCAAACAAGGAACTAGTGCTACAATTTAACCAAAGCAATTTAGATCCATGCGGTACAATCTATCCTACAGATTCACACACTGTCATTGCATCCAATAAAATTAGAGTACACAGCACCACTGATGATAAATGGAGCACCTTGGCCAAAAAAAGAGGAACAAATCTCACCAAGAAAGGATGCAGCAATGGACAGAGAGAGGGGAAGCTCTCCACCGCGCCTTGGATCCCTTCGTCGTGGCCTCGTGGGGAGCAGCCGAGCGAGTCACCACCGTTGGGAGCTTCTGCCTTCCCTTCACCGTGCAGCGCGCCGCCGCCGGGGTGCTCAGCCTCTGCCTTCCCTTCACCGTGGGGAGGAGTGGCCGAGCTCAAAGAGGCCGCCGCCACAGGCCACGCCGCCACTGCCTCCAATGGGTCGCTCCGCCACCAGAAGCCACCGCGAAGGGGTTGCTCCGCCACCAGCCGCCGCCGCCAACGCGGGGCCGGCACGGTCCTCGTAGAATGGGCGCTTGTTGGATTCGGCGCAACATTTGTTTCCTTAGTAAGTTGCCAAGCAATCAATCTATAAATGAAATATATTGGCGAACGGTTACACAAAGGCAAGCATAGCCTAGTGGTACGAGCGCTTGTTGCTATCCGAGAGGTCATAGGTTCGATTCCAGGAGGGCTCGGTTTTTTTGTTGTTTTGCATTGCTGGCGTGACCCTTTGCCACCTGGCCCTTTGTGGGACCCTGCTTTGATAGGCTGGCGCGACCCTTTGCCACCTTGCTTGTGGGACCCTGCTTTCCGCCCCGGCCAAGAAACAAATATGACGAAAAGAAACAAACATGACGAATATACATAACGTCACAGGAGGGTGATGTGGATGGCAGTACGTTTTGTGACGATATAATGCGGTGATCTATGACGTTTTCAAAATTTTCGTCATTAATTCGTGGTGCCTGTGCTCCGTCACTGCCAAACCATGACGAATAATAAAATTTCGTCATAGCTATGCACTGTTAAATGACGAAAATTTCAAACGTCATGGGAAGAACGTCATAGATAGGCGCATTCCTAGTACTGTTATATGAATGAATGTTGTCATTTGTGATTAATGCAGAGGATGTTTTACCATGAAAAGCTCCCAATGACAGACAAAGCAAAAGCTATCGCGGACCAACTGTTTGGATTCATTATGGACCAAGTTATAAATCCACACGGAGAGTACCACCATGACGCACGCGCTATCGCTCAATTAGGCTCCCTTTCCGCTCCTTCTTCCAGTTCTGGCCGTAAATTGTAAACAACTTTTAAATGCTCTAACTTTTGTATTGGCTGATCTCAAATGTTTATACGTGAATGTTCGAGAAAAATGCAATCAAAGTCAGGTCAAAATCAATTGACAATTGCGACGACTTCAATCTTATTGCGTGAAAGATCGTGTACGACATACGACATATGACGCGTAGACGAATTGCATATAACTAACCCAAATATCAAACATTTAAAAAAAATAGCCAAATCACTCTTTGGTACCGGTTGGTATTACCAACCGGTACCAAAGGCACCCTTTGGTACCGGTTCTGGACCCGGTACCAAAGACCGACCCTTTTAGTCACGGATGCGCGGTACCGGTTCCAGAACCGGTACCTATGAGGGTTACGAACCGGTACCGATAGCGAGTTCTGTAGTAGTGGTAGTTGGATTGAGATATGACTATTGGGAAACTACAAAAGCAACTCCTCTAATCATAAAAAGATATCCGGGCATCCCCATTATTAGAAAGTATTTAATAGAAAACTGCTGGAGATGCTCTAGCGGTGTGCGGTTGGGCTTTGTTGGTCGGCAGAGCTCTTGTGGCTTCTTCGTGGCCTAACGACGATCGGTCACGCTTAGCGGCAGCCGTTTGGGTGCTTGAACATTTTCTCCAGAGGGGCTGTGTTGTTGTCTCACGGCCACGTTGTTAGTTATTTTTTCTATAATTTCTTTTATATTTTCTAGTTATGGCGGACATAATCTTGTATTTCTTTCTGCTATATCAATAGAAATATACACATCGTGTGCTGTTCGTTCAAATAAAAAGGTGTAGAATTCGAATGCTCCAAGTTAAAAAACTGATGCCACCACTACGGGAACCCGGCTGTTTGCCGAGTGCCAGATGCACTCGGCAAAGGCCGAAATGCACTCGGCAAACACTTTGCCGAGTGTTACACTCGGCAAACAGCACTCGGTAAACAGTGACTCGGCAAAGAGCTGTTTGCCGAGTGTCTTTTCTCGGGCACTCGGCAAACCCTTTGCCGAGTGCTATTTGACACTCGGCAAACAGCCGGTTTCCAGTGCTCAAAAAAACCGAAAATAATAGCAAAAAAAATTTATTCCAATGTGGGAAGGACTCCAACCATCCAAGCCATCAAGTCGCAAGTCGAATGAAGAAATGACCAAACTAAAAGTTCAGCATCTTGAGAAGTTATACAACTTTGTAGTTCAAAACTTTTTAATTTGAATTGATTTACTACTTCAAAATGTGGTTTTAATTATGACTTTGCCGAGTGTCAAAAAAAAACACTCGGCAAAAATAGGGTTTGCCGAGTGTCAAAAAAAACACTCGGCAAAGATATTGTTTGCCGAGTGTTTTTTTTTTGACACTCGGCAAAGAATATCTTTGCCGAGTGTTTTTTTTACACTCGGCAAACCCTATTTTTGCCGAGTGTTTTTTTTTTGCCGAGTGTTTTTTGAAAAACACTCGGCAAACAAGTTGTTTGCCGAGTGCCCGAAAAAAAACACTCGGCAAACATGAAGACACTCGGCAAACTTGGGATTTCCCGTAGTGCACCCATCAAAGATTAAAAAAAATATGTCATAGTTTTCTGATCGTCATACGGTACCATCCGGTGTTAATAAAAGAACCAGTACTCGTCCAATTCAACTAGTTGGAGTCCCTGCTTCATTTCTCCCATTTCCTTTGGGCTACTGTATTAGTAAAATCTCAAGTGTGCATCAAAATTCTTTCTTGATATAGTACAGTCAAAGAGGTAGAAACTATAAAATCTATATATACTACGACTAAGTGTTTGTATCTCCTTTTGTGAAATTTTGTATCGCATTGTGTGACCTAATGCTTTCAAAAGCAGAATTGACCTAGTTACATCATCTACGTGCAGTACGACAGACGGCATCACAGCAACCTTACAAAGTGCATAACACCACATCATGGCAAGCAGAACATCGACTATTGCCAGCCTCAGTCCAATGAACAACCCTCTTCCATGAGACTTGTGTCGGCCGCACTACTGCCGCACTACTGTCTTGTAACGTGGCATTCGACAACTTTTCAAAGTTTAGATATAAGCCTATCTTAAATTCATGAGGTGGGAGATGGAAATTAATTCTATAGATCTTCATGCTATGTGTTTTTAATGTGCAATTTATAGCATGCTCTTCGACTCGCCTCCCTACGGTAGAAGTGCAGCACATAAGTATCTCTCCCATATGGCCAACAATAATATAAAAATATATTTCATATACAACTATATTACCTTAATTAATTTGTGTTTAAATTAGGATTATTAGAATGTAATTCAATTCCAATGATCCAAACGGGGCCTAAGAGATGGGCAGAAGCGACATAAGACCATCAGCGTGGACAAATCATGTACAGGCAATCAGGTTACATATTGTATATTTACATATACGACTAATTACAGCGAATGACATCACCAAAGGATCTTCCATATGATCCTCCCTTGCTGAACACGCACGATGCTGGTTGCAAGTTAGTTGTGCTGCTTGTGACGGTCCACTGTCCAGCAACGATCGATCATAAGCAGGATATTATGCCTTGTATGAGATGTTTTTAGGCGCCAATTAAATTTTCTTTCGCGTGACATGACAGCTCTGGATATTGGTGGTTAGAGTAAGATAGGGTTTACAGCATCATTAGAGAACAGTGAGCATGATGAGCGTGTAGGGAACCATATGCATGCTGGATTATTAGAACCCCATCACAGTCGCAGTTGCAACAAATGGCAGTTCCAGGATGTATAATATCCCAGCTGCCAGCATGCGTGGCCAATCAAAGCACAGGATATTAGTAAAGAAGCAACATAAATATTTGACTTTGCTGATATGAGCGCATTACATACAGATCAGCATGGTCAGATAGCTAGCACTGCCGTGCGCATGCACATGCATATGGTTGAGGTTGACCACCAGGCTGGAGTGTCGTTGGCACATGAACTGATTATTCGCTAAGATAAGTATATCCTCCCTCCGTTTTTATTAGGCGCCGTATAAGCGTGTAGCACATAAGTTAGGAAGAGAGGCCTTGACTTCTCTACTACGGTATTTTAATATGCATGCAAGCCTCATGTCCGCTTTTTTTTTTGCGAACCGAGTCGTTTGATTCTCTGTTGGCCACGTATATGCAAGCCCGGGCCCGCACCCCGCTATTTTTCCTTCGTATGATGGCTCCGGCCTAGCAAATAAATGTTCTGCTCGTTGCGCCAAGACACAAGTGCAACAACCTTGTGTCTGTAAATTGGTTCTATAGCACTGAAGTGTATTTAATCTGCATGCAAGTCTCATGTCCGCTTTTTCTGCGAACCGAGTCGTTTGATTGTCTCTGTTGGCCACGTATACATGGTTGTCAGTATCCCAATACGGATCGTAGTATTATACTACGATCCTACTCGGACAAAACGATAACGATCCCACCTAGTATCTTAATTTTCATAGTATCCCGATCCTACATAAAAGCTCCACATGATCCTACATGAAATTTTGTAGTATCCCGATACTACGATCCTACGATACCACAAAATAACTGATACAAATAATTTTTTAAATAATTTAATGTCTATAAAATATTATTAGAGATAAGATGTATTGAATATAATGTTAATTAGAGCACATAAATTTGTAAATAGTCAATTTAATTAACCAAAATAGACATTATTGGTTTCAATCTACATAATATATTACAAATTTTATATAAAATATATATTATGTATAATTTGATAATATCCCGATACGACGATACGATTCTACGATCTGATACTGTCAGACCAAAAACGATACTACCTACTATCCCGATATTGACAACCCGGGCCCGCACCCGCTCTTTCCTTCGTTTGATGGCTCCGGCCTTGCAAATAAAATGTTCTGCTCATTGCGCCAAGACACAAGTGCAACATTCTTTTCCAATGTTTTGCAAAAACTAGATATGACATTTAATAAAAAATAGGAGGAGTATAAGAACGAAGCGAGTATAAGCACTGATGTCAACTTAGCCTAATCACGATCACCACTGGTAAATAAATGCAAGAATTAAGTAAATATAATTGTGCTGAAACCCTAATGGCACTGTAGAGGGTAAAATCTTGTATGCATGTCCAAGCATCATCAGTTCATCAAATTGAGAGTACTTTGCTCATGATCTGGCTCTGTCGTCCGTTAGCTGTGTCGTGCACGTGTTTATTCTTTGCCGTGCGTTGGGAAGCAGGCACACAACAAACTTATTGTTTGCCGTGTGTTTGGCATTGGGCATACGGCAAAGAGCCTATTTGTCGTGTGCTTATGCTTTGCCGTGTGTGTTGTTTGTAGCGCGGCAAATAGCATGTTTGATATGTGCCCAGTAAACGGCACACGGCAAAGTACCGGACACACGGCAAACAATGAGTTTGGACAATACATGTCATACAGAAAAGCAGCTATCGCGTGCGATTTTCGTCCAAGTCGGGCCTCTTAAAATACCCCACGCACCTTGACTTTAGTACAGTATATAAGTATACAAGCCTCCACACTCCACAGTACATACTACAACTCCGGCCTTTGTCCTTCTAAGTTTCTTCTGGTCTTTGCTGGTCCTGACATATTGCAGCATGTGGAGGCTGAAGGTGGCGGAGGGCGGCGGCCCATGGCTGCGCTCGATCAACAACTTCGTGGGCCGGACGGTGTGGGAGTTCGACCCCGACGCCGGCACGCCGGAGGAGCGCGCCGAGGTGGAGAGGCTTCGCCGGGAGTTCACCGACCACCGCTTCCAGCGCAAGTACTCCGCCGACCTCCTCATGCGCATGCAGGCACGCACATTTTTCTTTCACTTTAAATTCATATACGGAGACATGCATCAAATCAATTCTTCAGAGTTCAGACACATCTATCGCATTTGCATATGCTTGCAGTTTGCAAAGGAAAACGGGGATCTTTATCGACGTAACCTGCCACACATCAAGCTGGAAGAGGACGAGCAAGTCACTGAAGAAGTTGTAGTCAACTCCATGAGGCGAGCGCTGGACCAGTTCTCTTCTCTGCAGGCGAGCGATGGGCACTGGCCGGGTGAATTCGCCGGGATCACCATGGTCACGCCTAGCCTGGTGCGCCTTTTTTAGTTCCATGCTTTTTAATTGCACAATGTATATATGCATGTTTCGTCCCTCTTAATTTTTTAAAAAAACTTATGTCTGACTGAAGTTTTTCCCTTTTTAATTTGCAGATAATTGCATTGTACGTCACTAGATCACTCAATGTTGTGATATCACCGGAGCATCGTCGTGAGATATGCCGCTACATCTACAACCATCAGGCATGTTATTACATGTACAAATAGGAAAACGATTTAAGAGTGAGAGCTTAATTATGAGCACTAATCGGACCGCTGCAGACACAAAAAGTTTCCCTTTCCCGTACCAGCTTCTTTGAATCAGTATTCCTTAGCATCCGATATAGCATTAAGATAGGCTATATAGGGGTAATAGCAGATTTTAGTTTACTGGGAAGACAAATTTCCCAAAAACGTAGATCAAATTAACGTTAAAGTCCATTTAAAACTTGCAAAAGAAAATTTTTAAATCTCCTTCACTTTCTAATTAATTTTAGAAAGTCTGTTTCTGCTTTCAGAGGGCTATTTACGTTAATTTGAATACTGCAAATATTTCAAGGATGTTAATTTTCCAATGCTTCGCACAATTTAAATTCGATTGATCTGAGCTCATGCATGAAAAACTTCTAAATAAGTTAAGCATTCATGTTTCAAATTTTAAACACGAAGAACGAAGACGGTGGATGGGGCACGGTTGTCCGAGGCTCAAGCAACATGTATGGTACATGTATGAACTACATCACTCTAAGGCTTCTCGGCGAGGAGCTAAATGACAATAATGGTGCATTGGCAAAAGGTCGTGTTTGGATACTAAACCATGGTGGTGCAACTTCATTGCCCCAGTCGGGAAAGATATGGTTCTCGGTACGTCTGAAGAATATATGTAATAAACATTATTGTCTCCTATCGTAAATACGATAAATTTTAATCAAAACATATCTAAAATCTTGACTACTAATTTATCATGCCACAATATGCTTATAAAACTAAATAAACTTCAAATATTATGCTTCACACAATATATATGTCCTCAACACACATAATGTAGGCATGTTCCTGATGTGACTGTAGTTGATATAAGTTTCTTTTTAATCAATGGAAGATACTTGGAGTGTATGATTGGTCCGGAAGTAATCCATTTTTCCCTGAACTATGGTTGGCCCCCCGGTTTCTTCCATTTCATCCAGGTACATATATGTTTTTCTACATTATTCGAATATTGAGATTGGCTGTTACTGAAGTTTAAGATGTATTCTTTTATTTGCAGGGAAGCTTTGGTGCTTATGCCGTATGTTTTTTCAGCCAGTATCTTATCTCTATGGCAAGAGATTTGTTGGACCAATTACGCCAACTATACTGGCACTAAGAGAGGAGATGTATAACACACCATACGACAAGATTGACTGGAGCGAGGCCCGTTGTGCCTGTGCAAAGGTTTGTCTGATTGTTTCAACTCTATAGTTTCAACGAGGCAAGGAAAAGGGTGTTTGGCTTCAACCCCAAGCTAGCTAGCAGCCAAGCCAGATTTTTGGCTATTTTGACCATTTTTACCACCGTTGGGTCTGATGCTAAAATCTAGTTTGGTAGCCTCCTCCTATATGTAGCCGCCTTAGTTCATTTTGAATGCCAAAATATTTCCTTTTTAAAATTTAGCTTGGCTAGGACAAGGTGGCACAAACCAAACACAACCTACCGTACCTACATATATACACAGAAGATGCCCTTCAATGATTAACAAGTGTAAAAATACCCCACAGCTTCCCCTCCCTGAATAATGCTAACTCAGATTTAGGTTGTCACTATATATAGCACTTCAAAAGGTGTAGAAAAAATTTGATAAAAGATATAGATTGACATGGACCATATATTACCATTTCCACCATGTAAAATTTGAGATTTGGACATAAACCCTATGAAAGGAGAGGAAAAAAAGCAAGAGAAATCAGTAACTATTCACTTGTTTAATTTATTTCTCTTTCTTTCTCTCTTTGCACAAGTTTGTGTTGAAGCTCAACTTTTGCATGCACATAATAACATAAGTGCATGCTCTATCCATTGGTAGTTTTGTTGAAATCAGGTTTAGTCACATTTATGTTCTCCTTGGTGATATTTTTAAAGTATTTGACACTGATAGAGACTAAATTAATTAACAACCGGTATTGATGGAATCATGGAATCATGTGAAATTGGTTAAGTTGAACGCGTGCTGACTAAGATGGTTTTTGCAGTCAGGCGGAAAGAAGAGGGTGGGCATTTGATTTTTAATAGGCTTAACTTAGCTAGGCCCACATTAATTTCCCAAGAAAAAAAACTTGGCCGGTGTTCTCCCAGCTGCATGCACCTCTCTCGGTATAGGAAATAGTTGTTCACTTAATTTGGTGATTTTTTTATTTCTTTTCGATAATTTGTCAACCAAGATCACTCAACTCATAGCAACACCCCTTTCTTCCAGCACCTCTCTTAGCCAACTGTGTAAGAATTCAAAAAATTGTGTACATAAAATGAATAATTGTTATTGGAATAAGTGAAAATGTTGACTAGTTGACGTGGCTAATTCTCTGTTCTACTTTTATTTTTTATCATTCCAGGAGGACATCCTAAAGCCACGCACACATTTGCAGAATGTGATTTGGACTTCACTCTACAAGTATGTGGAACCAGTGTTGACCAGTTGGCCTATCAACAAGCTGAGGGAGAAAGCTCTGAATTACCTCATGGAGCATATCCGTTACGAAGATGAGAGCACACAATACATCTGCTTAACCGCGGCAAGTAAGGTAAGGTACCGTGAAAGTTGAGGTCTGATCACCAGATGACATGTACAATAGTCCACTTCAGACCTCTTCTAGTTCTCATTTTCTCTTTTTATGATATGGGGGAGAGAAGGATGTAAGAAATCATTCTCCACTGATGCAACCTCTCTTTAGCTAATTTTTCAGTACTAGGTGAGAACACACATGCACTATTGTAGATGCCATCTCTGCTGGATGGTAAAAATTTGTTTAGTACCTAAAACACTAAGGGATTTAAGGGTCGCTAAGCGATGACTTAACAACTTAGCAGTCAATACATTGTGCATCGTCTGATAAGATCTCCTAGATATACAGTGTAGGCAAAGAGACAACTCATGAGACAACAACATTGTGGCTTTATGATTTATATTATATCATTCTCACTAATCAAACATGTGCATGGACTATGCTTGGTGTTTGCTAATATTAGCTAATTTTTCTTCATGTTTAGCCTCTAAATGTGATCTGCTGCTGGGTAGAAGATCCAAATTCAGATGCATTCAAGCGTCATCTTGCAAGGATGCCTGATTTGTTGTGGCTTTCAGAAGATGGCATGAGAGGAAAGGTATAGATTTTACTTTCTCCTACGCAACTATACTCGCTAGTCGCTACAATGCTAAATATATGAAACTAACTTCTCTTATTCGTTGTTCATTCAGTTATGAATTTCATGTTGGGCTTTCTTGATTCATAGATCTACTATTGCTATCCTATTTCAGCAAATAATGTTTTCCTTTTGCCATTTAATGCCATCATCATTGCAGATTTAAAAAAGTAAATTAGTACCTCAAGCACAGATTGCCCTTGAACAAGGAAAAACTATGTTCCATATGTATGTGCATTGTTAAATTATGTGTTTCTCAGTACGAGCAGCAACTCTGTTTTTTTACCATGATAGGCAGGTGATGGCTGTCAAAGCTGGGAAACAGCTTTCGCAATTCAAGCATTTTGTGCTACAAATCTTGTAAATGAGTATGGCCCAATCATTAAGAGGGCCTATGAGTTTATGAAACATTCACAGGTTTCTTTTTTATCCTCAAACAATCTAATTATTTAATTAATCATCGCTAAAAATATTCTAACAAACATGTGTGTCCTTACTTGAAGATTCTGAGGGATCTTCCGGGTGACCAAAATCGTTGGCATCGCCATAGATCGAAGGGTTCATGGGCTTTTTCATCTGCAGACAATGGTTGGGTTGTATCTGACACTACAGCGGAAGCACTTAAGGTTACATTATATTCTTCTGCTTTCCTTGACTTGTTTAGACATGTGACATGGGTTATTATAACCTAATCTCAATTAGTATGTGGAAGTTCACTTCAACAAAAACCTTTCATTTGATCTGTTGCTTATCTCCATGGTCTCCTATTTTCAATTTTAAAATCTTACATAATAATTATGTTTCTAGGCTATATTGTTGCTGTCAAATATCTCAAGCGACCTTGTTGGGGAACCAATACAGAGTGAAAGGTTACATTATGCCGTTGATTTCCTTCTCTCTCTTATGGTAACGATTCTTCGAAACTTAGCCTACTCGCACCATTTTGCACTTTCTTATAGCATCCACTTACAATCCTGAAGATGTCAATTGTTAAACATATTATGATTATTATCTTATAACAATAAGACAACACCATTGGCCCTAAGCAATAGCAATGCAAATTGGGTTAATTAGGCTAGAGATGAAACCCAATGCAAGACACAAAATATAGGATTGATTAGAAGTAAAGCATGCATGCCAGTACTAAAAGAAAGCAATAATCTTGAACTATAAATAAAGCTGCAAAAATTTGGCAACATGTATCGAGACGAGACTATACAAAAGAGATAGAAAGTTTCTGGGTCTTTATGATGGAATTCTGTGGATAGCTTACAAAAGAGATAGAAAGTTTCTGGGTCTTTATGATGGAATTCTGTGGATAGCTTCCGGTCCTTCAAATCTTTGAGATCCATGCTATACTAGATGGATGGCTAAGATGAGGTCGGGAGCAAAGCAGCCATAAATTAATCAACCATCCTCTCAAGCCAACGTTACTTAATCAATGACCCCCATGAGATAATGTTGAATTAGCTTATTCAAAAATATTGAATCGGAGTTTACCGATTGTTCAATCAGTTTTAAGAAAATGCCGAAGCATGTACCGCATGGGGAAAACCTATGCAAGTTGGGGAGCTGAGGGAGCAAGACAGCCACAAATTTCTTAATCAACGACCTCCATGAAATGTTGAGTTAACCTATCATAAATACTGAATCATATTCCGCAGGTTGTTGAATCAATTGTACAAATATGCTAGATGACATTCGTGGTGGGAGATTAGTGGCTGCAATGGTTAAGCTAGATGGGCCTTGTAGGCTTGAGATACAACCCCTTATCCACCTTTGACGCAAACAGGAGCTCCCCTTTAGGACAGTTGAAAAAATTATACCATGCATAGGCCTGTGGGCATGAACGAAACCATGCACAGGCCTTTGACGCAAACAGGAGCTCCCCTTTAGGGAAAGTTTGTCTATAGCATTAAATTCATCCGATAAATATAGTAGGTGACACCCTATGGGCATGAACGAAACCATATTGATTATCTATGTAAATAATTCTATCATAAAATCAAAGCATTACGTATGTGGCATTTTGTCTATCAATTTGAATCCATGCAGACTTTGCATAGACAATACTTTTTTTTGTAAACTAATATGAAATGTTACTCATCACTATGTATTCGGATTTGACCCCTTCTACCCTTGGAGTGTTTATCCTCGCTTTCCACAGTTCTAAACCGCAAAGATCATCCGGTAATGAATAATTGTTTGACATTGTAGAACAAAGATGGTAGTTTTTCAACATATGAACCCAAAAGAACTTCTTCTTGGATAGAGGTAAGTTTCTTCATGCATTTCTTTGTCAACGCATTTGTAAAGATAAATCTAGTATGTGTTCTAGTAACCCTCTACTGATTGTGAAATCATTTCTAAAGATGATTCTAGTAATGTAATTCTCTTGTAGCCAATTTTGATAGTTTTAAATATGTGGGTGAAACATTGAAAGATGGTGGGATGTTTCTAGGACATCAAATAAAAATAACAAAGGTAGTAATTAGATTATATTCGGTCTATATAGTATTTCATGCCCTTGACACTCTTGTTATATTTCATGAAGTTTGAAATTTGCCAATTTGGTAGTCATGAGCAGTTAATTATTAAAACTATTCAGATTTGATTTGTATTATATGTTCCTATTATTTAATTTTAGTACATCTTTTGGTTTCGCTTTCAATACATTGATTGATTAACATATATTTTTTTACCAATAAACTAGATCCTCGATCCTTGTGAGAATTTCCCGAACAGTGTCGTCGATTATCCGTAAGTGAATAAAAATGACATATAAGTTAGCAAAAAAGTATTATACTAACACAATTTTCACTCATTTGAAATTAATTCATGGGGTACCTTAAATTTACAGGTACCCAGAATGCACTGGATCCGTGATTCGAGCTCTGGTATCGTTCAAAGAATTAAATCCTAGTTACAGAACAAAAGAGATAGAAAAATGTATCAAAAATGCGGCAACATTTATTGAGACTAGACAAAATGAAGATGGCTCATGGTTTGTCAGAATATAGCATTTTACCTCACTCGAGCAATTTCTTTCTACTTTAACAATTAATGACACATTTAGTTCTTTGGCATGGTAGGTTTGGTGCTTGGGGTGTATGTTTCACCTATGGGATCTGCTTTTCGATTAAAGGATTAGTTGCTGCTGGAAGAACATATGAGAATAGCTCATCCATTAGAAATGCATGCCAATTCCTATTGTCAAAGCAACTCATTACCGGTGGATGGGGAGAAAGCCATGTCTCTATGATAACTCAGGTAATCATATTACCCTCCAATGCAATAAATCCTTCTATTTCTGGTTGCCTGGTCGGTGATAATTGAAAAGAGCACGGTTTGGTTGTGAGCTCTTATAGTAGTATTGTATAAAATGCTAATAAGAAATTAACATATAAGTCACTATGTAATGATGTTATTAGCATGGACCTTTCTTTTCTAATCATTCCTTAACTCATGTTTAATCTTATCAAGAGCTGCTCCATGTACACTATTTTTTGGAATATCAAGAGCTTTTGAATTATCATCTATTGACTTTTTTTTCTTGCAACACTAAACAGGTTTATGAGAACATCGAGGGTGACTGTGCTCATGCAGTGAATACTGCTTGGGCAATGTTGGCTTTAATTTATGCTGGACAGGTATGATTTGTTTGCTATTGGTATAATTATGACCATAATATGCAGTTCATCTGACTATTAATTGTTCTATATGTATTTGAGTAACAGTTTGAGAGAGATCCTACTCCATTGCATCGCGCTGCAAAAGAATTGATTAATATGCAATTGGAAACTGGAGAGTTCCCCCAACAAGTATGTTTCCGCTTTAATTTGTTTGCGTTGGTATTAGCACTTACTTATTTTCTACAAGTGAAACTTTCTACAAGTGAAACTTTATGTTGATTTTGTTTGAATGGAAGTTTTGGTGGAACAATGGTGAGATTTGGAACCACTGGCATATTAATAACCACTGACTTAATAAGACCTAACATAGCTATTTCCTCACATCTAAATATGTGATCAAATTATAGAAAGATTGTCTACAATATATGTAAAAAGTTGGCATAATTCAACTGCTATAAAAGAAAGGCATTATACATCTGGTATAAATCATGTAATTGCAATTAAAGCAGCATACTCAAAATAGAACTAGCTGCATGCTATTGTCCTGTGGGTCATGTGACGTATTGAATAAATTTCACTTAAGTTTATGAAATGAGAATCCTTATTTGGCAATGCCGTAGTCCTTTGAAATTAAGAAGCCATATAATATTATAGCCAACTAGCATCGTTCTTTGATGATTCAAGGCTCATCTCTATTTTTTTTTCTGGTTGTGCTTGTGTTCTGATGGTAGGAACATGTTGGATGCTTCAACTGTGCTGTTATCTTCAACTATCCTAGCTATCGCAACGTGTTCCCCATTTGGGCCCTTGGTGAGTATCGTCGGTGTCTTGGTGCAAAGATAGGTGGGTCCATGTGAATACGTGAGCATAGCACGGTGACAATGCAAGCAAATGTATCCACAAGCAAATGTATCATATTATGATTATGATTGTACACATACATTAAACCACACTTGTATTAGCCTAAATAAATCTATATGATTAATGTATCTCAAATAACTTATAAATTATGCATTTTTATTGGTGTGTCACATTCACACATACTTGTACATACTGTGAAGCTCTGAAGTTATAAAGAATTGTATATTGCCATACCTACCATAAACGACAATGTTGTGACAGAAAAAGTGGACGGAATTGAAGGAATAATCAAATATGTCCTTGTAAAGCTTTTCATTGGTGGTATGGATACAGTATCACGACTTGAATTTCATTGCTGAATCTTATCCACGTGGAACGACAGTTGTATAAAGAACTTTATCGTGACTATTCCCTTTGGTTTCCTCGTAACACAGAGCATGCAAAAAAAAATTGGGCGACTGATTTCTTCCTGCATTAATTTAAGAATGTCGCTTGCTAGCTGTTCTGTTTTGCCATACCTACCAATATCTCCTCCAAGAATACAGTAATGTCAAGAGGATTGTATTAGTCGATAGTCGTCAGGAGCTTTCAGCCTGTGTCTTTCACGACATGGATGTTTATGTAAAAAAGAGGCTCGCCCGGATCAAGTGCGGGGCACCATCTTCTCGGCAAAATCCTCTAAGCCCCGTTCAAGTTGAACACGTCCTTGGCCATCTCTTTCCCTTCTCCTCCTACTCCTTCCCGTGCTCTGTACACTGAGCTCCAGAAACGCGTCGGGTTTCTTAAAGCTTGCTCCCCACACGCAACCTCTCTCTGCATAGGAGGGTATCAAGGGTCCTTTCTCCATTCAGATGATGCCACGTTGCCCAGCTGTATAGATACAGCTGAGCGCCGCTGCTTTCAGTCTCAGAGAGCGGAGCGACGCCAAAAAAAGCTATCCGCTGACCGCTTTAGATAGGTCCTGAAAATTTTTTCAGGGTAATAAATGCAGCTTTGATCACTAATTAGGGGTATTAAATAATGTCAGTTTACAAAACTACCTCCACAACCTCTAGTAAATTTCCGAGAAGAATCTAATGAGGCCTTTGACCGCATGATTAGAGAATAATTAGAAGATGATTACTGTAGCATCACTGTAGCAAATCATGGATTAATTAGGCTCATTAGATTCGTCTCGGAAAGTTACGCTCATCCGTGGCTGGGTTTTGCAAATAGACTTTATTTAGTACTCCATGCAAGAAAGATTCCTTTTTGCAAATTTTTTTTTGGAAGGAAGTAAACACGGCCGCCGTACCCAAAAAGCGTCCTGAGCTGCAAGTGCTCTGCAACGAATGGACAGACCTTCCCGGCTTCCCCTCTCTCTCTCTCTGTCTCTGTTGCTCCTCCGTCTCTCCCCACCGCCGTCTCGCCTCTCAGCTCGCCGTCTGCCTCCATCTCCTCTCCTCCTATTCCGTCGCCGCCGAGGGCAAAGCCTTCTCCTCACGCCCATACTCGCGAATGGCGGCCACGGCGAACAGGGCCAAGCATCCCGTAGTGCTCCTTTGCAGCTCGTTCCATGGGCGCCGTGGAGACCTGCAAGCGCTATCCCAGGAAAATCGCACCTTCCCGATGGCGACCAGCGAGGAGCTCACCCAGGTCGACATCCCCAAGGAGGTTCGTGCACTCCTACACCTCTCTGCAGAGCGCATGCGAGTTGTTCGACGTTTTGTCTGGCTGACCGGCCCTGCAGCCAACATGGTGGCGGAGGACCGGAGGTGATGCACATCTGACTGCCCCTCAATTAGGAGCTGCTTACGGGAATTGTCACCAACTACCTCATGGGCGCCCTTCCCGTGCTCCTCATCGATGAGGCCAGGATAGGCAGCTTCAGAAACCCGTGCCCCGTCTACACCCCCGTCAAAACACCTTGCGCACATTCCCTCTCTCCTTTTCATCTCTCTACCTCTCTTTTATGAACTACGCTTGTTGTCGCAGGAAAAGCACAGGTTATTTGTTGGGAATGTGTGCAAGGGGCTGAGCGAGGAGTTGAGAAGCACAATCAATAGTAAGGGACAGGGTGAGATGTGTAAGGTGTGCTTCGTGATTTCGTGGTTGTATTCGTTTAATACAGTACAAGTTCCAGATTCTCTAATATTTAGATGCTATCTCATAGGGTGAGCATGGTCCAAATCGAAATCGTGGGTTCCTCTTTGTCAAGTATTATACCATACCCTGCTCATTCTTCTTGCTTGAAGGTGTTTTTTCACCGGATAATTCAATTTTCAAGAACACTTATATTGTTGAGGTACTGGTTATAAATTCTTTGGATTGAGCTGTTCCAAATCTGATATTGTGAACTCTCTAATTATCTTTGTATGCAATGCTAGATGATTCTGTTGCTAAAGTAAGGTGCTTTAGGAATGCAAAGTCAGGCCTTCTACTCTACTGTCAGGTTTCTGAATCTATATACCATACGAAAAGTTAGGGGAAGACTGCAAAATAACAAATGAGGTTTTGCTGATGATAAGGCCTTATAGCCACAGATAAGTCCATAAATTTTAGTAACCTATGGAGATGCAGTTTTCACTGTTTAAGACACCCTGGCCTTCGCCTTTCTATGCCCTGTTCATGTTTAATTCAGATTTTACTTCATTAATAATGAAAAGTTGTAGCAACAGAGGTAGTTGCTTCGATGTCTTCCTCTATGCAGCTTATCTGTGAGATGCTTTCTTATTAGCATATGTAGGCATGTAGCTGAGTAAGTCCATGGCTAAAGATGTCTTGTATAGTTGAGATCTGGTTAAATTGATATACACATAACAAACTATCTTTCATGTCTTATATACATACAGTTTAAAACATGTTATATTGACAGTGACGATGCAAGATTGTGAAATTTGACGTGTCTGCAATTTTGAATGATGTAAGATATAAAACTTAAATTTTAATAAGCCTATTTTTTATTTGTTGTTCCTATCCAAGTCTATCACGTTTCACCTTCAAATTTCTGCTTCTCCTATCCATGGCCTTTTATTGCTCCATATTCTTCTAATCTGATCTGAGTTTAGTTAGATATGGAGTATATATATACAGTTGATGCTTATGCTTTATGGATGATTCTTTGAGGAGTTCTATTACCTTAATGAGACAGATGGCTTCCTGTGTTATATGCTTGACGCTTAGTCTTTTGTTGTAGCTCAACTATGCACCCTTATTTGATAAATAGTCATTGCATTCTTGAATCAACTATAAGTTTGTTCAATCATTGGTGGAGTCCACATACATAAAGTGTTGGTTTATTCTCACAGATTCATTCCTTGCTTCTTTTATTTTGTAGAGGTAATAAAAAAAATGGAGAACTAACTTTCATATTGCAAGGTTTTCCAAGTGTAAGATAGCTAGGTTTTTACGCTACGTGGCTACCGTGCTCTCCATGTTGCTGTAATATGTGGGTTCTAGGTAGCACCAACGTGGACAATTTAGTGTTTCAAAAAATGCCATTAACTCATAAATTCTGAAATGTATTTTTCTTTTTCGAATGATTAGATTGGGTAATTCAATTGCTCTATGTGAGTTTCATTATCAGTCAAGGGTCTGAGAACCAGATACGTCTCTTTCAGTAAACTATGGCAAAAGGCACCTTTTACCCCCTACATCATATTGTTCACGAAGTTATTCATTTCCAGAAAAAAATATATGAAGCAAAAGTTCTTGCAAAAGAGGCTCTGGGAGCTTTTTTCCAGGGCTTTAGACCTTGATCCTAAACATGTCCCAAGTTTGATACCAACTGCCACTGTTCTACGAGAACTTGGTGGCAGGGCATTTCCTGGATGCATTGCAACTGGATAGAACTAATCATGTTGCATGGTTCAATCTCGGTCTGCTTCACAAAGAGGAAGGCGGCAGGTCAGCAGTTGAAGCTTCTGCTTTTCTTGAAGAAACAACACCTGTAGAGCCTTTCAGATGAAGATATATGCACAGGGGCTATAGATGTAACCTGCTGCATGTATTTTTTATATATTTCTGTTATACTGATGAAATAGTGGATTACAGAGTCCTAGGAAATATCTTAAGGAGATCATAGCATTAGAAAACTGTTGGAAAAAAATTGTTCAACAAATCAATCTATAGTTCCAATTTGTTTCTATGTAACAACAAAAAGGTGATGCTCTTCAACCTTGTGTAGCAACAGTTCTTACTATTATATACAGATAGATGATTAGTACAATGTCAGACTATCAGTGGATCTTGAGCAAAATTCTTTCTCATATCAAGTACCTGCCACACTGTTTGTTTATTGAGAAATTAAAAAGATAGAAGATGTTCTGGGGTCCTTCAGAATTCAGTTCAGTATTGTACTATCAACTGTAAGTTTCCTTTGCATAGCAATTATGGATAAGTTATTGACTGTTTGTCTATTTCCTGACTATGGAAGGAAAAAAACTGACATTACTAAGACTTGACATGATAGTGTCAAATGTTTCAGTCCATATTGCACATAGTTTGTGAAGCATTGGTGGTGTACTATAATCTATTTTGACAATACTGCATAGATTTCTCTTGAGGCCTTCCTCTCCACTATGGAAGGCCCTTTATTGCTATCAACTAATTTCTGCCACGACAGATGTAAGATTTCGAACGTGAACGTGACAAACTGTCACGTTCGAAATCTTACATCTGTCGTGGCAGAAATTACTTTTCATGTATGCTTTCATGATTGGGCTTCTGAAGTTGGAAGTGATGCATGTTTCGAACGTGACAAACTGTCACGTTCGAAATCTTACATCTGTCGTGGCAGAAATTACTTTTCATGTATGCTTTCGTGATTGGGCTTCTGAAGTTGGAAGTGATGCATGTTACTCATATATGGCTCAATAGCAGTATCGTGGGACTTTCTGCAACTAGATTGTTTTTCACGGTTGCCGGACTGGAAATGTTGTGTCTGAGCTAAATGCGAAAATGCTAATGAGCTGTATCTATATCATTTCATTTCTATTTATCTTTTTGTGACAGCTATGATAGGGCGCAAAGCGCGTCAAATATTCTAGTCTATATATATGGTCGCTCTTGGCTGACCCTCCTCTATGACCAACTCATGGCAGCATGGATTCTTCCTCCACGTTTTCCTCCATGGGCCCAAAATGAAAAATGCAGAACAAGCCTGAAACACCGCCAGCCCATCACGTGCAAGCAGGCCCATGACTAGCTATCTAAATTGTTTTTAAATCTGAAATTTAGCCAACAAAGCACAAACACAATCATAAATCGTGCGTTCAACGCGAGTCAATTGAATCGGCCAAAACTATTAAACAAGCAACAAAACAGCTAGCATATAAAGATCAAGTTTATACTTGATCATTATGATTTTCAAAGCCATACAAGAAATAAATAGCTTACAGATTGCCAATCAGACAAACCATTGTATAAGTTGTTTTTTTATTATTATCTATATGAGACATGGCATGCGTTTACAGACATCAGCTGTCTAGAATTTTTTCATGCCCTAGGTGGCCGCTAATCACGTTGGTCTACTTGAATCCTAATTAAGCTAAGCATTCTAGTATACTATTTTCTTCATCTTGAGGGTGTCAGGTTGTGTGCCACGTGGAAATGTGTATGCTTCTGTCTCTTTCAGCCTGTTCGCTTTGCTTATCAGCCATCAGCCAGCAGTACTTCAGTCTCACAACAAATCAGCACCAGCCAGCCAGCAGTACTTCAGTCTCACAACAAATCAGCACCAGCCACCAGCCACCAGCCAACCGAACAGGCTGGTTTGCCTGGATGGCCCAGATCCAGGAGATCCCATTCCAAGAGGATGGACCAAACGTGCATGACCAATAGCCTCTATGCCCGTCTGAACGTCAAAGTCAAACCAAATATTTTCGGGCTTTAGGTCTCATTTGTGTGCCGCGCAGCAATTGAGTCCACTACGGGGGTGTTTAGTTCACCCCTTCTCCCATCCATTTTGCAAAACGCACAATTCTCAATGCACTTTTTCCTCTCTGTGCACGCGGTCCAACACGCATCCATTTTGCAAAATGGATGGAACTAAACACCCCTGCCTTTCTTCCAACGCGCGCTTTGTCTCCAACCTCAAACATTTTACACGTGAAAGAGAGATAAATGGGTTGGTAGACCTCTTTTAAGTGGCCGCCAATAGCAAACCAACTTTCTTCCCACCACAGACATTTAGACATGAAAGAAATAAAATGGTTTCGTTCCCTTGAAGCATAGAGATTTCTAGATATTTTTACCGACCAAAATCTCTTACGATCACAGACAGTTGGAGGGTTGCAGCAATAGATTGACGCCTGCTGCCGTGTCAACACTCTGGCATGCATGGTGGAGCAAGGGCAGGTGTATGATTAGTGCGAAGGGGGCGCCAGGGGCTAGGGCTCTTGTAATAAGACTAATCCATACAGGGGTAGAGACTGATAGCACATAATATTTCATCCCTATATGTCGCAGAAGGGACCACAATTAAAGGTTATGGCACCGAAGGGATAAATTAATTTTTAGTGACATAGAAGAGATGGCTATATTTTTCAGTGACGTATAGGGAATTTGCTCTAGTTTTTATGGGCTAAACATGTACCCTTACGTATAGAAATATTTGTCGACATTGACCTTTTATCACGACTTTGACTATTCATGTTATTTAAAATATTATGTGTATCTCATTTATTTTGTTTGTGATTTTCTTTATCATTATAAATATGTGTGACTTATCCTATTGCATATTTGTATAAATTTTTTGAATAAGATAAAAGGTCAAACGTTTTAGAAAGAAGTCATTGGCAACAAATATTTCGATGCGGAGATAGTACTAAATTCAAAATTAGGCCACGTTTAGTTGCGGCAAGTTTCACAACTTTTCACTATTCACCCGTCATGTCGAATGTTTGACATTAATTAGGAGTATTAAACGTGAATTAATAACAAATCTCATTTCATAACCCTGGGTGAAATTTCGAGAGGAATCTAATGAGTCTAATTAGGCCATGATTAGACAATGTTGTGCTAAAGTAAACAATCTCTAATGACGGATTAATTAGGCTTAATAGATTTGTCTCGTGATTTTCCGTCCATCCGTGTAATTAGTTTTATAATTAGATCATATTTAGTCCTTTTAATTATCGATTTACAATTGCTACAGTAATTTTCGCAACTTTCTTACCGCAACTAAACAAGCGGAGCAAGTCGGATGGAGGCGGAGACATCAACGTGGTTTCGGACAGGAGAACACAAGAAAGCAACCTGCACCAATATAGAGGGTGTTTAATTCATGAGAGAAAGTTTGCAATTGGGGTGGTAAAAAATTTATGCATTGCGCTACGTGCATAGAGAGAAGAAATAAACTGACACGATTTTCGAGATGAACAACTTTTTGCAAAGTTTGTAAAGTTTGAGGAACTAAACACCCCCATAATAGGATAGGACATATCGATTTATCTCTGGAGTCTGGACGACGGTTGCAGCTTGTCTTCCGTCAATGGCTGTGCCTTTCAGCCAGCTCTCCGGCTCCGATGCCCTAGCATTTTCCACAAGCTATCCACTGTAATTTTGCTGGAGCTCATGGTCATTGCATGTTTTATCTACAACATTTCGATCCTCACAATGGGCCACGGGGACGAGAGCGCCCATCACGTGGGCACGTGGCCAGCACCGTACCACCTTGACTTCCACTCTTCCAGGGTCATATATATGTGCATGGACACAGCATGACACCCCACATGTCCACATTTGCCACCCACTGTTTGCATGACACCCCACATGTCCATGGATTATAAATAGCTGCTTCAATTCAGAAGTTGTAGTGTTTTCTTTTTGAAAAAGACAGTTGTGGTGTTTGAGTAGTTTTGCTTCCTCTTATACAGTACTCCCTCCGTATCAAAATATTTGCTCTTGTTGACTTTTTATCACGACTTTGACCTCTTGTTCAAATATTTAGTGTATATTATTTGCTTTGTTTGTGATTTGATTTATCATTATATTTACTTTAAGTGTGACTAACCTTTTTGTATAATTGCACAAATTTTTTGAATAAGACAAAACATCAAACATTTAAGAAAAAGTCAATGGCGACAAATATTTCAATACGGAGATAGTATAAATTTGCAAAATAGAGAAATCATTAATCTTTTTATTTCTTAAAAGATGTGTATTTATTTCATTTGGGCAGGCCTTAACTGATTATTACTCCATTTGTGTTTTATTTTATTTGATACAAAATTATGGCCAAAAGTAAGTGTTTTTCTCTTAATGCATGTCTCATAGCATCAGCCTTGTGGTACCAAAAAAAAGTATGCATTAATGAAGTAATTGTTGATCGAAGTTGTGTAACACTACCGTGTTAAATAGCTTCTAAATACTGTTTTGGATGATCATGCAAAGTCATTAAGGGTTAATCGGTGATTATGGAGGCTAAATCAAAAAAAAAGAGAAAATGGATCTTTGGAAGGAATGTGATTTGAAATTTTTGGACCAAATTAAAGGCTTTGCGGTTTTCAATTTAAGCAAAATTAGCAAACAAGTGTATAAGGGAAATTGAAGCTTAATGTACCAGCAACAAGAGTTACATTGGGAGTTATAAAAGTTTACATGTGAAATATGTAGAAAAAAGGACTATGGTGGTTGTTTCAAAGGGATGCCTTAGCTGAATCTTTTCTGAAAACGGCCGGTTGAATGGGACCAGATTCAGGGCCACATAACTTAAGATCTAGGCCGATCCAGCTCAAGGTCATATTGGAGAAAGTGAATCCCTATATACAGGCTATAACTTTTGTATTTGAAGTTTGGAAAGTTTACATTCAAAAGTTGGAGAAAAATTGGTGTGAATCTGCTGGTTTTCACAAGTTTCAGCAGGTGACAGTTTTGGGGCCGATATTCAGTGGTCCATATCTCAAAATTTGTTGAGATTTAGACCAAAGTCATATTGGGAAAAATGTAGCCTGATGTTTGGGCTACAATTTTCGTGTTTTGAACTCCAAGGTTTTACATTTAAAATTCTAAGAAAAAGGGTGATTTAATCAGCTAGTTTGGACGAGTTTCAAAGGGAGTTTCAGTTTTAATCTACCGAATGGTGGATGTTCAGGGCTGCGAATCTTTTGATTCATTAAGTTTGAGCTCTGAGGACTTATAGAGTTTTGGGAGATTCAAGGTTGAGCTACACTTTTGGTATTTGGATCACAGAAAGTTTGTATTTGGATTTGAAAGTAATTCGAGAGGAAAGAAGGAGGATTTGGGGGACATTCAGACAGGCAGGAGGAAGGCCCGGCCGACACGGCAGCGGTGCCACGCACCTGCTTGCCGCCGTGCCGAGCTCGGTGCTACGCGCCGGCATAGGCGAGGGCCAGCGCCAAGACGGCCAGCAGCTGCTGGCGCCCGCGTCGTCCGGGGATGGAATGAGGACGAGCCGAGGCCGGTTTCACTCTATCCCTCGCCGTTTCGTTCTCGTCGCCGCTGCCACCAGTTCGCCGCCGTCGCCACGTCCCCATCCAATTCCTCTCATCCACGTTTGTCCTAGCCCATCCGCCTGCCATCCTGTCCGTTCTTGCCTAGAGTCATCGCCCGCAACCCCTGTTCGCCGCCGCCGCCGCCGCCGCCGCCCGTAACCGCCGTCGTCGTTCAAGCCACTCGGTGAGCTCCACCCTCCAACCGTTTTTGTCATCGTCCGACCCCGTAGTTAAGTTCTTGTGGTTCTAGCGCAGCTTACCGTCATGCTTTTAGCCGTAGTTGGGGGCAGGTTTGACCGGAGCGCCGCCGCGCCGCCGCGGGCGCCGCCCAGCTGGTCACCGCGTGGGGAAATCGAGGAACACGTTCTCTAGAGCCTGAGCTAGTGTGAGCTTGGTGTGTTCTAGCATGCATAGAAGCTAGGAGTGTCATTTGTTGTCCTGGGGGAGGTGTTCCTGGGGTGCTCATGGAGCGCCGCCGCCGAGTTTCGGTGCTGCCGTTGCCGCTGTCGCGTTCCGCGTCACCCGGTCACCTTCGGTTGGGGATAAGGCCGGGGTTGGGTGCGCGAGGGTCAGGAACGTCCGGGCACGGGGTTGTTGTGGTCGGGGCTCCGATGCCGCTGCCGTTTGCCGCCGTGGGTAGCGCCGCCGCGCTCGGTCCTCCGGACCGACCGCCAGCGCGGGCGTTCGGGAGAAAGGGAAGAGAGAGAGCGGTGGTGGGCTGGGCCATTCGTCGGCCGAGAGGAGGAGAAGCAACTGGGCCAGGCCCAGTTTGCCGCCCAGCAGAGTGGGAGAGAAGAGAGCTGGTGGGCTGGGCCGGCAGCTGGCAAAAGGAAAAGGAAAGAGAGAAGGGGAATGGGCTGGGCCCGCGGGTCGACCCAGTAGAGGAAAGGATGAGCTGCGGGTAGAGTTAAAGGTTTAGCCAGGGGGGTTTCGGTAAAATGGGGGGATTTAGGTTTTATTAGGTTTTTGATGTCTTTAGAAATGCATTTCAATAGGAATAATACTTAGAAATGCATATCTTTTTGTAGGAAGCTCTAGAATTAATGAAGTAAATTTTATTGCAATAGTTGCATTTTTCTTTATGCATCTAGATTATTGTTTAGTATATTAGATGTTTTGTAATTATTGTCCTTGATTTTAGGTTGGGTTTAAGGGTTTAATTAAATAGAAAATAGGCTTTTAATTAGTTATTCTATTATTTATAATCTTTGATTATGCTAAGTAATTCTTTTATGCTAATTAGGTGTTTAATCAAAGTTTAGGGTGGTTAAGGGTCTCTAATTTAATTCTTTCATGTTTTTACATCATATCGTGTAGACCAGGATCCGCTGCAGCCCGAGTTGGTGGAGGTCCCCGACGACGTCCAGGAGGGGGACGAGGTAGTGTTCGAGACGGAGACCGAAGCCGTTCCGCAAGCCCCAGAAGCCCCTGTTGCTGCAGAGCCGGAGATCTGTGAGCCAGGCAAGCCCCGGAGCATACCCATCCCAGTTCTAACTTAATTAATGTTGTTATGATTGAGCCCATGTTTGTGCATTAGATTAGGATAGAGTGAATCCTATTTTAATGCATAATCCGTCCTTGTTTAGAGAATCTCTGCCACCTTTTTAAAAAGATAGAGTAGAGTTGCTTAGACCTGCTCACAATAGTAAGTCAGGTGTTATCCCAATCACCTGCCAGTAGGTAATGTTGGCATTACAAGGCTAAATATGTTTAGTAATTCTTTGAAAGTGTTGGGCAGGACGTATGGTTGGTAATTCAGTAATATGTTGGACGTTTTGGTAGTTTTGAGTTGGTCCTGCCCACTGGATAAGTTTAGGAGTTGCTGTGGTCTACCTGTGGTCAAGCTTTGAACATACTGGGCACATACCGGTATAGGGAGCCGGGAAACTGATGTACCTCTGTGGTACTAACGGTTGAACTGTGACTCACCATGTCTGGCGAGGAATGTTGGCGGGGTCATAGTCAGTAACCCACATGCCTTTGTCCAGGCACTGTGTAGTGAATGGGGATGCGACCCCGGGCTATGTGGGCACAGTTCAGGCAATAGTGGCCGCAGCGGGAAAAGTAGCTTCGTGTGGCCTTCCGGGGGCGCGCACGCGGCGTGTGTTCCAGGTTTATCCCCTGCAGGGTTTGAAATCGATTCGAATCGCCGAGTATCACGGTTTTGATACATGCTTGATCCTGACAGATTGTTTTATTGCATGTTTATGTAAATGTTCAGCTTTCATATTTGCCATACCTTGTTCTTTCTACTGTTGACAGTACCGATTGGCTCACCTACCTGATTAGGATTTTATCTTGTAAATTTAATTTTAGTAATTAGAACAATAACTTAATAAGCCATGCCTTGCTAGAGTCTGTTGTTTCTGTTTAGCTTCACAGCCTTGCATGCCCTTGTGTTCCCTTAGATTAGTTGTCGGGTAAGTCTCGCTGAGTACCTTTGTACTCAGGGTTTTTGACCCTTTGTTGCAGCTGAGCCCGAGGAGTAGCTTGTTGCTGGCGCCGCGGTCGTCCGTGGACTCAGTCATGTCAGGGCACGACATGAGCTGATGTTAGTTTGTTTAATTACCTTGTTAAACTGTTGCTGAACTTAGAACCTGTGTAATATTTAAATTTGAGCTACTCTGGTTTGTATAAATCTTACCTGTCTGTGTTGTATATTCTACCTGTGCAATATCTGTGATGCTTCCTCTGGTGTTGGGATCCTGAGTATTTGTGATGAGACAGCTGACAGTGATCAATGGATGGAACCCCGGACTTATGCTGACCCAGGTGTGTGACGTGCTAGTGTTTCACACTACAGATCACACCTGAGTCAGTTTAAGTAGGGCTGCTCCGTCACAAGTTGTATATCCTCATAATACAAAACATCATTGTAATTTCAAGCAATACAAGAAGCATGTGCAAAATTAACGACTGTATAACCAAATTTAATTTTTTTTTGCAAAAGACCAGTACAGACGCAAACGCTTACACACACACGCACACTCACCCCTATAAATACACGCACGTAAATCCTACCCCTATGAGCACCTTCAAGATATGAAGATTGACTAGGGGCACGTCGCCATAGCACTGGTTAATTTCTAGAGTAAATCCAGAAAAATATGACACCCTGAGTCGGAGACTCGAACCCAGGTGGGCAGGTTCCACCACAAGAAACCTAACCAACTAAGCTACGTTTAGTTCCACAATCAAATTTAATTTATGAAATAAAAACTATGGGATTTTTTCACAGATGCTTTGTGGCAGTTTATTAGAAGATAATAACCACAAGAACCAATCAAACTAATCAACCCCACCTGTCGCGGACTCGCGGGTTATAGGGGCACGCTTGGATGTCGGCCCTGAGCTGACGGGCCAATATTTGGCCGTTGACCGAGGGCATGCAGCGCGTTTGGACGCTGGCCTTGATTTGGCGCTGCCCAAGCCCCGCAGTTCATTTTCATCGCCCAGTCCGGCCAAATCTTGGGCAGCCGAATGGGCCGCCGAATTTTGGCCGCGGCCAATGTTTGGCATGGCCGGCGCTGGCAAGAATCCAAACGAGACCATAAACGATGAACATACATACAACAGACAACTTGCATGGTAGGCTTGGTAGCTATGTTGTTGGTCGTCACAACGATGTTGACATCTAGCTAATCGCAACGCATGCATCACCGTATGTATTATCAGGGCATGTGGAGCAGAATTGCATTCGAGCCAAAGTGGGTGAGAAGTTTTATTTTTTATTTTACTTACTTTTTTGCCATGAGGGTATTAATAAGTTAGCCGCCATTAGGGTTGTAAGCACAGCTGACCTACAATGGTTTTTTTGCGAGGAGAGTATTAATAAGTTAGCCGCCATCATAAGTTCATAACTATTCCTCAAAAAAAAGTTCATAACTACTTGCTTTAATTTAGTAATTGTAGTGTTTTCTTATCGGAAAAGGAGTAGTAGTTGGCTAGATGCTTCCTCTTATAGACTGTAAATTTGCAAAATAGGGAAATTTATAATTCTTTTATTTCTCAAAAAATTGTACTTCATTTGGTTTGGACATACAGCGGGCATCTCGGTAGCTGTTGACATCTAGCTAATCTCAACTCATGCGTCAGAAATTTCATTATTTGACTCTCAATTCGTAAGCCTTTCAAATAATGAAATCTCTCATTATCAGGGTGTGTGGAGCTGCATTTCATTAGAGCGAAAGTGGGTCATGATAACATATGAGTTAGTATGCTCATTTGCCCCATATATATATACTAGCCCATCATTAATGATTTTTTTTGCGATTACAGTAGTATAAGTTAGCCGCCATTAGGGATTTAAGCACAGTTGACCTACAATCGTTTTAGTACAGAGTGGATGATGCACAACCTTTTTTGCTGCTTCTTTTTTTTTTACCGTTGGTACAATCCCTTTTTGCAGTATGATGCGAAGTTAAATAAAATCTAAATCTTATGCTAGCTGCTCCTCTAAGGCCTGCCTCAGGCTACTCCCGATGAGTGGTTTCATGAGGTTTCATTCTTATTAATTAGTATGCCATGTAGGATTTTGTGATAACATGGCACCATATTTAAGAATAGAGAGAGGGAACCAGTTTCATCTAGATGAAACTCCTTGTGCACGGATACCAACTCCGCATGAGTCTTGAAATTAAATGCTATGTGGAACCTATAAAACCACACCATGAAATTGTGCATTGGGGATGTAGTTTCATAAACCATTTCTTCACTTTTGCTTAGGTGGTCATCTTGGAAACATCAAAATGAAACCACCCATTGAGATTAGCCTCAGTGCACAGTTTCATGGCACAGTTACCTAGTCTGAGAACTAGGTAACTGTGCCTGATGGGTTTCATGGGTATGAAACTCTCCTCATAAATGATGAAACCCTCTCTCTTTTCTCCTCATCAAGGTCTTGCCACGTCTGCCAAATTGTTGATGTGACATGCTATTTAATGTTGATGAAACTACTGATGAAACCCTCACTGAGACTGGTCTAACTCAGAAAAAAAATTGTTCAAGATATCAGCATGGTCTCTAATATATACTACGGGAAACCCCATCTTTGCCGAGTGCAATTTTTCGGACACTCGGCAAACAAGTTGTTTGCCGAGTGCATTTCAAAAAACACTCAGCAAAATTGGGGCTTGCCGAGTATTTTTAAAATACACTCGGCAAAGAAAATATTTGCCGAGTGTCAAAAAAATACACTTGGCAAATATTTTCTTTGCCGAGTGCCAAAAAAATACACTCGGCAAACAACTCGGCAAAGAAAATGTGTGCCGAGTGTATTTTTTTGACACTCGGCAAAGATGGGATTCAAAGCACATTTTGAAGTAGTAAATCAATTCAAATTAAAAAGTTTTAAACTACAAAGTTGAATAACTTAGTTTGGTCATTCCTTCATTCGACAAATTTATATGCACGTTGTTCACAAAATCTATATCTCTCAAAGAGTTTCCTGAAACTAGAAGAGAGATCTATAAGATTTGTGAACAATGTTACTCCCACTACGTCGGATGAACAAATGACATACATGAAAGTTGTGATCTTCAGAAATTATACAACTTTATAGTAGAACTCTTTCTAATTTGAATTTATTTTGCCAATGAAAATCACGTTTGTAGTTCTTAAATTTGAAATTTGAGTTTTTCAAATGACCTCGGATGGAGAAACAGTCAAAATGAGAGTTGTAGATCACAATAAGTTATGAAACTTTATAGTTGATAACTTTTTCATTTAAAGTCATCTTATCAACGAAAACTAAGTTTGAGTTGTCTCAAATTTGAAATTCAAATTTTGCAAACGACCTTGGATGGAGAAAGTACCAAAATGAAAAATGTAGATTTCAAAAAGTTATGAAACTTTGTATTTTACAACTTTTTAATTCAAATTCGTTTAGGGCCTCAAACAAGCAGTTTACACTCAGTTTAGTATAATATGGGAGGAATCAAAACGGAATCTATTCAGATGTGAGAGTGTAGTGCAGTGGTAGAGGAGGTTATGCGCGAGGGAGAGGTCGTTGGTTCGATGGACTTGCGACGGGTGCCCGTCGGTGGCCTTCTCACATTAAAAAAATTTTGCTATTATTTTTGGTTTTTTGAGAGCGCAGGAAAAATAAACTTTGCCGAGTGTCCTTTGTCAGGCACTCGGCAAAGGACTGTTCGCCGTTACTTCGTCTGCCGAGTGCGCTTCGCCGAAGCTTTGCCGTGGGCCAAAGGAGGGGTCTCCCGTAGTAATAGGATGAAGTTTTGACTAGTAATTTCTATATAAATATGATATTTAAAATATGGGTAAATAGATATTTTGAAAGAACCTTTCATTGTGAATCTAGTAACATGAGCCCATTTTAAATTTTCAATCTATATGTTCGTCTAGAAATTAATGGTAAAAGCTTAAAACTTTTGAACGGCACGAATAATCCAAAAATTAGATGTATTTCGAACCAGACGGAACATCATCGACAATGATGACAAGCTAGGAATTGACATTTGGAACGTAGGGCGTGTTTGGAAAGGGGGTGTCAAACATTGGCACCCCAATTTGGCCTCCAAATGTGGCACTTGGATCCAAACATAGGCTCAAATTGGCCTCTAAATTGAATTTGCACCCTTAGATTCTGTGGGCAGCCCAACAGGCTCGAATTGGGGCAAAATCGCGGTGGACCCCGCAGTTGTCAGGCGGCTCATTCACTCCCCCATCGGTAAAAGAAAAAAAAACACACCCACAATCCCCATCGCAACCCTACCGCACCGCCGCATTCCTCCCCGACGCCTACCGCGCCGCCGCATTNACCGCGCCGCCGCCATCCTCCCCCAACGCGCCGCCGCCTCGCTCCCTATCCGCGCCGCCGTCTCCCTCCCCCACCGCGGTGCCGCTCGATCTGCTCAGACGGCGCCGTGCACGGCTCGCTTCAGATGGATGGCGGCGGCTGGGACATGTACGGCCAGAACCCGCGGGGGCCGGCTCCCATCTTCAACTTCGGGACCCAGGGTTCGGCAACCGGCGGCGCCGTCCATCCCCGTGCCGGCTTCCACGGCGTCGACCTAAACTCCGAGGCCGAGGTAGCGGCGGAGGAGTTCCCTCATCTTGGCGAGTACCAGGGCATCCTTCAAGGCGGCGGCGTCCCACACGACCCCAACACCAGCTTTCTTCCCCCTCGCCCGCAGCGCACATTGGGAGTGCGGGCTGGGCGTGTTTGCGGACGAGGTGGCTCCGTGGCCGCCGCAGGAGCCGGTCGGCAGCTCAACTTTGGTGCCGGCGGGTCGGTGTCAGGAGCTGCCACTCACCATGGCGGTTCTGCATCACGTTCAGCCGGCGGCCGTCTACAGCGCCAGGCTGCGTGCCGGCGTACGCCGCCGAACCAGGGCGCGAGGTGAAGCCGCGCCTCCACTGCCTCACCAAGTCCAAGTGCTAGGCGACGACTATGTCAACGTTGAAGGCAACGATGATGAAAGCTACACCGAGCAGCACGACAGTTCAGGATCCCCATCGGTGAGCACCCTCAGAGCCAATTGGACTGACCAAAATAATGCTATCCTGTTAAGGTTGTTATATAAACAATCACAAGCTGGACAATATGTTGATAACCAAATGAGTAGCCAAGCTTACCATGCGTTAGCAAAAGGCTTTTTTGAGCAAACTGGCTTGAAGTATAATAAGACCCAGTTTAGGCATCAAATTGCTGCCCTCCGCGGCACATACTCGTTCTGGAGGTTCTTGCAAAAGCACACTGGGCTAGGGAGGAAACCTGATGGAAGTATTGATGCAGACTCTGACTTTTGGAAAACTCATACAAAGGTGCTTGTCTCTGAAATCACTTAGAGCTTCATGTGAATTTTCTGCGTCACCATAATTGCTTATGTGTTGTCTTGTGTTAATGTAGAACAAACCATGGCTGAACAAGCTCAAAAATGGCTTGCCTCCTGCTAATTTGGGTGAGCTAGAAGAGCTGTATGCAGGCACAACAGTGGATGGCAGCTCAGGTTATGTTGCTGGACAAGACTTCTTTGAGGAAGTTGAGGAGGAAGAACAAGATGTGGAGGGAGATGAAGAGGAGGCCGACCCTGTTGGCACGCCTACAAGTACAGGGACAGGCAAAAGATCCAATTATGCAATAACTAGTACTCTGGACAGTCCAATCAAGAAGAGCAAAAGCCCTATGGTCAGGTACATGATGCAGATAGCTACTACCTTCTCAGCCGCTGTCCAAGTGAATCAACAAGTGATGACTACAGCTGCTTCTTTCAAAATGGAAGCTAAAAAGGAAAAGGACCAGTGTTCAGTTGAGAGGTGTCAGGAGCTTGCTTTTGAGTGTGGCATTCAGGAAAATGAAGTGTACGCATTGGGCAAGATGTTGCAGAGTAAATTCCAAAGGCGATTCTTTTGCAACCTTCGAACTGCTGAAGCTCGGCTTAACTACTTCAGGGACTGGTGCAAGGACAATATGAGAGCTTGAGTGACTAACTATTTGCTGTGTCATGTTAAGAACCTAACTATTTGTGCTATGTCATGAACCTAACTATTTGTGCTATGTCATGAACCTAACTATTTGTGCTATGTAACTAAATATTTGTGCTATGTGATGAAAGGTGTATGTCATGTGATGAGCCATTGTGTGTGCTGTGTGACTCGGGGACAGATAATATTGTTGCTATGAGTTGAATAAAGCTTTCTATGTCATCTCACTAATTCCCAATTCATTTTGAACAGGAAGGTGGCAATGGAGACGACGATGGAGGCAGTGAAGACACCACTTCCTCAAGTTCAAGTTCAAGTGAAGATGAGCTCCTCATGATGGCACACAATGACATGCAAAGGCTAGGTACCTGCATTGCTCAACTAGCCCCTATCTTTGGTATGTACTTCGACAGACACTTCCACAAACTCCCCTATAGAAAGGTTCCTGAATCCGGTTTGGATTGGGTTAAGAGGAATCTACGCAATGAAGAAGATTGCTATGACATGTTTAGGGTTGAGCCTCCTTTGTTTCATAGATTGCATAATACATTGGTGGATAGCTATGGTTTGAAGTCTGGACCAAGAATGACATCAATAGAGGCTTTAGGAATGTTTTTGTGGGTGTGTGGTGCACCTCAGTCAGTTAGACAGAGCAAAAACCGGTTTGCTAGGTCCTTAGAGACAATCAGCCGAACATTTGACAGAGTCCTAACTAGTGTGCTGAAGCTAGCTGATGACATAATCAAGCCTAAGGACCCTGAATTTACTACGGTGCACCCATTTCTGCATAATCCACACTTTTCACCACACTTCAATGACTGCATAGGAGCATTGGATGGGACACATGTCAAGTGTGTTGTGCCAAAAAGTCTGGTGGTTCAACATATGAACAGACACAACGAAACATCTCAGAATGTGCTTGCTGTTTGTGATTTTGACATGAGGTTTACCTTTGTGCTGGCTGGCTGGCCTGGTTCAGTTCATGATATGAGAGTTTTCACCGATGCAACGACAAAATATGCTCACAAATTCCCACATCCCCCTCCAGGTAATGGCTTTTCCCTTTCTATAAGAATTTGTTCAATTTTGCCTATGTAATAAGACGAACTTGTTGTTCTATATGCAGGCAAATATTACATGGTTGATGCGGGGTACCCAAACCGTCCGGGCTACCTTTCTCCGTATAGGAGCACAAGGTACCATGTGGAGCAATGGCAAAACGGTCCGCCGCCACAAGGTATCAAAGAGACATTTAACCATTCACATTCCAAAGTTAGAAATGTCATTGAGAGATCTTTTGGAGTGTTGAAGATGAAATGGAGGATGTTGTTGAACATGCAAAAATTTTCCACTAGAAAGCAAGCACGCATTATTGTTGCTTGCATGGCTCTGCATAATTTCATTCGAGAGAGCAGAATTGCAGATAGGGAATTTGATCACTGTGATAGAGATGAAAACTATTTTCCAATGCCACCGTCCACGGCAAGTTATCATGTGCCAGTTAATGAGCCTCACTTGCAAGATATCAACATGAATGATTTCCGTGATGAGTTGGCTAGTGCTTTGTACTATGGATAGCTTGTAGTGTTTGTTTGAGATGATAGAAGGACTTGTATGATTATGAGAGCTCAAAGTGTCATGGACAGTATTATTTGTTTGTGTGGACATGTTGCAATAATGTTTGACTTGTTTGAGTAATTTCAATTTCAATAATAATTGGACATGTTTCAATTTTTGGGGTAACTAATGTTATGGTGTGCTTCGGCTTCCTGGCATGAATTTGTGAAGTTGAACATATATTTTTTGGTGTCATCCGGTGACATGTTTGCATTTGTTAAGGAACAAGTCATTTTTTATTGTCATTCAGTGACATGTAAGAATTTTTGGAGTTGAACAAATAATTTTTTGATGTGATCGAGGCACATGTTTCAATTATTGGTGTTGAATTATGCTTTAATGAAATAGTTTTTGGTATGAGAATATATGGATTCTAAAGGTAGCAATGATTGAGAATATATGCATGAAAGGAGGAGGCAATGATTGGGATATGTGCATTTAATGCAATTTGGCATACATCCAAACATGACCATCTAAACAATTTGGACCCCCCAACTGTAGCAGCTGGAATTGGCACTGGAATTGGCACTAGTGCCAAAGATCCAGACACGCCCGTAGTAGTGCAGTGCAATGCAATGGTACGGTGGCATATGGCAATCAAATGACACTACTCCACCATTAATAAAGCATTAATCAACTAGTAAGTTGCAATAATTTTATGTCCCGTGGATCACTTGCATTGTGCTCAAGCTCCGCCACTAGCCAATAAGTAATTTTAATGTCACTCACTAGTACAGAATGCAATAAGGGCAAAAAATTGTGTCTTGGAGAAGATGGTCATTCAAGGGCGGCCTCCTATGTGGTTAAATATTTTTGCACTCATTTAATATTTTTATTTGATTTTTTGATTTTCGGTTTTTGAAATAATTTTCACAGTCGGTTCAAAACCAACTGTGAAAATCTGATTTTCGCTGCCACTTAATCAGCGTCATTTTCCAAAACCGGCTGTAAAAAAGGGCTATAGGCCGCTAGTGAAAATAGTGTCTAGCTCTTTGCAACCCAGATTTTTTTTATTCACGAAACACCCCCGCATGCCGGCTAAGGTAAAGTGGCCAACACATGAGTATTGCAACCGTATAATAAACATCAAAGCACTGTATAGACGACACTGAGGTGAATAAATCTATGCGGTTGTGTATCTCCAAAAGATACGCATAGTGGGACTCCGTTTTTTATATCTCCTATACTGCAAAAATATAATACATGAATGAGATATTTATAATTTGTCGTAGTTTGCTGTACCTACAAATTAGTATTATCTCCTCCAATAATATAGTAAGGGCAAGTTGGATTGATTATTGCGTCAGCAGTGTTGTGACAGAATTAGAGAAGAACGGATGGGAAGGAATCAAATAGGGAGATAGAATTTCAGGCTGTGCCTTTCATGACGTGGATGCTTGTGTAAAAAAAAATAGTCTCAGTTATCAGTTCACCTTGATGTCTCTGGCCTGTCATCCATGTCCTCTCTTTGCCGCATGCATGTCTTGTTTATTTGGGTTGTTCAAATCCGGATCCATTCGAATCCTACGGATGAGCCTTCCAGCAATACCTCTTCTTGTCACATTTTTTTCCTCCACTTAATTCTCCATATATATTAGTAGTTTTCAAGTCAAGAGTCCATAGAATGGTGACGTTTGGTCAACAGCCAATCTTACAGGTTACCCTTTCTTCTCATTTTTGAACGAGCGGTATAGATTCTGCTGAGTCATTGTGATACAGAGTGTCAAATCTTGAAAGCTCACAAATTGGACGTCAAATATCAATAGGTGGACAAACCATATATCTATATCTATACTATAAAGAGGGAGAGATTTGATGTCAAAATCTACACAACCTCGATCCTACCCTCACCTCACTAAACACCTTTTTGGGCCCACCCGTCAGGTAGGACGAAGACGAAAGGGGGGGGGGAGAACGATCTTGGGGTGGTTTCCCCGTTAAAAAGAGCGGATGCAGCCAAATTTTTTTCACCAGGCTTCTCTCTCGTACCCGCCGGGCCCACAACACCTTCCACCGTCCTCCTTCCACACCGCGCATGTCGCCCCCGCCACCAATATCGTCCCTGATTTACGTCCTCTAATCACGTCCCTGATTCACGTCCCTGATTCACGCCTCTGATTCACGCCCCTGATTCACGTCCTCTGATCACGTCCCTGATTCACGTCCTCTAATCTCGTCCTTGATTCATGTCCCTGATTCACGTCCTCTAATCACGTCCCTGATTCACGTCCTCTAATCTCGTCCCTGATTCACGTCCTCCTGCTCTCCTTCCTCGCCACGGCAAGATCACCGTCTCAGGCCTCACATCTCGTCCGCAATCTGTATCCGTCATTCACGCCTTCCTTTCAAGGCGAGTGAAGGCACCGCCATCTTCTGGGCTATAAGGCTGTTTGCACCATGGCGTGCCGGCGCATGACGAGGCTGTCGTCCAAGCGACGGAGCAACCCTGAAAGTGCATCTAGGCTCCCTTGTGGGTTTTGGTGAATTGAATGACAAAACGATTAAAGAACTAACGTGTTTGTCAAAGATAATTTGCAGGGATTAAAATTGTATAATTGATGATTCACTATTGGTCATTGGTTGAATTCAATGTGAATGGCTCATGTTGACATAAATAAATTAAGTGGTTGTTCCCATTATATATGAATATGAAAGATGGCAAGCTATGGTGCAATAAAGAAAGAGACATAATGACGTGATATATTGGTCTCTTAATTGATGAAAGCTTGTTTATATTGATATGGGATATCTTAGATCATGTTAGATTAAAATGTTGCATAAAGCAAGTTTGGTTGAATGGACAAGAGACATGGTGAGATGATTTATTCTTGGTCTATATTTGAAGAATGACTTGCAAACAAGACATGATGACTTTGATAGAAATGAAAGGTCAAATTGAAGTGGATATATTGCATATCAAGAAATGACCAACAAGACAAGATGACTTTGATAGAAACAAAGGGTCAAAGTGAAGTGAATATATTGCATATCAAGAATTGGTTTTTATTGTTGATACAAACTAGTGTGAAGCTATATATGATGCAAGGATGAAGAGGTGGAATTCGGGATAGTGTTTCTAGGTACTAAGCAATGTGTGATCAAGTTGCGGACTTGAGTCATGTATCTTTGCTAGGGTGACGAAACTTTCTTTGGATTTCAACTTGATGAATCTTGGTCACATGTGGTGTTCATATTGGGAAGTGTCAATCTTTCTAGGAGTAAGTTGTGAAAAGGTGAATTGAACTAGAAGTGGATTTCATTCAAAGATAATGGTTCAAGTCACTAGCTCAAGGTTGAAGTGCTCAATTAAAAGAGACAAGGTTGGATGCAACTCTCAAGTGGATATGTTGATCAAGTATGGCATGACTCAAAGTGAAGAAGCTCAAGTGCATCATTTGTATTTATATTTGATCTTGAGTTTAGGTATGCCGTACTATCAAGAGGGATGCATCACAAGAAGCCTTGAAATAGTCTAAGTGCTCAAGGAACCCATGTGAGTTGTTGAGAGACACAAAACCCTCACGTACACACTTATAGGTTTTGCCAGGGCAAAACCGGTGGCACCGGTTTTGGAAACCGGTGTAACCGGTTTTGTGTCAGAATTCTCCAACGGCTAGTTGGTTTGAATTCCGGTGGAACCGGTTTTAGGAACCGGTGGCACCGGTTTTCACTGGGTCTGTAACGGCTAGTTTTTGTGGAGTGGAGTATTTATACCCCACGACCTCCACAGTGGCAAGCAGCTGTTCCTGAGGTTGCTATAGTGCTTCCCTGCTCTTCCTTGCCAAGCCAAAGCCATATTTGCTCTCCCCAACCCCTCTTTGTGAGGTAGCTTGCAATTGTGATATCCTTTGTGTTGGGTAGTAGAGAGAGCAGCCATTGTGTGAAGTTTGAGAGCACCAAAAGCACTTTGAGCACTGTTGGACTTCATCAAGCTTGTGTGATTCATTTGTTACTCTTGGAGCTCCGCTCCTAGACGGCTAGGTGTTGCCCGTGAGCTACCAAGGTGTGGTGAGCTGCGGGAAGTTTGTGCAGGTCGTGCTTCGCCTCCGAAAGGAAAGAAGCAAACTAGTGGAAGGAGGAAATAGCTTGACCTAGTGTGGTCGTATAAGCTTCCTCAACGGAGAGTAGGATTCGCCGTGCCGTGGTGGCTGCTTAGTGCAAGCGGTGAATCCGAACTTCGGGAAACAAATCTTGTGTCTCCCCGCTGGTTTGAGCCTCTTTGTGTTTATATTGCAAATTGGAGAAATTGCTCGATATCGTTGTATTTGTGTTTTTGAGTGCAGGGACTTGGAGATACACATTAGAAAGACATTTCAATCATCATCTCCAAGTTTGGTTTGATTCCGAGCTTCCTAACATATTCTATCTACTTTGGGGGTTCACTTTGCAAAACCGGTGGTACCGGTTTTGGTGGCAGTGCTCTATATCCGCTGCGTTAGGCGTGCTATTCTTTTATTTGGAGATTCTAAAGATCCTTTTAGAAGTTTATTTACTGAACTTCTAAAAGTGGTATTTAGAATACCCAATTGTCACTAATAAATTTGTTTTAAGTGGCAATATTTTAGGTCTCGCCTATTCACCCCCCCTCTAGGCGACATCAAGGTCCTTTCAATTGGTATCAGAGCTTGGCTTCACATCTAAGCTTAACCGCCGTGAAGAGAAGATGTCGATTGAGGTAAACTTTGAGCCTCTTAAAGTTGACTACTCAAACTATGAGTCGTGGGTTGGTAATGTTCATCATGCTCTTAGAAAATTAGATCCAGTTGTTGAACATATTTTAGTTGAAAGCATTCTACCTCCTAAGTGTGATATTAACAATATTGATCAATCAAATATCACACTAGAGGAGTTAGCTTGCGTACAACTCAATACTTGTGTTACTAACTTCTTGCAAAGATCTGTGTGTAAACATATATGGTATGCCATCTCTCTTGATGAAGAAATCCAAAGAGATGCATATCGCATTTGGACTCTCATCACGAGTGCATATGAAGATATAGAAAGTGATGATGAAGAGCAAGAAGACATGGAGTCACTAGAGGAGTGCTCAACATCACCTATGTGCTTTGAGCCTCAAGTGACATTATTCAAGGAGCAAGAAAAGCAAAAGACAACACTCACTGGTTCTGCTCAGGAAGAACCGGTGGTACCGGTTTATAAAACCGGTGGAACCGGTTTTGGCCAGGAGCTAGCTGATGAGTTTTCCTCGAGCGAAAATTCAGCGGCTCATCAGCACAGTGAGGTATCTACTGCTCCCTTTCATTCCTCTTTGAGTACTGACATTCTTTATTGTCATATGGCTGAAAGCAAAGAGGTCAAGGAGTCAAATGAATTCTTGAAAATTTCGTTGGAGGAAGAAAATCAAAGGCTCAAGGATCAACTTGAGAAGCTCTCTAGTAAGTATGTGAACTTGCAGGTCACTCATAAGGAACTAGAGTGCTCCTATGAGAAGCTTGTAGATTCACACACTTTTCTTGAAATGAATTATGAGGTTATGCTTACTACTATGAAATCTTTAGAACCTCAAATTCTTAAACGTAAATGTTCTCTAGACAAAATTCATATACCTTGTGCTAACCCTTGCGACTCGCAAGCAAAAACTTCATGGTATGATCAAGTTCTTGCAGAGTCACGTCATGAACTCATTGCACAAGATAATGATAATCTGAGGCTAGAGGTTGAAAAGCTTAAGATGGATTTGTCAAAGAAATCAAAAGGAAAGAGAAGGTGCTATGGATGCCGCGAGAAAGGGCACGAAATTGAAGCTTGTGTCAACAGGTCAAGGGTGCCCTCAGGCAAAACCGGTGGAACCGGTTTACCAAAACCGGTGGTACCGGTTTCCACTGAGAAGCCACAAGTCAAGCAAAACAACCATGGTCTGAAGGCACAAGCAAACATTAAAGAGAAGAAATGTTCTGCAAGAAAGAAAAATAAAGGTAGCAACATCAAGCACAAGACTTGCTACACATGTCGTGAGAAGGGACATTTTGGTAAGGATTGTCCAAATGGTAAAAATCCTAATCTTGAACGTGTCAATAATAAGTTCATTAAGATTAGGAGAAACTCATATGACTCCTGTGCTACTAATGTGATTGGTTCACCTAGGACAAGCACAAAGGCCATGTGGGTTCCTAAATCCTTGCTTGCTAACCTTGTAGGACCCAACACACGTTGGGTACCAAAATGTGCCTAAAAGAGACTTGTAGGTACTTGGAGCAGCATTGGAAGCTTGGTTCACTTGAGAAGAATTCTATCTTACATCATTTACATCTCAAGAGAAATTTCATGTCATAAATGAACCAAGTGAGATCAATGGAAGAATATGTTATCCAATGTTTCTCCCATGATGAGTACCTCTCTAAGCTGTCCACTCATGTATATCTATCTATACATTTGTTGGTTCTAAGCATGTGTAGTGGACAAGCTACATTTGTTGATAATGAAAAGTTATGACAAATAACACTTGATGCTACTAACCACTTCATCAAGAAGCTTTGAGTGTTTATAAATGCAGGTCAATGAATAAGCAATGAAGATAAATAGAAATGAATCAAGACAAGAAGCACCGGAATAATCTTTTTGAAGAAATGCCTGGTTCAGTGAAAATCCGGTGGCACCGGATTTGTAAAACCGGTGGCACCGGTTTTGTCAGAATCAGTAGGAAGGAAAAGAATAAGTTCCGGCAGCCTCTGTTTCGTATCAGAACTTCCGACCCAAAATTCCGGCAGCCTCTGTTTCGTATCAGAAGTTCCGGTAATCTATGTCAGAAGTTCCGGCAGGGGTTCAACTATCATCTAAATTGGAATATCACAAGAAATACTCTTCTAATTATATCTGAAGCATCATACAAATATATGTGAGTCTGTCTTGATCACATTTACTTATTCATGAATTTATTTGTGATGTGACCATAATATGGAGCTAGCTACCCTAACGCCTTAATGGAGCTAAAAGTGCAAGTCTCAAGATTCAAATCATTGATGCACATATTTAGGGGGAGCTCACTTCATATTCTGTGTCTCTTGGTACTAACACCATTTGCAAGTTTTCATGCGCAATAGTTCAAGTGTGAGGATCATACTTATATTCATATACTACACTTGAGCAACTCCAATGCAAGTGAGTTAGTAATGAGTAAGCTACATGACAACAAGGTCAACAAACCAACATGGTAACTGTATCATCTTTTATTTAAGTTGGTTTGAGTTTCACATATATAGCTACTCTCCATAGCATGGCTTAGATTCCCTGTTTGGACTTATTTGACCAAAATGGTGTACATCTACCTGCCTTCCACATAATCGTGTGTACACCATATGCTCAAAGAATCTAGTCCATGCTATGAGGTTTCATATTTTGTGACTCACTCCCTTGTCACACTTAAAGAGTCACCGAATATGAGACTAGAGCTTGTGCTACTAATATTTGTGTTGTCTTGTCATTCTATTGAAACTATGGTTAGATCACACTAAAATGACAAGATGAAAAGAAATCAAAAGCACAAGTTAATGGATATATGAGTTCCTCTATGTGAAGAATGTATTTGTTCAAGACTAAGGTATGTTTTTCAAATTCATATATTCATTTCAATGCATCTAGGCCTTCCCTCATGCTAGTGTGTTTAGCATGAAAAGTTTTATGTGACTATGATTGAGATCCTTGGCATAATTTCAATTTGTTTATTACCTTCTATACGTCTTGACCAAGATTGTGAATAAACTCCTCAATATTCATAATTGAATAAAAGTGCAACTCAAAAGAAATTCAAAATTCTTATGCACTATTTAAAGGGGAGCTTATTCCAATACTTGTGTCAATTGTGGGACTAACAATTTCTTCTAGTGAATTTGTAGTCACATGTGCTAGTGTATCTTAAAGCTATCTTTGTGGTAGTAAGTATTCTTGGCACCATTTCAATCAATGCAATTTATTTATGTGCCGGGACAAATTGTGAAATAAACTCCTCAAATTCATTAGATTGAACAAGTGCATGTGACAAGTGATTCAAACACTTGATGCACCTATTGAGGGGGAGTTCATTCTACAATTTGTGTCTTTGAGACTAACAATTTCTTTTAGTGATCTTGAAGTCTCATTTGTGAGAGTTTGTCTCTCTTTGAAGCAAGCTATGCCTTTTGTTCAAGAATGGTAAAATTGTATCTATTTCTTACTTGGGCAATGAATTATTCTCAATAAATAGCTGCTTGCCATAATATAGATTAAACCCCTTTGCTTGGCTTTGTGACAAGATTGATGCATATGAACTTGTCGTTCCATCCATATACACATGTGCATCAAGAAAAAGTAATTTAACCTATATTGTGGAGTTTCATCTTTTAGTGATCCATTATGCCTCTCCAATTCAAAGGTCACTAAATGATGAAAATAGGTCTTGTGCTATTTAATGCATTTCTCTTCTATGATGCATAAAAAGGGAAAGACATAAAGAGAAAAGGCATTCGGATTATATTGACAATGCACAAGCTTTTTGATATGAATCTTCACCAATGTGAAGAAAGGATTAGCTAGAGGCCAAGGTATGTTTCTTTGACTCATGTTTTTACTTTGAGCTTCTAGGTCTCATAATCTATGCTAGTATGTGTTGTTTGCATGTAATTGTTTAAGTCATTTTGAGCTTCAAATCTAGATATTTAGTTGATGTCTTCACCTAGAATTGACTTGGTGTCATTTCTTGCAAGATATGAGCTAAATATACTAAAATGGTCATTGACTTGAGATGGATGCATGCCTTGTGTGACATAGGATAGTTTTTCAAAATTAACTAGCATGTGTAGGAAGTGTGTTTTTTGAAAACCTTTTGGTGTTGGTCCTTGTGGCCAAGTTGATCCATTTGTGGTTATTGTTATCCTTGCTTGATTGCTGGCTAACTACAAATGGTGAAACACTCTCAAGTCCATTAGATCTACCCAATCTCATCTCAAGGGCTATGCTTATTGGATTTCCTTATCTTATCCCTATCTATCAAAATTCTCCATCTGAGTCAAAGAGCAGTGAAATATGGATAAATGGATTCAAAAATAGAGCAGAGGAGAAAAGGAAAAGGACACGAGTGCAAAAATGGACAAAAGTCACTGGGCCAAGAAATTCCGGTGGCACCGGTTTTACAAAACCGGTGGCACCGGTTTCTGTCGGCTGGGTACTATTTACCCGTGACTTACCCCTTCACATTTACATTTCACCCCCTCTTCTCACCCCCGACCAGAAACAGTGAGAGAGAGGCTCTAGAGGCGATTTCTTGGCGATTTCAACTTTCCACCGTGGGATTCAAGAGTTGAGACAAGATTTGGAGTCTCACATTCGGTGTGACCGGATTCCCCTCGGTTCTAGGGCTGCAGCAACTCACCCACCATGTCGGGAGGTACTCAAATCAAGTTTTTGCCCGATCTATTTCTCTAGATGTTTCCTCTCGGATTCCCTTGGTAGAACATCTTGTTTTAGACCCTAGAATCATCTCAGTGCAAAAAATCAAAGTTTCCTTGGTGGCATTGATGGGGGCCATGACCTAGGGTTTCTGGGCAGAAACCGGTGGCACCGGTTTTCCAAAACCGGTGGCACCGGTTTGTGCACAGATACCCTGGTCAATGGTTCTGCTCGGTTCTAAATGCTCAAAATAAATATCCTTGTCCATGGTCTGTTTCTCAGAAGCTTTTTCTCCATGTGTTTGTCACAGATCCAAGCAAATATGTTTCTTATCAAAGAAGGCCAACTCGCTCAAAAAATGCCCAATTTGAGTTTCGGGCAAGAGATGTTGGAAGTAGCGAGCATGAAATCCAACCAGCTGAACAAGCACAGCCTAGAAGATCCACGAGGACAGCAGGGAGAGTGAGACTTCCTAGGGGTGATATTCGCATTGCAGATTCTGAGCCCGAGGACACCTCTAGTGATGATGATGAGGAGAGTCCTTATGAGAGGGATCGCACTCCTTCCGAGTCTATTGCAGCAGACTCCCCCTCAGCTAGTCAGCGCAAGAGAAAGGGCAAATCCATTCGCACACATAGCCATGAGCATAGTCAGGGGACAGGCAGCGGTGGCAGAAGTGGCAGTGGTAATGGTGATGATGAGGAGGATATCATTTCAGCATTTGGGCCAATGCCATCTCATAGTGCTCCTCCCACACATATTAGTGATGTGACTTTTAGAGCTCCCATGGCGCCCCCAAACCGCGCCAAGGTCAACTATAAGGTGAAGGGCATGACAGAAAAGGCCAGAATTGAGAGAGCAAAGAATCCTAAGGAAGTAGGTGGAAAACATCTTGATTACAGGTTTGGCACAGCTTTTCACCAGGACTTCTATGAAAGTGCCATCCTTACAAAGGATGTTCCTATTGCTCAGGCTCAATACATTGATTGGAAGTTCATGAGGGCATTCAAGGATCCTAGAATTGATGAAATCATTAGGGAATGCAAGAGGAAAAATATATACAAGATCATGAGCTTTGCCAAGTCATGGAATAGTGAGGTAATTGCACAATTCTATGCCACTAGTTATTTCACATCTAGAAATGATGAAAGGATTGTGCATTGGATGACAGAGGGCAATTGGTATGGAGTGACCTACACTCAGTTTACCTCACTTTTGGGCTTTGATGGAGAGGATGATAAGAGAGTTCATATTCATAATGCTCCATATATGGATAAGAAGGATATGAAATACATGTATTTACCAGGACAGGAGGGTTACTTTGGGAGAGTTAATGGCATGCAACCCTACTATGCATATCTCAACCGCATGTTTAGGAAGACACTTGCTCCTAGGGAAGGTGATCAAAGCAACATATCCTTCTATCTTCGTGATTTGTTAAGGTATATGACACCTGGTGAGCCGGAGTTTAGTGTGGTGGAATTTATTTGGGAAGAAATGAAGTCTATTGCTGGATCTCCACAAAAGAGCTGTGGGTATGCTCCTTATCTCATGCATGTCATTGAGGCCGTGACTAATTGTACATTTGATTATGATCATGAGATTGAGCCCTTTCACATGAGAAATGATATCAAAGGTCCGTCCCTAGCCCAAGCGGCAAGCATGGAGGCCAATATAGAGAGTGGAGATGCACCCCAGGATGCTCCTACAGCTGCTGCCCCTCCTATGGCAGCAAGAGAGACGTCCCGTAGTGGACGTGGACATGGGCAAAGTGATGTGCACAAGCCCCCTTCACCGCTTAGAAAGTTGTTCAACTTTATGTGTGGGTCTTGTATGAGCACAAATGCAATTGCTCACAAAGAAAGGCAAAGGAGGAAGAGGGACTCGAGGATGATCAGGCAGATGTATGAGGATCCTTCCAATAGACCTCCTATTCCCCGTGCAGAGTCTGATGATGAGGAAAGTGAACCGGAGGGATTTGATCAAATTTGGACTAGATCTCAAGAGGTGGATCCGGTGACTCAAAAGGATTATTGGGATCGATCCATAGGTGACTCATACTATAATCCATCCTATGGAGGCATGCAAAGTGGTGGGGCTTCTTTTTCTGAGGTGCCATTTGTGGGCACTCAAGGGCAAGGTGGTTCTTCTAATATGCCACAGATTGATCCTCATGCAGCTGGGGGTTCAGGATCTGCTCAAGGTGACATTTTTGGAGGGATTTTTGGCCATGTCAATCCATATGTTGGTACATTTCCTCCAACTCAATTTGCACCTCAACCTCCACCAACTCAAGCCCAAGCACAAGATGATGATGAGGAAGATGATGAGTAGGGACAGCAGGAGATCCCCCAGGACCTTTGTTGGTGATGGATGACAAAGGGGGAGAAAATGGAGCGATTAAAGCGATGCCGATCAGTTCTGTCTGCTGGCTGTCTGGCAAAACCGGTGGAACCGGTTTTCCAAAACCGGTGGAACCGGTTTTGGCTGTTGAATGCAACAGGCCGTGTAATAAATCTATCTTAGCTCTTTTGGACTTGAGAACATTTGTAATGAGTGCTATTCTGTGTGTTGAACTCATTTATGTGTGTGGAACTTGTTTAAATTCTATTTAGACTCATTTGCTTAATAATATGCTATGTTTGTGGGAATTTCTGGTTGGGCCGGAATTTCTGGCTAGGAAGTTCCGGTGGCCTCGGTTTGGGGCCGGAATTTCTGATCCGTCGTGTCGGAAATTCCGGGTCACTTTGTTTGGTGACTGCTTGTGCTGACCAGTACATTTCCGGTGGCACCGGTTTTTGTCTGGGAAGCACACTTTCTTTATTCTATTGTTTAATGCTGTATGCATCACTTTTTAATTGTTCACACACTTGTTTTGCACCCCACGGATGTTCAGATTTAGGGGGAGCTCCATGGTTTCTTGAATTTGTGCAAATTGGCATTTTAGGCCAAGTTATTGAATTTCATTCAAAGCACACATTGAGGGGGAGCTCAAACTAAATCTGAACATTCAAAAGCTTTATTGATATATCTATTGTGAGCTTTAATCGAATTGTCATCAATCACCAAAAAGGGGAGATTGAAAGTGCATCTAGGCTCCCTTGTGGGTTTTGGTGAATTGAATGACAAAACGATTAAAGAACTAACGTGTTTGTCAAAGATAATTTGCAGGGATTAAAATTGTATAATTGATGATTCACTATTGGTCATTGGTTGAATTCAATGTGAATGGCTCATGTTGACATAAATAAATTAAGTGGTTGTTCCCATTATATATGAATATGAAAGATGGCAAGCTATGGTGCAATAAAGAAAGAGACATAATGACGTGATATATTGGTCTCTTAATTGATGAAAGCTTGTTTATATTGATATGGGATATCTTAGATCATGTTAGATTAAAATGTTGCATAAAGCAAGTTTGGTTGAATGGACAAGAGACATGGTGAGATGATTTATTCTTGGTCTATATTTGAAGAATGACTTGCAAACAAGACATGATGACTTTGATAGAAATGAAAGGTCAAATTGAAGTGGATATATTGCATATCAAGAAATGACCAACAAGACAAGATGACTTTGATAGAAACAAAGGGTCAAAGTGAAGTGAATATATTGCATATCAAGAATTGGTTTTTATTGTTGATACAAACTAGTGTGAAGCTATATATGATGCAAGGATGAAGAGGTGGAATTCGGGATAGTGTTTCTAGGTACTAAGCAATGTGT
>CM014270.1:4434501-4465308 GCA_004135705.1 Alloteropsis semialata | reverse complement strand
GGATCTTAATTTATTCGACTAACCCCCTCTTGGCTTTTCTAGAAGCCCCAGCGATGCGCCAATCCACACAATTCATGAGCCACATGTCGCCATAATCTGAACCACATGTCAGCAAGTTTGTATGGCCATAGCCATAAGGCTATATACACAAAATATAACTAGTGCCATCACATATAGCACCATCTAGCAGTACCAAGCTATAATGATATGGCATTATCTATGCCCTCATCATCATCAATAATTAGATAGGAAGATGCACTTATTACATGAGTACGACGTCTGGTATGACGGTACTTGAAGAAAAATGTACTCCATGTGGCCAACTTGTGTAAGACATACAATAAATCTATGACCCATAACTATTCTATTAGTATACTTTTTATATAAAACATATACTATTACCTCTATCTATACTATAAAGAGTGAGAGATTTGATGTCAAAATCTACACAGCTATAAACCTACCCTCACCTCACTAATCATCTTTTTGGGCCCACCCGTCAGGTAGGACGAAGACCAAAAGGGGGGGGAGAACCATCTCAGCGTGGTTTCCCTGTGAAAATTCCCAAACGCGTCGCTTTTTTCTCACCAAGATCGATACCCACCGGGTCCACTGCAATTGCCGCCCTCCTCCCCGCCCAAAATCTCGCTAGCAATTGCCGCCCTCTTCCCCGCCTAAAATCTCGCTGGCAATTGCCGCCCTCTTCCCTGCCTAAAATCTCGCTAGCAATTGCCGCCCTCTTCCCCGCCTAAAATCTCGTCACCGATTCATGTCCTTCCTTCCAATGCAAGCAAAGGCACAACCGATCTTGTGGACTATAAGAAGATGCTTGTCCTTTCATTCACCTCCTCGGTGGCACAACGAGCGGTCGCGGCAAGCAGCGTACGACGAACGACGGCGAGGACGCATCGAGCAACATAGGCTCTCGTGACCAGAGCCGGCGGCCGATACCTCAACACGGCGAGCGGAGGTAGAGAAGAAGAGGCAGCTCTGGGAGATGGGCCGATACCTCAACACCGCAGCAGCCGACCAGGAGCCGACGCCGCCGTCCCCGGCCAGCGCCAAGATGGCCACCGCGGATGACGACTTCGAGGAGCGCATCATGCGGATCAAGTCCCGCGTCGGGCCCAAGAAGCGCGGCGCACGCAAGAAGAAGGCCGGGGCGGCCGCGTCCGCCGCCAACGCCATGACGCTCCCGCCCGTGCCTCTGTGGAAGCCCCGGTCGGCGCTCGGCGCGCCCGTGGAGTTGGGCTTCACCGCGTACAGCGAGCGGCTCAACGCCTCCGACGCCCCTGCTTGAGGGAGGCCGCCACGGCCTCCGCCGCGCCCTCTCGGTGGCCGCATGGGTGGGGATTTTGGTGGCATGGGAGATTTGGGGTGGAGGGGATTTTGGTGGCGTGGGAGATTGGGGGTGGAGGGGATTTTGGCGGCGTGGGATTTTCCACCGGCCACCGCGATTGAGCTCCTTCGACGACCCACCTCCTCCGCCGGAGCACCTCGCGCCACCGTGTCCCCGCCTCCTGCGGATCCGACCGGCGCAAGGAGGAGCCACGCGGCCTCCTCGACGGCGCTGGGGGAGGGGGCAGGGGGCAGCGCGGGAGGGAGGAGGGGGCGGCGCGTCGCCGCGGGAGGGGGCAGGGAGCGGCGCGGCTCTACGGGAGGGAGGAGGTGGGCGGCGCCGGAGGGAGCAGAGGACCGGGGAGAGAGATGAGAGATCGGTGGGAGAGGGAAGAATGTACAAACTATTCTTTACTTTATTTATTTATTTGTTTATTTCTTTAAATATATCCTTATTATACGTATTATTCTTTACTAATTTTTATGAATATAAATTTTCATGTACTAAGTTTTTTTTAAACAAGTGTCTAGGTATCTAATTAATCCCTTTAACCTCATCTTTGTCTAACAATGTAAAAAAATATACTTTATATATTGTATTTTCTTAACACGTGCCTGGTGGGATGCATATTCTTATTTATCTTTTATTTGGATGCCTGAACCAGTGCAATATCTTAATGTTTATCTTACTCCATGCTCATATTTTATGACGAGGATTTCATATGGGTTGGGTTTCCAGCTGATTAGGCAGCATTCATGGTACAATTTCTTTATCGCCAAAATATTTTCATGCATTTTCTTAATTTTCTATAATTAATAATGGGATATAATATCAGGATTCTGAAGGATTTCTCTCACCCTCATCTGGGAACCTAGGAGTTACTCTACTTGAATGCTTATTGGGCCAAAGACCACTCTCCAAAAAAGTTTAGTTTTTGCTTTGTGTGTGTTCTTAAATTGTTATTTATCGTGGCTACCTTCCACAGTTAAATCTGTTGTAGCGAAGCGGAGGAGGGCAGCCGGGGAGGCGGAGGGAGGGAGGGAGGGAGGGAGGGGAAGGAGGGGGGTGGAGGGAGGGCAAGCGGAGGGGGGGAGGAGGGAGGGGCGAAGCGGAGGAGGGCAGCTGGGGAGGCGGAGGGAGGGAGGGAGGGGAAGGAGGGGGGGAGGAGGAAGGGCAAGCGGGGGGAGGGGGGAGGAGGGAGGGGCGAAGCGGAGGAGGGCAGCCGGGGAGGCGGAGGGAGGGAGGGGAAGGAGGGCGGGGGAGGGAGGGAGGGCAGAACGGAGGGAGGGAGGGGAAGACTACATGGATCGAGTTATGAGAAAGAGAGACACACGCAGATTGAGAGAAAAACCACATCTAGGTCGGGCTAGGATGTGTATTGAGATAGAAGATAGAGAGAGTATTGAATTTTGGATGTAAGATAGTTTTTGAGATGGCACGTGAGATTTAGGTTTGTTGTGGGTTCCATATGAAAATATTTGTGATAATTATTTGACATAGGAATACATGGGTTTAGACTTTAGACCTATATGATTTGTTGTATCTAACATATTTGTGAGCTATATATGTTGTTAGTTTAACTTGAAGTGAATAAAAATAATTAAATGATAAATAGTACGCTTCATTATCTTTAAATATATATATCCTTATTATGTGTATTATTCTTTACTAATTTTTATGAATATAAATTTTCATGTGCCAAGTTTTTTTAAAACACGTGCCTGGGCACGTGCATCTCCACTGGTATTACAAAAGTCTTATAGTCTCGTACATATCACATTATTAAATGATACTAGTACGTTATAGTGTACTATTAAGTGCTCATCAAACAAAGTCGTGTCCTATACTAATCCTTTATGTCAACGGATCGACATTATAGTTGTAGCTGGTACCCTACCACACCGACTTTCTTCGCGTCACCGAACTGATCCGATCGGAGACTCGGAGTACAGCAAGCCGGCGATCTCCACACCAACACCCCGGCCCTCGCGCGAGTGTAGAGGTGGTGTAAGTTGTAGATGAATGTGAGTATGAGCGGATACTACAGCTGTTTATTAAAAAAAACACACACACATCCCGGCCCTCGCTCGTCCGAGTGGACAGGAGATTTCCATTTTCCAGTGGATCGCCACGACGCCACGGGCGCGCGTGCCAGGGCCCACCCGCCCTCGGAGCGGACTCGCGTCACGTGGGCCCCGCCACGAGCGGCCCCCCGGGCCAGGCCAACCCACCCACGACCCGCCACGACGCGCGGGCCGGCGGATCCAACCAAACTACAAAACGGCATCCCCCGTCTCTCTCTCTCTCTCTCCCTCGATCTGCGTAAGTCCAAATCAAATCATCCCCTGCTCCGGCCAGCCTGTCCCCAGCCCCGCTCCATCTCGCGCCCTCACGACGCAGGCAGGCCGCCGCGCCCCACACCACACCTGATCGAGCGGGGGAGGGGAGAGCGGGAGGGATCTCGCGCCGCGGATCGGGATCTCGGGCCGCCGGCACTGCTGCATTGCGGAGGAGGAGGAGGAGGAGGAGATGTGGCGGCTGAGGATCGCGGAGGGGGGAGGGGACCCCTGGCTGCGCACGAAGAACGGCCACGTCGGCCGCCAGGTGTGGGAGTTCGACGCCGCCGCCGAGCCCGACCCCGCCGTCGACGCCGCGCGCCGGGCCTTCGTCGAGCGCAGGCACGACCTCAAGCACAGCGCCGACCTCCTCATGCGCATCCAGGTGTGCCAATCGCTGGGCGAAGCCTTTGCCTGCACAATACATTTCGCTCACGCCCCCTGCTTTCCGTTCGGCTCGGTTCCTCGCTGATGCGTCGATTCGGATGCCTATGCCTTTGCCCGGCTGCCGCGGCCGCACGCGCCCGTGCATGTCGCCATCTCGGCCGATCGACCGGTCAAACGGCCAACCCGATCGGTGCCGTGGTGTGGCTGCGCACCGTTGTGCGTCGGGCTAGAATAGAACAAGCGGCGGAGATGGTGTTAGAGGTTCTCGTGGGGCCAACGGGACCGGGACACATCGCTTAACTCCAACCAGCTTTCAATGCGAGGCGGGTGAGCTCAACTTGTGTTCTTGGGATTCCCGAATGTTTTAATGCGCGGTATGTGGCCGGGGGCTCTCGCAGGTTGCAGAGTAGTAGTACCACCCTACCAGAACCTTCCCCTTGGGATCCTGTCAGTTTCATTTCAACGGAGTCCCCTTTTTTTAGCTTATTAGTAGTACTTTACTTTTGTGACCTTTGAGATGTGGGCCCTGGCAGTTTGCAATTTGCAACCGTGTAAGGGCCGTGTTTAGATGCCTTTTGCAAAAATTTGCAAAAGGGAATCTTTTTTGCATGGAGTACTAAATGAAGTCTATTTGCAAAACCCAGCCACGGATGAGCGTAACTTTCCGAGACGAATCTAATGAGCCTAATTAATCCATGATTTGCTACAGTGATGCTACAGTAACCATCTTCTAATCATCCTCTAATCATGTGGTCAAAGGCCTCATTATATTCTTCTCAAAAATTTACTAGAGGTTGTGGAGGTAGTTTTGTAAACTGATATTATTTAATACCCCTAATTAGTGGTCAAAGATGCATTTAATACCCTGAAAAACTTTTCCGAGGGCATCTAAACACGGCCAAGGTCATTCTCAGTGGGAGTTTCATGAAGAGTTTCATGGGCAATAAATTCAATGCCACATCAGCGTTTTTGATGACTTGGCAAGGAGAGAGAAGGTGGGAGTTTCATGGGATGAGAGAGGAGTTTCATCCCCATGACACTCCTCTGGCACAGTTACCTAGTTTGCAGTCTTGGTAACTGTGCGATGAAACTATGCACTGAGACTGGCCTAACATCACACCGGACATGGTTGTTATAGGCGCTTCTATCAGCTGAGGCTCGCTCTGAACTGTTTCTTTTTCTACAGTAACATTTTCAGTAAAATTTTCACTGCCGATGGAAATATTCCTGTACCATGCAAAATGGCTAGAAATGGAGCCCTGGGGGGTTCTGAATTATACAATTCAATCTGCGTTCAGTGTTCCCTGTAAACATAAAAGATATGTTCTCTTCTGCGGTCTCTGATTTGTTCCATTTCCCTGTAAACTTAGAACATTTGTTCCATTTTGCACACTGCAGTTAAATATTTGCTACTGTGCTTGGTCTCTTTACTAAAGTAACCTTTTCACTGTCCATGGAAATAGTATTAGTAATATGCAAAATGGTTAACATGGCATATTTGTTTCTTCAGTCATATAGTTCAGTCTGCGCTCAGTGTTTTCTGTAAACTTAAAAAATCGTTCTCTTCAACAGTCCCTGTAAATTTGAAACACTTCTTCTCTTTTACGTCCTGCAGTTTGCTAAAGAAAACCCTCTTACGCTGGACCTTCCAGCAATCAAGCTGGATGAGCATGAAAATGTTACGGAGGAAGCTGTATCGACTACTTTGAAAAGGGCACTCGGCCGTTTTTCAACTGTCCAGGCACATGATGGACACTGGCCTGGGGATTATGGTGGCCCTATGTTCCTTATGCCAGGCTTGGTACTTCCTTCAACTCTGCAGTGATGTGTTGGACTTTCTTACTTTACCTGGATATATATGCATTTCCACAACTATATATGCATCTAATCTTGTCATATGGTTAAGAGGAAATTGATCTATTATTCTTTCTCATGCTGTAATTTCTTTTCAGACTGAATGTGAGTGCCAGTTTAGTTACCACCTAAAATAGGAACAGGCAAACATCTCATTTAGATTACAAAGGAAAAATATGTTTCTTGGTCTATATGAAAGATACTAATTGTGTTTTATCCTTCACCCAGATCATAACATTGTATGTGAGTGGAGCACTAAACACCGTCTTGTCATCAGAACACCAGAAGGAGATCCGCCGATATCTTTATAATCATCAGGCAAGGATTCAGTTCTAAATCTGTCAGGCCAGCAGTGGCTTAGTAATCTAATTTTGTCACTGCAAGTGTAGAATGAAGATGGCGGCTGGGGCTTGCACATAGAGGGGCCAAGCACCATGTTTGGCTCAGCACTGACCTATGTTAGTTTGAGGTTGCTTGGAGAGGAACCAGATAGTGGAGATGGAGCCATGGAGAAAGGTCGGAACTGGATTTTAGACCATGGTGGAGCAACATTTATAACATCATGGGGAAAGTTTTGGCTCTCGGTAGGGTGTTAACTCTTATTGATTTATGAGCTGCTTCCATCTTCTTGGATCTGCTTTAATTCTTTCTAATTCCTGGCTTATTTAAGGTACTTGGTGTGTTTGAATGGTCTGGTAACAACCCAGTGCCACCAGAAGTATGGTTGCTACCATATCTCCTGCCATTTCATCCAGGTTCTGCTTTCTTTTTCTCCATGTACATAATTCTAGTGTTTTATAAGTGTATACGTATATGGTATACAATCTATCACTCAGTGGTATAGATTGCTAAGTTGATAGTACTTCCTGTAGTCCATGGGTATTTCAATCCTAAAGGTTGTATACACTATACAGTATGCGTTGAAGATTTCATAATAGATATTTGACCCGAATTGAAAATTACAATCACCATTGATCTTATATCATAATAGTTTTCATTTGTATATCAATCCTTTGTCATTTTTAATAGACCAACAATCAGACTACTTTGCAGCACTGTATTCTGAAAAGTAGTCAATTCTTGGTTGCTGATACTCTATTGTGGTTCACAACGTCTTGCAGGGAGGATGTGGTGTCATTGTCGAATGGTGTATTTGCCAATGTGTTACATTTACGGGAAGAGGTTTGTCGGCCGAATCACGCCACTTGTGTTGGAATTAAGAAAGGAACTCTTCAAAGACCCTTACAGTGAGATTGATTGGGACAAGGCCCGCAATCAATGTGCTAAGGTTTGTTAACTTTATGTTTAACCTTTCTTATGGGCATTGATACATATGGGCCAAATTGTGGTGCAAGTTCATCACATGATGCGCCACGAAGTTATCTACTAGTCCCAAGTTGATCTCGTGAGGCCAAGTTTTCCCTTACTCTTGTTCAGAAATCCCACAGCAAAAAGAGTCCAAGTTTAGGATCTATCTTTCACAGCTTCACATAAATGTGTGTTGAAGTCCCTTCTGTTCATAGCAGTCATTAATTGGCTTGTGATGCTATTTGAAAAGTTGCTTAGGTCCGGTAGCTTATATGGACTTTCATGTTTATCTTCCTTTGTTTATGAGAAGTCCATTTAGGATCTTGTCTGAAGGAGTTTTCATATTCTTGTGCTGCAGGAAGATCTATACTATCCACACCCATTCGTTCAAGATGTCTTATGGGCTACACTACATAAATTTGTTGAACCAGTTGTGTTGAATTGGCCTGGGAGGAAATTGAGGGAGAAAGCTCTGGAAACTGTCATGCAGCATATTCACTATGAAGATGAGAACACTCGATACATTTGCATCGGTCCTGTAAACAAGGTAAACTGAGGGCTACGATTGCTTTCTGAACCTTTACAGATGGAAGTGGAGTCTTCTCTTTTATTTTTTGGTCCTATTCTTACTACAAGCATCACATGAACTTTCTTGGGTCACAAGGCCATATGCTGGCAACTTTATTATAGATTTATTTGCTCTCCAATTAGAATAAGAGCTGAGGCACTTGTGATTTCACTGCTTCCTTTAACTTTTAGCTTTTACTTTGCATTGCAATAATGAAGCCTCCCCATAACATCTTCACCCTTTTTGCCACATTACCCTCTCCTGAACGGTGTATGATAACTACAAATATTCCCACCACAGATTTCTGTTAAATATTATACTCCCTCCATCCATGTTTATAAGGTGTACGCGCATATCAAGATTCAAACCTTATTATCTTTGACCAACAATTTAATCAATATTTTTTTACTTTTATGATGTAAACTTGATATAGTTGGATTTGTAATAAAATGTACTCTCCAATAATTATAAGTTTATAATCATTAATAATATAATATAAAAATAAATTAATAGTCAAAGTGTAGTTTGGGAGACCGTGCCATGTCATATGGTGCCTTATAAAAATGGACGGAAGGAGTAATTGTAACTGCAGGTTCTGTGATTTGTCCCTTCTGCCAGCTTCACACGATCTATGATTACATCTTGTGAGCTATATCATTTAATTGGTGAAACATGTATTATATGCCAATTACTCGTGATTCTGCTGATAGCGTCGAGTACATGCAAGATTCCTTTGCAACAGCATAAGTTTATGCCAAACAAGATACTACTTGAATGATCATTAAATTTCATATTATGGAATGTATTTTCTTTCTGTTTCTTCAATATTTTTGTAATGCATCACTTCTGTTCATTCTCTAGGTTATGAAACGTTTACCGAAAGTGTATACCTTGAGTACTAGATTAGTATAACATTTCTTGATTATTTCTAGGGTTGTTCAACTGATCGCTGCAAGAAATCCTGTGCAGGTATTAAATATGCTTGCTTGCTGGATTGAAGATCCAAACTCAGAGGCATTCAAACTCCACATTCCACGAGTCTATGATTACTTGTGGCTTGCTGAAGATGGCATGAAGATGCAGGTGATTATTGCTTGTTTGTGGCCCATTTCTTTTAACTCAATTAACTTTCCATTGGGCAGCTATGGCAACAGCAAACCTTTCAACATAAAATACTATCACTATCTCTTAAATGGATTTACAAATTGTTTGGGCATCTTTAATCCAGCCAACTCTTTCTACTGTAGGGTTATAATGGCAGCCAGCTTTGGGATACAGCTTTTGCAGTTCAATCCATTGTGGCTACCAACCTTATCGAAGAGTTTGGCCCCACCCTTAAACTAGCACACGACTACATTAAGAATTCACAGGTACATTCTATATGCATATTCATCTATATGGTTCAACATTGAATCTATTTACGGTACTGATAAATGGCTATTTATTATAAAAAGGTCCGTGACGACTGCCCTGGAAATCTGGACGACTGGTACCGCCACACATCAAAAGGAGCATGGCCATTCTCTACTGCTGATCATGGTTGGCCTATATCGGATTGCACTGCAGAAGGACTGAAGGTGAGTTAGGTCATCAGCGACACCAATAAGTAAATTTACTTTAGAAGTTCGAAATGTTCTCTTTTGAGATATAGGATCCTTTATTCTCTCAACATCCCAACTTTTCCTGTTTCCAAACTATACAGGTAGAATGTAGCTCTCATGTGTGATGAGGTTTAGCTTTGTTCCTTGTCATTTGTGTTCCAGTATTCTTGAGTATTGTGCTGAGTACGTTGTCATAATTTTTGTTTTAAATATCTCGCGTTTTGTTTTCTTTTACTCCAGGCTTCATTATTGTTATCAAAGATTTCTCCTGAAATTGTTGGCGAATCACTGGAAGCTGATAGATTTTATGATGCTGTCAGTTGTCTGATGTCTTATATGGTAAGTATCTTTGATTTTACTTTTACTCTTTCTAAACTGTTGTTGTTGAGAATCAGTTTTTGACGATTGACGTTATAGAAAACAAGATACCTTGAAGGGGCAGCAGCTTGCTTATATCATATTTATATATTATATTGAACACTGAAATCAAGCTTTTGTTTTCAGCAGTTTCTCCTTGATTCCATTGTTTTTATTTCTCTTTGATTTGAATAAATTGCATGCATGTTTCTGTTAACCTTTACAGAATGATAACGGTGGTTTTGCGACATATGAACTCACAAGGTCTTATGCCTGGCTGGAGGTAGGTGGCAAACCTTTTTTTGGTCCCCTTCCCCCTTTTATTTGTGCATGGCAGTACTTATTAAGATAATACTAGGTGAATCCCCGCGCATTGCTGCGGGATTTGAGAGAGCTTTTTGATAAACTATGAACAAATGTGGTTGTTAAATTGCTCGAATAAATGGTACACCTATAGAGATTACGTTGAAAATAAAAATAACCGTTTATTTCATCTACCATGCTACCAGTTTATGTAATGAGCCTTAGTTAGTAGAAGATGACGTGGATAGCTTGCATGAAGAAAGAATTGGTGGAGATGACGTGGATAGCTTGCATGAAGAGAGAGATATAGATTGAATGACCTTTAGTGGGAGATGAGGTGGATAGCTTGCATGAAGAAAGAATTGGTGGGAGATGACTTGGATAGCTTGCATGAAGAGAGAAATAGAATTAATGATCCTTAGTGGGGTGCATCTATATAAGTTATATAGATTTGCTGTGCTCTCATTTGAAATGGGAAGCTGCCCACCTCTTTTGTACTTCCTGAAGTAACTGGAATCATATAACAGTTGCCAAGTTAATCAGGACACTTGTAGATTTCTTAACTATTGCCATTTGCCATTGAATAAAATACAGGTTAAGATGTTTTGTTTCAAAAGTAGAATACTCATCGTTCATTGAATCTTTTGCATTTCATCTATATTGACATTCTTTCATGAATTATTCAGCTTATTAATCCTGCTGAGACCTTTGGGGACATCGTGATTGATTACCCGTAAGATGCGATAACCTTTCTCTGTGCTGATTTTTATGTATAAACCAAACTGAAAAAAAATTAAACTCATTTGGCAGGTATGTTGAATGTACATCAGCAGCGATTCAGGCCCTGACATCATTCAGAAAGCTCTACCCTGGGCACCGCAGAAAAGAGGTAGACAACTGTATTAGCAAAGCTGCTAGTTTCATCGAGAGCATTCAGAAGAGCGACGGTTCATGGTCAGTCTTTATCAGCAACTATATATTATTTAATAAGGTTTCTCCAAATAGCTTTACATTGTTCTTGATTTGTTTCTATGTTTTCCAACAGGTATGGCTCTTGGGCTGTTTGTTTCACCTACGGCACTTGGTTTGGTGTGAAGGGATTACTTGCTGCTGGTAGGACATTTGAGAACAGTCCTGCAATTAGAAAGGCATGCGGATTTTTGTTGTCAAAAGAGCTTCCTTCTGGTGGTTGGGGAGAAAGCTATTTGTCCTCTCAAGACCAGGTAAATTCACCTGTGGCAGTTTCTTTAGAATTTAACAGCAGTACACCACTTGATCTCTACAAGTATCATCGTATATTTGCAATGTCGCTTCCTGATTACGTTTATTATTCCAATTTTCATCATTCGCGTGCTGTCATGTTTTTTAGTGTGACCTGATTTTGTATTTAATATACAAAAATTATGCAATTTGTCACCTGTGGACAGTATGCTCAGAGAAAACCTGTTTATATTTTGAGCGCATCATTTTATATGAAAAGTTTGGTACCAGACTACCAGTAGGTAGCAGTTGAAATACTGACCTGCTACTGAGTAAAAACAGCAGTACAGTGATAGTTCTTATATGAATGTACCCTTCTTGGAAACTGGAAGGACCATTCCACTAACCATCTTTAACTTGCACTATTCAGGTTTACACCAATCTCAAAGGCGAGCGAGCTCATGCAGTGAGCACTGGTTGGGCCATGCTGGCGCTGATTGATGCAGGACAGGTCTGCTTTGTTTTATTTAGCTTGTAGTGGTGTCAAATTCTGAAAGGCTCACGAATTGAGTCCCAAATAATGAAATCTCTCCATTCATAATGGTACTTAAATCTTGTACATGCAGGCTGAGAGAGATCCAACACCTCTACACCGAGCAGCGAAGGTTTTGATCAACATGCAATCAGAGGACGGAGAATTTCCCCAGCAAGTAAGTAATACTCGATCTATAGCTATAGATATACGGACATTAGTGCATTCTTCCATCTCATGTGCTATCAATTTAAACTTTGCTCTCGAAGTGAAATGGTTGGGATATTCTAGACATATATGTTGCTGAGACAAAGTAAACTGCAGTCTGATTGACAGCTCGAAATCTCCCCTTTTTTCTGGTGGACATCTAAACATTGGATTATTTTGAGTTACTCAGATATTTTTACTTAACCGGGATAAACCGTTGTTTGCATGGGTCCCAGTTTTTTTAAAACTCGGTAAGAAGATGAATAACTTTTTCCTCCGCATAACACAGGAGATCATTGGAGTCTTCAACAAGAACTGCATGATCAGTTACTCCCAGTACAGAAACATCTTCCCAATTTGGGCATTGGGAGAGTACCGGTGCCGAGTCCTGGGCGCTGGCAAGCAGTAGGCCCTCTAAACAAAGACTGGATGGTTATTTGTCATCGCTTTACCTCAGCAGGCCGAGTACGTCTTGCTGGCTGCCTACGTGCTTGAATGGGAGGTCTGTCTCGTGAATCTCTTTTTGCGAGTTTAGTTCGAATAAAGTAACTATGTTCAGGGATTGCTGTCCTAGTTCTAATAATGTATATTGGATGGGGTGAATAATGTAAGGCTGGTAGATAATATGTCTTGTGCCATATAATTTTTTTTTGTCATGTCACACAGTCAATCCTGAGCAAATTAGAGAGATACATGTGTGCTTTATTATGTATGTGCATTTTGACATGCACGGGGGATCCCATTCCCATCACATCCGTGAGTTAGCGCAATCCTCGTCATGGCGCCAGCCTCCTGGGATCGCGCGGAAAGAGCGACGTCTTCCTGATGTTGCCGAGTCCGCAGAAGAGCATCACTACCCGCTCCAGCCCCACGCCGAACCCCCCGTGCGGCGGCGCGCCGTAGCGGAACGAGTCGATGTAGGCGGCGATGGTGCCGACGTCGATGCCCCGCGCCTCTGCCTGCGCCGCCAGGAGCTCCGGGACGTGCACCCTCTGCGCCCCGGAGATGATCTCCTCGCCTCGAACGAAGACGTCGAAGGAGCAGCTGTAGCGCGGGTCGTCGGAGCAGGGCATGGTGTAGAACGGCCTCACCGCCGACGGGTACCGGCAGAGCATGTAGAACTCCGTGTCGTACCTGTCGGGAACACAAACACGCGCCCAAATCAGAGTCCAATTCTACCCAGATCAAAGCACGCAATGCTGGATCGCTGACAGTGCAGGCTTTACCTGTCCCGAACAAGCTCGCCCAGCTTCTTCTCAGCCTCCGTGTTGAGGTCCCCCATGGGGTCCACATGGACCCCGGCTTCCTGCAGCATTCGGATGCCTTCGTCGTAGTCGAGGCGCAGTGTCGTCTCCAAGTACTGCAAGCATCAATCAACCCGACGATGGATTAGCATCTGAAAACTGGAATGAATCCTGTAGCTGAAATTCTGAATCTGACAGCATGCAATGCTTGCCTTCAACGGTTTGAAGGGGTACTGCCTCTGGATGGCCTCCAGCTCCCTGGCGCAGTTCTTGTTCAGATGATCAAACATGGCGACGAACAGCCTATCCACGACGTCGCACACCTGCCACAGGAGAGGAACGAATTCGCTCGCCCATGTCGATGGAACCAAACCACTTGACACAGATCGATGGACTCGAACAGTAGAGACGGAGATTTGGCACCCTCACCTCAGAGTAGTCATCCCTGAGCGCCATCTCGACGTCGAGGCCGACGAACTCGCAGAGGTGCCGGTGGGTGTTGGAGTCCTCGGCCCTGAACACGGGGCCGACCTCGAACACGCGCCCGAAGCCGCCGCACACCGCCATCTGCTTGTGCAGCTGCGGCGACTGCGCCAGGCACGCCGGCTGCCCGTTGTAGTCCAGCTTGAACACCGCCGCGCCGCCCTCGCTCGACCCGCCGATCAGCTTGGGCGTGTGGATGCCCACGAAGCCCTCCGACAGCAGCACCTGCCTGAAGATCTGCACGGCGTGGGGCAACAATCATCAGTGGTGTCAGAGTTACCCCGTTTCTCATCTGTTCTTCAGACTGAAACGCTTGTGGAATGTGGAATTGTGGATTGCCATTATTGTCATTCCTATTCTGATCTATCAATGCGAGAACTGGATTTGGTGTGTGAATCTTTCTTCAAATGCAAGAACTTACGTTTTCGACTTGACATTGGACGCGGAAGATGGCCTGGTTGGCGGCGGTGCGGAGGTCGATCACCCGGTAGTCCAGCCGCTTGTCCTGCCCCACATGAACGAGCTGCTCCCCTGCCTATGAACATATGTGGCATGTGTGTTTGCGGTGAATTCATCGTGCACATAGTAGAAAATTGCAGGAAAAGTTTGCCAAGGATTGTGCAATGTGTATGTGAGCTGCAACCAGGAGCTTACAGCTTTGGCCCTCGCAACATCTTCCTCGCTTCGCGAGGCGTCGTCGATGCTAATGGGGAGGTTGGGAACGGCCCTGCTGATGCAGTGGAGCTTCTCCACTTGGATCTCCACGAGCTGTTGTTCAGCACCGGCCATGAGCACACGTGAGATCGGCGGCGTAAATAAACAGTAACTCGAAATCGAGGAGGGTCAAAACGTCGAGCACCTGCTGGGTGGTGCCGCGGACGGGCTCCCGTGGCAACGACACGACGCCGGCCACGTCCACCACCGACTCCCGGCTCAGCCCGGCCGCGAACCGCGCCATCCCACCGCCGCCGCCGGCCACCACGCACTGCACGGTGGCCGCCCCCTGCCGCAGCNCGCGCACGGCGGCCCCCGCCGCGGCCGCCGGCTCGAGCCACGCCACGTCCGCCCAGGCGTACCCCGCGTACAGCTGCCGTAGCGCCCCCACGGTGGCCGCGTCGCCGTAGTCCTCCCCCTCGTGGCGCCCGTCGCCGGAAGCCATGGGTCGTGGGCTGCGGCCGGCGGCGAAGGCTTCTGTTCCAGGAGTTTAGTGGAGGAAGCTGCTGCGCTCGCGGGCAGTTGTAGCGCGCGGTGAACTGGTCAATCCATGGATTATTGGTTGGCTGCGGCGGCGGGAGGCGGGCGGCGGCAGTGGCTCCTTCCAGAAGCTTAGGCTGTCCGCACCGGGGGACGCTATGTCGTCCTCCAGTACCGGTTTGCCGTAAAATCTGCTGCAGCTGGACACTGGAAACCGCACGGTACGCAACCGTGGGGCTCCGGATACGCTACTCCCAGCGTCCCGCTCGGCCTCCGCTATCATCCGACATGGCGCTGGCCCGACCTCCCTCCTCTCTCCATTCTCTGCTCCTCGCGCCACCCCGCCCCGTGGCGCCGCCGGAGGTCCGCCGCAGCTGCTTCCCGCGCCGACCGCAGCTTCTTCCCGCGCTGGCCGCAGCTGCGAGATCTCCGCCGCCGCCGTCGCCGTCCAGTTCGCCATGGCGCGACTCGAGGAGGAAGGGGCCGGCCCCTCGCTACGCCCGGCCGCCGCCGCCTCCCCTTCGTGCTGCTGCCGCTGGCGCCTGCAGCTCGGCGTGGCAACTCTCGGAGCCGCCCAGCAGCTGGCCTCCGCATCCTTCTTGCCCCAGAGGAGAGACGGTGACTGCAGCCTGGCCCCGCGCCCCTGGTCCTCCCGCCGCTGGAGGAGGATGGCCGGCGACGAGCGGGGAGCAGGAGCGGTGCAGCGAGCTCCGCCGCTCGGATCCCCACCCCCTGCTCCGGCGCGAGCCACCTTGGAGGCCTCAAGTTTTGACAGCATGTCGTCAGGCCATAGCACCACCAGATGGGCACTGCGCCTCTGATTCTCATCTCACCAGACAATCCATAGCTGGCTGGCTGACTCGCTGGGCTCGCTGGCTCGCTCGTTGAATCTCCGCCATGGCTGGCTCGCTGGGCCGCCGGCGGCGGGAGGGTCAGCCGCGTCCGATCCATCGCGCGGAGGATGCGGATAGGGGCGGATGCGGTGGGGCCGTGAGGGAAGCAGGGTTTTTTTTCCCGACCGTTACCGGTCCGGTTACCGCGGTAACCGCTGTTACCGGTCCGGACCGGTAGCGGTACCGGGCGGTAACAAACCGGTGAAATTTAAAAATTTGAAATTTGAATTCAAAAAATGAAAAAATAGAGTAAAAATTTCAAAAAATACTTCAAGGTGCGTATAATCCAATGGTGTCAAAATTTTTCAAATATTTGTTCATTTAGTATTTTTGGCGGGCATTACAAATTAAAAAAAAAAGAAAAAACCGGCCGGCCCATTTAGGCCCAACGCCCCTAACCCCTCCCCCGGTCCCCCCCCCGCCCCCACGAACGGCCATTCGGCCTCTCCCTCCCCCTCCCGTGCTCCCTCCCTCTCCCTGAGCCGCCGCGCGCCGCAACCGCCGCGCGCCGTCGGCCCGCCGCCCCAAGGCAGCGGTTGGCCGGGCGGTTGCGCCGGTTAGCCGGCCCGACCGCGGATCTACCGGCCCCGGCCCGGATAACCGCTCGGAGCGGCGGTCAACCGGCCCTAGCGGCGGTTGGCCGGGGCGGTTGCGGCGGTAAGCCGGCCGACCGTTGAAGGTGAAGGTAAGAGCTATTTAGTGTTTAGTATGAGCTATTTAGTGTTTACGACTTTAGGTAGAAGGACCGTATGATCGAGTTAGTATTTAGGTATATATAAGTTGCAAGAATTTAGGTATTATGTGATTTAAGTATATTGTGATTTAGGTATTATTTGATTTAGGTATATTGTGATTTAGGCTATTGTGATTTAGGTATGATTTCATATAGGTATGTTGTGATTTAGGTGTATTGTGATTTAGGTGTTGCAAGGTTTTAGGTGTATGGTCATTTAGGTATGTGTTGTGAACTTGTGATTGATATGTTTATGTTGGTTCCATGTTTGCAGATACAAAATGTCAGGCAGAGAGAAAGATATTGTATGGGAACACGGTGAAAATCTTTACCCCGGTTGGAGATGCAAATATTGTCATACGTCCAAAGGAGGAGGTGGTTCCACTAGATTGAAACAACATTTGGCAGGGCGCGGGACCGAGGTCGTCCATTGTAGGAAGGTTCCAAAGGAGGTGCGTGAATACTTTCAGCGTGACATTGAAAGGGTTCAGAAGGCAACTGCTGACCGGGCTCGAGAGAGGTTGAGAAAGGAGAAGGTTGCAGCGGAGGGTAACTATCCCGGTGGAGATGAAAGATATGATGAGGAGGCTGAGCTGGAGCGTGCCCTGAACCAATCGAGAGCGGAAGAGGAGTTCCGTCGGGGGGTGCAACAGAGAGGAGGTGCATACGAGCATGGAGGGGGTAGTGGTTCGAGGGGAGGAAATCCGGTGCAGAGGATTCTTCGAAGGGCAACTTCGGGGAGGGAGACTCCTGGGGTTAGGGACTATAACTTGGCGGCGGGCATGAGAGGAACGACGCAGCCAAGGATTGACACAGGCTCCTGGACGCAGAAGGGTAAGAATGCAAAGGAAGCTATTGGGAAAGCTTGGTCAAAGTTTTTCCATATTGCGGGAGTACCTGGCAGACAGGCTGACAATCCATACTTTGTCAGCGCGGTCAGAGAGACTCAGAAGTGGGGTAAGTTTTTCTTTTCATGCGAATGACACCTATGCAACTGCATGTCTCTATCTAATCTCATGATTGCCATATGGTTGCAGGTGAAGGTATCGCGTCACCCACTGGACGGGATATTGATGGCAGGTACCTGGATCAAAACGAGCAAGACTTGAAGACTCAGTACGCAAAGTTTCAGCAAGAGTGGCCTCTCTTTGGCGTCACGTTGATGTGCGATTCGTGGACTGGCCCGACGAGGATGAGTGTCATCAATTTTTTGATATATTGCAATGGGGTCACGTGGTTCCACAAGTCTATTGATGCGTCTAGAAAAACTCAAGATTCCGAATTTTTGCTCCAGGTAACCCCTTACCTAGTTTCTTTCAATCCGAATATGATTCAGATGTTGCTAAAGAATCTGTTGATGCGTCTGGAAACCGCTAAAGAATCTGTATATTTTACCAGGAGCTTATAAAGGTGGTGGAGGAGATTGGGCCAGAGCATATCGTTCATGTTATCACCGACAACGGCTCGAACTACAAGAAAGCATGCAGGGAGCTTTCCGATGTGTATGCACACATTGCTTGGACACCTTGTCTAGCACACACTGTCAATTTGATGTTAAAGGATATCGGTGCAAGGTATGAACATCAAGGTATGATCGATCAATGCAAGAAAATTTCAGCTTGGTTACACAATCATGGTCAGTTGAATCATATGATGAGGCAAGCGATCGGTGGTGAGTTGGTCAAGTGGAATGCAACTCGCTTTGGGACCAACTACATGTTCCTAGACAGCATATATCGGAAACGTGATCGTTTCATGCAGTGGATGGGATCTCCTGAATTTTTGCAGAGCAAATGGGCAAATACAAATATGGGTAGATTTACTCATGCCAGATTTGCAAGTATGGAGTGGTGGGATGGAATGAAATTTATCATTGACTCAGTTCAACCATTATACAAGTTGCTTCGCTTTGCTGATCAGGACAAGCGGCCCAACTTGTGCGAGGTGATTATGACCTTCCAGAATGTGAGACATGAAATGGAGTCTTTCTTCGGTCAAAATGTTTCCACGTGGAAAGAGTATGAAAAGCTTATGAACAGCAGGATGCAGAACGTCATCGTACAGACGTATGCGGCTCCAGGTAAGACTGTCACAAAAGTTTCTACTTTCATCGTTCCATACACTTTATGCTCATTGGTGGTATTTCCATTTTGCAGCTTCTGTCCTAAATCCGAGGTACGCCTATACGTATACTCCAACTTCAGAAATGTGGCGTACACTCAAGGATGCATTTCAGCGCATGACGGATATCCAGAGCGCCATCCAGGCATTGAACGAGGCTGAGATGTTTCGACAAAGGCGTGGCGAGTTTGCCACAGATTTGGCAATGAAAATGGCGCTTGACCCAAACACAACTGCATCTTCATGGTGGATGGTAAACGGCAACACCACTCCCAAGCTGCAGAGCCTTGCTTTGCGCCTTGTTTCTCAATGTTGTTCGTCAAGTGGATGCGAGCGGAACTGGAGTACTTTTGCCTTGCTGCATACAAAGGTTCGCAATCGGTTCCATACACTGTCACAAAAGTTTCTACTTTCACGTTCCATACACTTTATGCTTATTGGCGGTATTTCCATTTCCAGGTTCGCAATCGGTTGTCGCACAAGAAACTGAACAAGCTTGTCTATGTCAACTACAACCTACGCCTGCGACTTGCGGATGTCGGCAACCCCGTGCGTGATGAAGGTGATTTCATTGACCAGCTGTCCCATCTTTCATTCTATGATGAGAAAAATCCGGTGCGGGAGTGGATGAAATATGGTAGATCAAACGGGGATCCAGTTCTGGACGAGGACGATGATGACGGAGACACCCCGCTCCCGTCCCATATTGTCACGGATCATATAAACCCATCAGACCTCCGGACTTCTACAGGGGATGATTGCATCAGTGATTGGGCACGTCGAAATGTGGGTGACACTCACCTAGGGAAGAGGAAGCACCACGTAGGGCCTACGAAGGGTGACCCGAAGCGCCAACGAGGACAGGCCACGGGAAAAGGCAAAGGCAAAACAACACTAGTGCTGAGCGACGACGACACTGATGATGGCGAGGGTGATGGTAGTCCACCGTATCAGGAGTCTCAGGATAGCAGCTCCGCTGATGATGATGATGATAGTGATGGCGGTGTTGGCGGCGGTGGTGGCGGCGGTGGTGGCGGTGGCGGTGCCGGTGGCAGTGGCGGTGGCGGTGCCGGTGGCAGTGGCGGTGGCGGTGCTGGTCTTCGTTTCACAGGTTTGAACTTTGAAGTGCATGCACGTATATATGCACATATGTTTTTCACTGTGAGTACTAATTATGCTATATGGTTGGTTGCAGGGGAGACTGAATTCACGCATGCTACTCAGGACGTTGACCATGGAGCACCGGAATTCCAGAGGAGAACGGTTCAACCGACGGATTACGACACTCCACACTTTCCACAGTACTCTTCTAGCTCATACAGCGATTCCTCCCAGTCCAGTTATCACTATCCTATACCTGATTTGAGCACGCAGCCACCGATGAGATGGGTGTACGAATGGGAAGACCCCCATTGGTACAATATGTTACTTCAGGAATGGCAGACGACATCGGCGTGGACGGGCCAAACTTGGCAAGAATACAAAGCTGAGCTGCTTCTAAGGCAAGGTTTGAATGTGATGTCCACCGCCGAGTACGAAATGGCTACGCAATACTACCGTTGATCTATTTATATGCACAACTATTATTTCTATGCACAATTATTATTATGAATCCATGTTTGTATCTATTTGTGGTCATTTTCTATTTCTATGTATAATTATTCAATTATCTCGCAACCGGCCGGCTAACCGGTCCAACCGGCCGTCTAACCGGTTCTACCGACCGTTCGCCCGACCGACCGACCGCCCCAACGACCGACCGGTTAACCGCTCGTACCGACCGGTTAACCGTTATTCCCGTCGGTTAACCGTTATTTTCCGTTTGTATGGCGCGTTTTGAATTTGGATTTGAATTTGTTCGGTATTTAGCGGTAACCGCGGTTAACCGACCGGTTAACCGCTACCGCCGGCCGGCGGTTACAAGGGACCGGTCGGTAAATAAAACCCTGGAGGGAAGTCGCAGCAAGAAGCGGACGGAAAAAACGTGGAGAGAAAAAAAAGAAAAAGAGAAAAAAGAAAAAAAGGAAAAAATAAAAAAATAAAAGGAACAATCATTTTATTTAATTAAAAATTGTATTACTAATTATTTCTATCCCATGATTTAGAATAACTATTCTAAATGTTTGTGTTATGAAAAAATGTGTTTGTTGGGAGATGGTAGTTGGAGATGTTGAATAAAATATAGGATAGTTGGTATAGAGGATGATGGGTGCGGGAGAGATGAGTATAGAGGAGAGAATATCGATGACTAGGATAGAATATTCGTTTTAGAGGATGAAAATAGATTATGACGAGTACGGGATAGCCTTAACCGAAGCTGCGCTTGCTCTGCTGGTAGTGCGCAGTGGGTCCACCTCGCCGTCGGACTGTCGTGCACTCGTGCTCCCATGGTCGTTGACTCGAAACTGAAAGGATGACGTCAGCAAAACTCCTCTGCTTCTTTACCATGCCTCGATCCCAGCCGCTTAGAGCATCTCCAAGACTGACTAAAATATAGTCTCTCAAAAACCTTATTTTAGAACCTTGCCAAAAGTTATTAGGAGAACAAAAAACAATCTCATTCAACAGTTCCTAAAAAAATTGACCCCAAAAAGCTACCACATCATCTAATTGTGGGCCCAACACCACTTTTCATGTGTGAACAGTAACCACATGAACAGTAATCGCGGATTGGGAGAACCAAAAAGAGATGTAAATTTGATCCAAGATAGAGCCAATATTGGGAGTGCCAAAAAAATTGGGATCCAAATTGAACACTGTTGGAACTTATTTTTTCACCTCAGCTCTCAAAACTAACTATTGGGAATATATATTGGGCACTTTTGGAGATGCTCTTATATCCGATCGAACGGCTAAAACGGGCAGCCAAGTTATCGCGATCCAACAGGGTGTATTTTGTAAAAATACCTGCGCCGGTTTTTGTTTAGCCGATCCGAGCCGCACAGGGATGATTGGACGGTCAAAATCGTCCCCAGCTGATTCGGGGTCTTCCTGGAAATAAAGACTCGAGCGCGGGCTCTTTTGAAAAAATTCCATGTGCAGTTCCCTGGCGACGCCAGCGGCGCGGCCCACGGCGGCTGCCGGCTGCGGCGGAGGAATGGGAATGGGATGATAGATCGGCGGCCGGCGAGAGATCGTCGCCTTGTTCCTGGAGGTTGGTAGTTAGACCGGATGTGTTGCAGTGGATGGCGCCGAGCAGGACCTCACAGCCGGAGAGGGGAACGAGGGCTCGCGGGCGACGCGCGAGGCGGCGGTGGCACAGTCTCCGGGGGCCAGCCGTCGCCGCGTCCAGTGGTTGTCACGGCGGCAACGGCAAGAGAACAGCACGTGATCAACATCAAAAGCAAGCCTTCCATTCGAAGGCACTGAGAATTTGATACGGCATCTGAACAATATCGCCGATGATCGATTTGCCGAAGCAATCAACTCACATAAACAGCGTCACAAGCATGGATTATTCAGCTACTGGCAATCCCAGGAATCCTCACGGCAACAAGACTCGAAATCTGGAACAACTCGAGCCTATGTTTTTGTGTGGACCTTTATTTATTTCAGAACAACATAGCAATTCAAAAATTCAGAGTTTCAGGCATCAGAAGCCCAAGTCTGATCCCTTGCAAGTCGCAGCCCGAGCATGGAGGCGCTAACTGAAGGAAGCATCAGTGCATCTGGTCGTCGTAATGGGGGGAGGAACCGTCGTAAGAGGACGGTTTCAGGAGCTGGAGGTTGTGTGCTGCTGCAATGGCGCTGCCGTTGCCCAGGGGACCGAGAGCCTGAAACCGCGCATGAAGATCAAGGGTCGGGCCGTCTTGCCAGAGCCCTGGTGATGAGGCTTGCATCACTGCGTTGGAGGCGCTGGCGAGGGTGCTCAGGCCAGGGTGCAGCTGAGCGGTCGGCTGGTTGTTACCAGCACCGACCGGATTGTTTGACATTGACAGAAGAGAGAGAGCACGCTGAAGATCCGGGTTTCCGTTTGAGTTGGAGATGGCCGCAGAAGCTTCAATGCCTGAAGAGAGGTAAAATGTAGGATGTTGTTATGTTCATATATAATTTGTCGAGAAGACGAATTTAGGATAATTGCGACGTGTATGCAACATTGCAACTGCACCAGTAGTAAATAAAATCTAGCATAATTGAGCCAAAGTTTTTCGTAAAAAGTATTTAGTCCTACCAAAATCAGTGATGGTTACATCATTCAACAGAATAATAACAACATTCTGGCTCTAAGTCTTCCCTGCATGTGTAGCATTAGCAACTACACACTTTGAGCAGCAAAAGCAGAATCATTCTAGAATGCCACAAAAATCAACCAATCAGCTAATTCTTTCCTGGAATATGGACCCGAAACATATTGGCTATGTGGATGACATTAGTTGGCTACTTACTGATTTCCCCAACAATACGAGAAAGGGAAGAACATTTTGGCAGTTGCAATCCTTTTTACAACTTACCTAATTTCAGAAACAACCATGAATGCTATCTATATCACAACATGCCAAATGTTGGAACTAACCATGATATAGACCACCTACTGACCTACATTACACACAGATCGCAACAAACTGTCCTATGCTACAATTATCCTGTAGTGGTCTGAAAAGTTGGCTTAGCGTGTTGTATCCTATGGCCATGTTATTGAAGAGCCGAGTCAAGGTTTAGGTGGCGCCGTGGCGGCCACTTATGGTGACATTTCCTCAAACTGGATGAATTTTAGAAACTGCCATCCTTGCTGATTCAGCAGCAAAACATAATGATACACTAGTGCGTTGAAGCCAATCAAGTATCATGCGATATGAAATGTCAGAAATCATAATACTTCATGTCAGGCTGTCGTAAATTATGTTAGCTAACAACTTAGTAGCTTCAAAGAAGGAATAATGCACTAACACACAGGTAGAAGAAATCATCCTAAAGATAATTTCTATGAAAGGTTCATATAATACTATACGGTTGCACCTATCTATGATTTTTTCCTGGTTAGGAATTTTAAGGAAAACAGTTATCATGCAAGTAATGAAGTAAGGACCATTTCTTGTTCATATTGTATCAGTTCACAAATCATAATAGAGAGGAAAACTACCTTGATTGAGGACCTTTGCACTGGTTCCTTTGAAAGCCATGAACCCATCAAAATCTTGATGTGCAGCATGTGGCATAATGTTGTTCCATACCTGCTGACTTGATAGATGCAAGCCATCAATATCAGCAGCTCTCGCTGGCTTTAACCAAGGAGCTTTAGTTTCTGCAAATTTGAAGGCTCCTCCTGGGTTATCCCATAAAGAACTTGCACGGCTTCTCATTTGATCATAAGGAGCTTGACCAAACAGAAGACTTGTCTGTTGATTTGCATCTGTTAAGAAAGTAACAACAACTTCAGCACTAATCCTAAACAGATTCAGCAAGAGAACAAAGTATTTGCATAGTTTTAACGTTAAAGCTGCTTCAATACAAAGTAGCGAAAATATAGCGGACTCAACAAGCACTGAATTTTGAATTAATGCTTACTCAGATACTTAAAGGCTTCCTAGTGTCTCCAAACTTGAGAACATCAATTTATCAGTACAGATACGCAATGTAAGTTTTCCTAATGTTGTGAATTATGATGTGGAAACGTAACTGCATGGCGAGATAGCATCATGACAGATGAGTATAATCATTTCTTGGATATATAAGTTGAAAAGAACGGAGCATATGTGACCCTCAACAAAATATATACAACTTAATTGATATATCCTTTGTTGCATATATAGAAATCATCACAAATGGCACTCCCTCACATGGAGTTCATAATGTGCCAGTACTGCCAGAGTCATCATGTCATTAATATCATAAGTAAGAAAAACCAATGACATCTCAAAAGTGGGGGCCTCCTCCGCTGTATAGTTTTTTTTAAAAAAAATGACATCTCAAAAATCATTACACTGAGCTGTGAATAAACAAGATCAACTTCAGATACAAAATATTTCAACTTTGCATTCCTAAGTTTTTACGCCATTTAGTTGCAAACATGCACGAAAATAAAAGATTCTTGAACAGAATAGTTGCTCAAAGATTGCTCAAAGAATAACAGTAATTAATGCACTAGTTTCACAAACCACAGGGCAACCAAATGCTTATCAGTACCATAGAACATTGTGGGGATCCGTGATGAACCAAAAGAAATTGCTTCAGGCTGTTGCTTCCGTCTACGGGCATTGTGATCATTGAGACGTCTGCGGCAGCTTCGTTTTTTCTGATCAAAGACATCCAAGCCATGGAACCTGCAAGACATCAACGAGCCAACATAGTACAGCATTTTTCCTTCCTTAGTCAAGGATGCAAGAGAAGGGGTTCAAGAAACAAACACAAAACAAGTGTTTTTCCAACAGGAATGAATTCTCAGTTTACAAGCTAACGCAACTCACCGGCTACACTGTTGACAAAAGCGCCGCTCCAGACCAGCAACAACCACCTTGGGAGCCTTAGAATGAGCTTCGCAGACTTTGTGCTTTCGATGGTAATCTTTAGCAGAAGAGAGATCAATCTTGCAACCTTCAACCTGACAGTATGAGGTGTTTTGAACCGCCTTTGCCTTCTTCACCAAAGCAGGAGGAGTCACTGCACTCGCATCTGACGGGTAACTCTTGACACTCTGCCCTCCACAGACATCTTCAAAATAGGTTCTCTTGCCAAGTTTCAGACTAAGCACCGGCTCTCCACTGCTTACAGCTATCACTGATGATGGGAAAGTTCTGGAGTCATCAACCTTTCCAGAATCAGTGTTCTTGCCGGTGTTCTTGTCAGGCACTCTGGCAGGTGCAAAATTGAGCTCCATGTTGTTCCCCGCCTTGGGTGAAGAATCAATCGACGCTGATATGGAACTCTTAGATGAACCATACCCCATCTCCGAGCTGGAAGAGAAAGTACCACAGGAAGAATGTACTGATCCATGCCTTGTGACCTCAAAACCTGCGAACTTGGCCTCCGCCTGAGGCGCAGTCATCTTGGCATCCTCGTTTCCATTTGCGCCTATCGGCGGCAAATTCTCCCAGTCCCACAACACAGAGCCCTTCTGGTTCCAGTCCATCCCAAAGGAACCCATTCCAGAGTCGAAAATCACAACTGTTGCTCCTAGCTGTATCCCAAAGCAGCTACCTTTGAAACAACCAGGAAGTGTTGGGTGTATGAGAGCTGCAGAAATTGGACAGATTTGCGGTAACATATCTGAGTACTCAAATTCAACTATGCATCATTAAATTTACAGAGAAGTACACAAGGTGCTATCGGCAGATGCCGATGCCATGTACCACAGAGCAGCTGGAACTTTAACTAGAGGGATCATCAATCATGGCAAGAACAGCAGCACCATCATTCTAGCGACAAGAAAGGCAAAAACACAAGTACGTCAATCAAGCTACAGCAAAAGAACGAACAAGTACCCACCACTTCCTCGCTCCCTGAAAAAGGAACGAGCTAGAGATTCCTTCCCCCGGACGGACAACCTGCCTCTCAATCCGCAGCACGACGCTGGACGGCAGCCATGGAGCTCCGCTGATCCGGCGAACCAAGGCGGCGGCGGCGCATGGATGAACTGGCTGGGGGGTCAAGAAATTCTCAGCCTCGCGGACCGGTGCAAGAGCTTGGCCACTGCTGTCTCACCCTCATCTCTGGCTTGCTGAGATCTATATATCCTATTCCTCTTCTTCTCCCCTCAGTCTGGACACCACGGCGCCGTCAAGTCGTCAACTACTCCAGTGCTGGACCCTACACATCAATACATCATGACAACCACCTCCCCAGTTTAACCCCCTCCAATCTTTCGGGCCTCAATATCAACAAGCTGTTAGGGTAGGGGGTGAACGAGAACGAGCAAGAATCTCACCTCACCTCCTTTTCTGATGATGGAGAATGAAGAATCTGTGTCTTGCTGAAAATTCTTGCGCAGCGACAGTGCAAGTGCAAGGGCAGTGGGGAAGGAGAACGAGAACCAGGGCCTCAAAAATCCAAAAGACGAGGAAGGAAAGCGAGCAGATATAAGAAAGACAAGACTACTCCCAATAATCGATCCAGTACACACAATATGGCCAGCCTTTTATTTTGCATCAATCTCTCTGTGTCTCTTTAGCTGCCTGTTGTCCCCACCCCACCTGCGCGGCTGGGGCAGGGCCGAGAGCCCGAGAGGGAGAGACTGTGCGCGAGACTGCGAGTGGATGGCTTGGCTGCCTCCTCCGCAACAACCACAAGGCACATGGCCGTGCGGCCGTGCCTGACACCACAGCAAGGCTCACCACCGGCGACTGTTCACTGGTGCTGGCTCTGCAACAACCACTGATCATCCAGTTACTCCCTACGGCGGCCGGCCACTACGCCGCCGCTGCCCGGTGCCCAGTACTAGGAGTTCGGTAGCAAGTACCCAGCCACACGAAAGGAGAGACCTTTTTTTTGTGGCGGGGTTTTACAGGGCTCTCAGATGGCAAAGTTCTTGTTGCCACATTTGGAACGATAGGACAGTGGCCAGCCGGCCGCCCCTCCGTCCTCTCTGTGCTGCAGGGCACGGCTCAAGCTCAAGAGTGGCGAACGTGAATGGATCAACAGCAGTGGTGGTGCATGCTTGGCTTGGCAATGCACTGTGAAGGCGGCGACGGTGGCTGGACCTGGAGCGGTGGCGCTGGTGCCACCTCGTCAGCATGCTCCTGAACGCCGTCGCACTTGCTCAATGCTCGGCGGTGGTCGTTGGCGCCGGCCGGGAGGACGATGCAGGCTTGTAGTTCGTTGCAGCCCTTGTTAGGCGCTGTGTGATTTCAACAAGAGTTTGGGTAAAAAAACTAAAAATGACCTGATGTCTCGGTCATTACAAATTTGGAGTCGAATTGGACGCGTCAACATCTGAACACAACACAGGAGAAGCCGCCGGCATGGAAAACGACCCGGAACAGCACATATAACTGCAGGGACAGATCACTGAGGCCCTGTTTAGTTTACAAACTAAATTTGCAAACTTGTTACATCGAATGTTAGGATACTAATTAAGGGTATTAAATGTGAATTAATGATAAACCAATTCTATAATCCCTGGGTAACTTTGCGAGATGAATCTAATGAGCCTAATTTGGCCATGATTAGACAGCGTCGTGCTACAGTAAACAATCTCTAATGACGGATTAATTAGGCTTAATAGATTCATCTCGCGATTTTTCATCTATCCGTGTATTTAATTTTATAATTAGATCATATTTAGTCCTCTTAATCTTCAAGTAAATTTCGCAAACTTTCTCACCGAACTAAACAGGCCTGAATTGTCTCTCTCTCGCAATGAATCCAGAATCCGAAAGGACAACCACCAGAGCCAATCAGATTCACAGATCAGCATCAGCCCCCTCGTCTGTCGTCTCCATCACAGAGCTGAACCACAAATTGCCGTGCTTGTACGGCTGACAGTAAGCGAACCGGAATTTGTGATGCCCCCCCACCCCCACCACCCCCACCCCCCCAAAAAAAAAGTCAGGAACATGACCGATATTTTATCCACCCTAGTTTACCGCAATCCAAGCTATCACCAGCGTCTGTTTTTACCCTGTTGGATAAGGGGGATTGCTCCAGATATTTTAAATATATCATATATATTTGGGGTAAATTTGTACTGAGTTTTAGAAATTCAGATTTGAATCCCCATGTTCTAATAGCTCGTTATAGGCTCGAGTCTGGAGTGACAGAAAAAAAAATGCTGACACTCGGACTTGGAATCTGGACAGAAGAAAGTAGATAATTTGCTGTCATTGTTGGGCTGTTGGCGGCATGAGTCCACTTGACCATGTACTGCAAATAGACCTTTTGGCGTACGAAAATGCTCATGGTCCTGCACTTTCTTTTAATTCATCGCTATCTTGTATGAGCATGATTCATCAATCAGCAACTGCTGCAAGTTGTAACCTTGGACAGCATAAATCTTGGTGCTCGTTTTATCGGGTCACTCAAAGGGTTGTACTGCCTCAGATCTGAACAGGACTCCGACCTGGCAACGATTGGCGGTCCCAATCCCGTTGCCATTTTAGTGATCAGATCACACTTCACTGAACAAGAATGCAGAAGAAAACATGTGGAACACACTTCACTGAACAAGAAAGCAGAAGAAACCACGTGGATCACACTTCACTAAACAAGAATGCAGAAGGAAACATGTGTGAACAGTGGCGGATCTGGCAGGGGGGCAGGGGTGCTGGAGACACGACCCCACACCCCCCACCCCCCCCCCCCCCCCCCCCCTCCCCTCAAAAGCCTCCCCTTGAATTTTTAGCCATAGGTGAAGAAGAGGAAGAAGAAATAGATGAGGGAGAGAAGAGAAAGAGAAAGAGAGAAGAGAGAGAGGAGAGAGAGAGAGAGAGAGAGAGAGAGAGAGAGGAGAGGAGAGGAGGAAGAAGATGAAAATGAGCACTCCTCGATCTAAGTTCTAGATTTGTCAGTGTGTGTGAAGTGTTGAGCAGAATGCCATCCACGATGCATTTGGTTTCACGCTGAAGCAGAACCAAAGTCTTTCCGGCCATGAACAGGTAAAGCCTGAAGATGACGCGTGATGGAAGGTGCATCACAAGTGCAACATAGATATCTGAATTTGTCACGCTTGCAAAGGTTTAATGGATGCGCCATCACATTTCTGGGAACAAATGGCTGACTAAATGCCTCATTCCCATCACAAATCTATCCTAACAATAATCCAAGCATGGATGGAACCTGGAACCTGCAGTCCACAATTTCCTTCCAGTAGAGAAGAGGGTTAAAACGAAAGGTTCCTACATGAATGATACTGACAACAGACATCAAATATCCTCAAGCTGTCAGATTGTTTATGTTTTTAAGCTCATCTCCAGCAAAACAAGCATTTATCAGAATGACAGGCATAGCTGGAGAAGCACAAGGAGGAGCATCAAGAGGAAGTTGCTTCCGAGGCGCTGCAGCCTCAATGAGAAGGCAGAATCGACCTCAATCATGATACCGAATCTGCAGGTCCCAGTGCTGGGGTCTTGGCCTGTGGTTGTCGCAAGGTTTTGAAACCCACAGGCCACGTCATCTTGGTCATTCTTCTGGTAGTAGTTGTTGAACGCATATGAGATGTTGCCGCGTACGTCCAGCATCCCGCACGAAGTCTTGTAACCAAGGCTGGTGCAGTCTGCCATGGAACACGCATAGCCCACATTGTCTGCGAGCTTCGGATCGCTGAGGCTCACCGAAGGCTTCAGTACACACCACTTCTTTTCGAGGTACTTCACGTCCTTTGCTCTCACAAGGCCACCTGAATTTGCTGTCCCGAGATTCAGTTGGTACTTTGGCAGGCCATCATAAGTAAATATACCCCAGTGCCGCTCGAAATTTCCTGGTTGTATGCTCTTCTCGTCCTCATCAATTAGACTGAACAAGTAAGCATCAACAGGTCCAGGCCGCATCGGCGTCCCTCGGCCAGAGGCAATATGAGTCATGAAGCCTTGGTTGAAGCGTTGAGCCATCTGAGCATTAGCATTCCTGTCCCCATCAGTAGGCCATCCAATCTCCCCAACAATGACTGGGAGGTTTCCATAGCCATTCTTTTTCAGAGCCCATATAAGTGTGTCATGGTTCGCATCGAACATGTTTGTATAAGTCACGGAACCATCAACAATGGGTGATGAGGCCCCTTCAAAGAAGGCATAGTCCACAGGGAAGTTTGGATCAATGTAGAGGCTTATGAAAGGGTATATGTTGACAGTGAAAGCTCCACCATTGTCGCTGAGCAATTTTACAATAGCGATCATCAGATCATGAATATCTGTGCGGAAGTCCCCATCAGAAGGCTTGCTGGTTGGCGATGCATAGACATCGGCATTGAGAGGGCATGTGACTTTAACTTGATTGCCCAAACCAGCCTTTATAAGTGCGCTTTGTATGTTTCTGATGGCAGGATAAGTGGTTTGAAGAAAGCTTCCATTGTATGTCTCCAAAAAAGGCTCATTCCCAACTGCAACGTACCTAGCAGTGAAATAGGACAGATAAAGAGATGAGACCACAGCATCATGCAGATGATTGACTGAGTTAACATCAAGAACACATCATTGGCAGAATGATCAATGGAATTGATTGTGGATTCAGAACACGCAGCAAAGTACTATCTTGCGCATACTATCTTCCATTTACGACACG
>CM014270.1:4402404-4426123 GCA_004135705.1 Alloteropsis semialata | reverse complement strand
TGAAGTGAAATCAGAAGCCGCCGCCAAGGCGTAGCCCCGCTCTCTGCCCGCCGCTCAAACCCCTAAACCCTAGCCGCACCAGACGCCCTCCCCTCCTTCCCCGGCGGCGGCGGCAGGGGCGGCGGGCGGCCACCAGTATCACTTGCGGAGAGGTACCGCATACACAGGTTTGGCAGAGATGCCGCTGGGGCAGCGCGCGGGGGACAAAAGCGACTCCCGCTACTGCGGGGTGGAGGTGCTCGACTTCCCCGCCGGCGAGGGCCTCCCCGCCGTCCTCAACCACTCCCTCGCCTCCGCCTTCGACTTCATCCTCGCCCCGTTGGTGGGTACCGCGCTGCTCCTCTACCGCCCCGCCGCTTTCTCCTACCGCGACCCCCTCCCCTGCTCACTCTGACGTGCTCTGTTCCGCGCTGCAGGTCGACCCCAACTACCGGCCCACCCCCGGGGCCGTGCTGCCGGTGTCGGCGTCGGACCTCGTCCTCGGCCCGGCGCAGTGGAGCAACCACGTTGTCGGGAAGCTGAGCGAGTGGATCGATTTGGACGCGGATGACGACCAACTACGGCTGGACTCCGAGCTCACGCTGAAGCAGGAGATCGCGTGGGCGTCTCACCTCTCGCTGCAGGTTAGGTGGTCTCCTTGCAATGTTCATAATTCTCTAACCCCTTAGTCTGACACCAGCCATTAATCGTTACAAAGTTCAAGACTCGATCGAGTAATACACTACCATCAGGATTTGAAAAGTCAAAACCATTGTAAAGGGAAAAATAATCCAAACTTTGCTGGGAGCCAGTAACGGACTCTGCTGGTCTGGTCGCATTTGATATCTCTTCCATACTTTTAAAAACACTTTTTCAAGTTCCAAGAGTATTCAATATTCCAAAACGACAAAAACAGCCTAAAGTGAAATATTCTCAATGCCATCACTTGCTCCCAGCTCCAAATGGTAACCTGTGGGTTGCCCCTGGGATTTGAAACCCTGATTGCCATAGCATAAGAACTCTCTTTGGACTTTTTTTACAGCGAATCTTTCCAGTTCGCATCATATTGCAAGCACTAGAAACAAGGATAATTCCATTCCAGAACCGAATACAGAATCATAGGCTTTTATGGTAGTTGATTAGTTTGTTAGTTTGACTGTCACATGCGCATTTTCCTTCTGATTTTTTTTTGAATTTTGGTTCGCTTCCTTGCAGGCATGCGTTCTTCCTGCCCCCAGGAGATCTTCATGTGGCAACTATGCTAGGGTTGTGAATCAAATTTTGCAAGGCCTGACCAATATGCATGTATTGCCCTCCTCCCACTCAATTCTGTTAGTTTTACATATGTTCGAGATATGCTTATATCTGAACAATATTTTTTGTTTCTTCTGCTTTTTTCTCAAGTTGTGGCTTAGGTTACCTCTGGAGAAGTCCGAGCCAGTGGATGACCTTGACGAAGTAAAGAATAAGAACCATGCAGTAATGTTTTTTTATCGTTGAGAGTTGCCTGGAACATCATGTAAAAGCATGTGAAGATTCCACAACACTTATGTTTCTGTGCTTTTTTTTTTAATTGCAGAGTGAGATGGTAGACTCGTGGGAATTGTGGAATTCATTCAGATTGCTATGTGATCATAGTAGCCAACTATGTGTGGCACTTGATATTTCGTAAGTTCATACTTGCCTATACCAGTTCTTTCGTAAGTAGTCAACTATTTTTTTTGTCCATATGAAGCCATAGTTCTGGTATTCATAAAATACTCGCTATTCTTTTACCAGGAACACACTGCCATCAATAAACTCATTAGGGCGATGGTTTGGGGAGCCTGTAAGGGCTGCTATTCTTCAAACAAATGTAATATCCTATTTGTCGATTTAATGGATTCATGTCGATGTGCTGTAGGAATGAAAACACATATTTTGATCACCATTTGTTTTTGCATCACAGGCTTTTCTAACAAATGGAAAAGGATATCCTTGTTTGTCAAAGCGGCATCAGAAGCTACTAACTGGATTTTTTAACCATTCTGTTCAGGTTTGTTATTTTTTATGCATTTACACTTACCCTTAATTAATCTTTCTATTTTCATACATTTTTGACTTAGTTTCCCAATATATATGCTTTTACTTTTTTTCAACTTGCCTTTTTCCTTATTTATACCACTTAAAACATATGAGGTAATGGTGGCAGACATCATTCTTGAGTTCTTTTCTGTTCTATATAGGCAATACTCTCTGGGAGATCAAATCACAATGTTTCCCCAGTGTCTGAAGGAGTGCTCGCAGGTGATAACCACATTGAAGGTTAGTCATGCAAAGCTTGAGACATACCAGTCTGTTGTGTGCTTTAACCAAACATGATTTTTCATAAACGACATATCCATTTACAATAAAATAGTCGTCACTTGACACATGACACTTCGTAGTTTTAATACTTCAATCAACTCTAGGGATCTTAACTTTAAATGTTGAAATCTAAGCTCTTCCTCCTCCATTGTGAAAGCAATGTGAGCAGGTATGATTTTACTATATTGTGTGATGAGTCCATCTCCTGATTTCTAAGGCTCACTGTAAACCTCCTTTTTTTTGGCATATGACTAGCAGTTGCCCCAATTGTTGACTTATCATTGACCTAAACTGTTGCTTTAGATGCCCCTGTTCAACATGCATTAAGTCCATACCTGGACTACATTGCATACCTATATCAGAGGATGGATCCACTTCCTGAGCAGGAGCGCTTTGAGGTATCCATTCTACTAGACTTGCCATGGCCAATGATTTAATTTGCTGAATGGGATATTCATTTGACCTTGTGTTATTTGACTTGATTCAGATCAATTACAGAGATTTTTTGCAGTCTCCTCTCCAGGTAATTCCTATTTTAGTGATTCTTGATTTCATATTTACCCAAAATTTCTTCCTTGGGTCTTGGGTTGGGTTATTAGTACTACCCAAGATATCATTATCCAGGGGTTTCGGGGTTGTTGAATTCAGCTGTTCTGGTCAGACAAAAAAGTGTCTTATTGGTCCCAAAAACTGTTTAAGATCAAATTTATAAGGATAAAAAATGTATAATTCACCCATAATAGAGCAAATAGCCTGGCATCTCCACATGTAGAGGAAGTCCATGGTCAAATACCATGCTCAGCCAGCCTTCTTGAAATTTACTTTCACTGGCAGGCGGTCCTCACAACTTCAAGGAATAGAGAACTGAAATCACAATGACTCAGGGTTCGAACCCATGACCTCACCCTTGTGTGTGTACAGCCTTGCAAATAGGCTAAAAGCATTCATATGTTCGGCAGATCATGCTCTCTTTGTCCTACTTTTAGTTTTAAATTCAATTTGTTCAATCAATCTTTCTGGAGTTTGGAAGGAAGTTTTTGTAATTTGCAAATTCATGTTATTCTGCTGACAACCTGAAATGTGAGCGAAAAAAATCAAACCAAAATAGAAATCCTTTGCACCTGATTACTCTGCACTCTTCTGTTTCTCATGTGCCATGACTTTCCTTTTGGTGCAGCCTTTAATGGATAATTTGGAAGCTCAGACTTACGAGACATTTGAGAAGGATGTTGTGAAGTATTCTCAGGTTGTTGCTACTGATTTGAATATGCATGTTTTATGTCATAAGTTGTTAATGAGCTTTCCTTTTCATGCTCGTTGTGAACAATTGTGAATGAAAATTTAAATTTTGAATTAATCTTCCTGCTTATCTATTTAAACTTTTTGAATGAGCTGATAAACCTGGTTTTGGAAAAGAAAACATCATATGACTTGGATGTTATCCCTTTCTCTGGGTTTTCCTCCATTTCTGCTTGTTATTAACTTCAATATGGGTGTTGTTTTTACTGATTCTCTATTTTACACCATGTGAACAGTATCAAAGAGCAGTTGCTAAGGCCTTAGTTGATAGGGTATCAGATGATGCAGTCTCCACAACTAGGACGGTAAGATTGAGCCTTGAACTTTGTTTTATTTTTCCCTTTCTAAATTGGATGCGATTTATCTTTTCCTTTCTAAATTGGATGTTTGTAGACCATACTTCCAATAAAACTTCGGATGGTGCAAGATTTAGAGATGAAGTAATGGTGTATTTATTTGAAATAATATTAGAGACTTTTTTTTGTTGAGCTGGCATGAAGCCAGATATCGTTTGTCTTCCTGTATCTAGAGTCTAGATCATGGGTTGAATGACTCTTTTATCTGCCTTTTCGTTTCCTGCATTCTGTCACAAAGTTACTCCCTGTATGGCTCTAGACCATGGCAGTTGAGCTTCATTCCCAATATCTGTTATCTCTTGACTCTAATTATGTGATTCCTTCACCATTGCAGGTGCTGATGGTTGTTGGGGCAGGCCGAGGACCTCTAGTACGAGCATCATTGCAGGTCAGTGTCAATTCCCTTGAAGCTTGTGAGCTTCACAGAAAAAAAAAGTATCTTGGTGAATTAGCTTGTGCTGAAGAAATACACCTGCAACACCCTTTCTGAAAAACATAGTACAACTATTACCTGAGCTATTTTTTATTTCTATATCTGTTTTCAGTGGAGCTAAATAAACTTTTACATCCAATGCAGGCTGCTGAAGAAACTGGTCGCAAATTAAAAGTATATGCTGTTGAAAAAAATCCTAATGCTGTTATTACTCTTCATGTGAGTTATTTGTCTCTTATTTACACAATGATTTCCATTAAAAATGGGAACACTAAACTACTAAAGCTTGTCGATGCAATAATTTCTTATATACAATCTTTTACTTACGGTTTTGTTGCTAGTCAATTGCTACTGTCTTGTATAAGTATTGACATTATTTCGATTTGATCTATTTTGGGGCCTGAAACAGAGTTTGATCAAATTGGAGGGGTGGGAAAGCTTGGTTACTGTAATTTCTAGTGACATGAGGTGCTGGGATGCCCCTGAAAAAGCAGATATTTTGGTACGGTGATATTCTCTTCTGGAAGTGGTCATATTTTCCACCCTGTTAATTTTATAAACCACTGACATACCTACATGAATCAGGTCAGTGAATTGCTTGGGTCCTTCGGTGACAACGAACTATCTCCTGAGTGTCTTGATGGTGCTCAGCGATTCTTGAAGCCAGATGGGATTTCTATTCCTTCTTCGTACTGGATCTTTTCTTATACATCCTTAATTCCTGATGTCCAAAATATATTTGATATCATCTGATTGTTTGCTGATGATTATTTGCAGATACACAAGTTTTATCCAACCAATAACAGCTTCAAAGTTGCACAATGATGTATGTATCTACCAATTTCAGCTATAGCTGTGACATTTCTATAGAAATCTAAGCGACTTGATTTCTGCAGATCAAAGCACACAAAGATATTGCACATTTTGAAACTGCATATGTCGTCAAACTACACCGCATAGCGACACTTGCACCTCCACAACAGGTAAGAGATAAAAAAAAATTCTGCTGTGTTCTGCTCGTTGGCTGTCTGATCAAACTGCCGTCTTTCGAGCACTACTTATGCCATGATATTTGCTGATCACCTTGACATCTGTAGGTTTTTACTTTCACCCATCCAAATTTGTCACCGAGTGCCAGCAATCAAAGGTATACCAAGCTGAGATTTGAAATGCCATCAGATATGGGGTCATGTCTTGTGCACGGTATGCAACTATGGCCTTTTTTTTTTTGATACTTCTAAAGGTTGAATGACACTATTTATACAAGCTACCACAGGTACGCTAGTTGCCCCCTCACTAACAGCAGTTGCCCCCATTATTTTGGCAGGATTTGCTGGATACTTTGACTCTGTTCTTTATAAGGATGTTCATCTTGGAATCGAGCCAAACACTGCTACACCAAACATGTTTAGCTGGTAACCGACAACCTGATCTTTGCAAGTTGACAATATAATCTTTAAATCTTGCCATCAATATTTGTATCTTGAATTCTTTATGACAAAACATTTTCAGGTTCCCCATCTTCTTCCCATTGAGAAAGCCCATCTACGTGCCGGACGGGTCTCCTATAGAAGTGCACTTTTGGCGGTGTTGCGCTCCCTCAAAGGTAGCGCATATCATGGCCTATTGTCAGGTTGCTAATTCTAGGATGTTTGGATTCTATCATTGCATTCTCATCTTCCCATTGCTGCAGGTGTGGTACGAGTGGGCTGTGCCGACGCCGACACCATCACCGATCCATAACAGCAATGGCCGATCATATTGGGTTGGTCTATAAGTCGCCAAGATTGTCGTCTTGTTTGTAATAATAGAGGGGGGAAAGGAGATGAGGGTGGGTTCTTTGAGTGGAGTTTTGCCTGTTCCTGGCTGGAGGATCCTCGCAGTCTCGAGCATGTTGCTGTTCAAAGGAGCATCATGGACGCAGGGCAATGAGGCCCTGGAAACCTGTTGTATCTCGAAGGTGTCGTCTGAGTTCCAACGTCGTGTACTGTGATTTTGATAGCATTAGGTTTTTGACTTTGCAAATTTTGATAATATTCTTGTTCAGTCAATTTTGACAATACTTTGGTCTGTGTCTCTTGTTGGGTTTCATCTGTTACCGTAAATTGTTAACTTTTTTTTTTGGAGGTGTAGGATTTGTAAAAGTTGTTTTACGGGAACATGAACATGATAAGTTTTCTGAAACAAATACAGAGGCCAGAATTGAAATCAATTCACGTATTACGGCCCTGTTTAATTCCGGTGACAAGTTTTGGTGAAAAATTTTGCAAAGAGAATCTTATCATTTAGGAGTACTAAATATAGAGTAATAATAAAACTAATTATAGATCTCGTCTGGAAATCGCGAGACGAATCTAATGACGGTAATTAATCCATGATTAGTGGATGTTTAGCGGATGGTTACTGTAGCATCACTGTTGCAAATCATGGCCTATTTAGGCTCATTAGATTCGTCTCGCAAAGTTACCCGGGGGTTATGGAATGGGTTTTATCATTAACACACGTTTACTACTCCATGCATGTAAGATTCTCTTTGGTGAAAAATTTTGGTGAAAAAGTTGGTAGAATTGAACACCCCCTACATAGCATTTGATGATTTGCACCATGGGCCATCGGAAATGAAGCAAAAAGAGCCTCGGGGCGCCCCAGGGCCCATGAGGAGCAGCAAGTCGGGTCGGTCGCGGTCCCGAGCCTCAGGGCCCACGAGTCAGCGGTGCTGCAGTTCGCATTGGTCCTGCGACTGACGCCTGGGGCCGCATCAGGGCCCACGAGTCAGCAAGTCGTATAGCTCCCGCCTCTGACGCGTGGGGCAGCTCAATGCCCCACGTGTCAGCGGCGTTGCGGCGAGCACGAAGCTTGTGCAACCGCCGGGAAGGTTCCCGAAGCATCTGGAACGCGCGCGGCGCGCCCACGCCACTAGCCCGAGTGGCTGCCTGACCGCACCACCAAAAGGGAGAAGCGAAAGCGGAGGACGGGTCAGAATTGGAGTGCACGCGACCGCGTCGAGCGCCCATCCCCCTTCCCGCCTCGCGCCTCGCCGGGAGATCTGCGGCGGCCACCGATCCGTCCGTCGTAGGCGCCGGAGAGGTCGGGAGAACGAGCAGAGATGGAGGACACGGCGGCGGCGGCGGCGACGGAGACGGCGACGACTGCGGAGAAGGCGTCGTCATACAGGTACTGGGTGCGGGAAGCCACCGGCGACGCCGCGCCGCTCCCGGTCCCCCGCAAGCTCGACCCCGCCGAGGCCGCCGCCAACGGGAACGGCAACGGCAACCCGCCTCCACTCGGCTCCGTCTGGAACCAGGTCAGCCCGACAGTCCCCATCGCATCATCTCCTTCCTTCCATCTCGTGGAGAATGAAACCCTATGGTTGCAATGTGACAAGCCTGACAGAAAAGACGGTAAATTTATGACACCTCTCGTATCTCATCTGTGTCCACCCATCTTTCCAATCCGATGGGGGGCTGCAAATACTAGATCTGATGTGCAGTTGAACTTCTTGCCATATTGTATAGCTGATGTGCCCACCGGGCTCATTTCAAAAAAAGAAGAAGATGTGCCCACCGGGACTATGGCTTCAATTGTTTCATGGATTCGCCCGGCTCCAATTGTTACATGGATTCCTCAGCGAATGCTATTCTAATCCATGGAATCTTTTGCGGATTTCTGGTTGCATTTTCCCGTCAACCTCACAAGGAACTTATAGACTTGGTTGATGTGTGTTCCTGCTGCATATGAACATTTGATTGCCACAAAGCCAATGGCCTGGACCTGGAGGCCGCGTAATATTATGTGCTAGATTGCTAGGAATAAACGTGACTGAACCTTTACGTGTGATAGAAGAAGTGACTTAACGGACGTGAATAGAGGAAACATGTATGAAGGATGAACAGATTAAACACAATTTGTTTTGGTTCCAAATGATTTAACGCAATTTGAATTTACCCTATGTTTTGGTAGATTTGTGTTCACAATGAGTAGTCTCATGATATTAGATAGAATGGTGGTAAGACTATGGGGAGTGGTGAGTCATGTCATCTGAGTTGTAACCAACCTGTGCATAGTTTTGATATGCATTGTGCAACTTCAGAACAAACCAAGTACCAATGCACTTTTGTGTTTTATGGCAACACTGGGGGGTGGTACGGTACTGTTATGAATTGTTGTTTGCACTTTGCAGGCTGGAACCTGGGAGGAGAAAAACCTCAACTCATGGGCCAATAGTAGGATCAAGGTGCAGTAGTTCAGCAGCCCATTGTTTTGAAAAAAAAACTTGGTTTAAAATGAAAAAAAAATGATGCTTCAATTCTTCTGCATTTCTCTTGACTATTGTTGATCTGTGCTACAGGATTTGTTGGGTTCTCTAGGTTCATTGGAATTCCCAACAGGGAAGGCATCCATCGATGAAGTGTCCAAATGCTCAGGAGATGTAAGTGTAATGTTTGGCAGAACTATTCGATTCCATGATACCATTATTACGCTGTGACTGAAGGAAACACACTCTAGTTACCTGTGTTCATTTGTTGTCATTGCACACATAATGCAATTGATATTGTCTGTCATTTTAGCATAAATCAAATATGATTCTGCCTTTTTTGTTCCTCATTGAGTTCAATATTTTAATTGAGCCTGTATTCAAGCATAAATTCATTTAAAGACTGGAAGCTTTGTGCTGCACTTGGAATTTGGTGGTGCATTAGCTGTACTCAGACTTGTATTGGAAGTCCGTTTAGGGAACCTGTCGTGAAATTTAGCTAAATAAAGGTTACCTGGCAGGCAAGTAGGATTATTTAGAACTTAGCTTCACGTTTATCTGGTTAGGCATGGATTCGGATCGGATACACATGAAATCGAATCCGAATGTCACCTTTTACCATATTTTAATTCGAATACGAATCGAATATGAATCTTATCGGATACGGATATGAATGCGAATATTGTCCATTCTTATCGGATACGAATACAAAACGAATGCATCGAATACGGATTCGCATTCGGATAGATGGGTTCATCATGTGTTAATTCTTCGCGGATACGGATAATATCGGATATTCCACATTTTTTTCGAATACGAATGGTAATTCGGATAGAGAAAAATAACAAAAAACGAATTCGGATACATCCATTTAACATCCATATTAAAATCGAATACGAATACGGATATCCATATTAACATTTTAGTCGAATACGAATACGGATAATTCGGATGTCTGAACATCCGAATCCATCCCTATATCTGGTATCTAGATGCGCTGGATACAGCTCACTGTCCATTCCTGCATCTGGGCTACCCAAATGTTGCCAAGTAAAGAAAACACTTCATTGCATCTTCCTGCCTAAATTGTGCCTTGTGTTGGCGGTGCCCTAAAATTATAATAGCTTGGCTTCTGCCTACCGATGTTTTGGGGGAAAAAAAAAGAATGCGATTAAATGAACCTGTGAAAGATATCGAGCTGAAAAATTCCTATGGAATCTTGTATGGTCACTTGATAGTTGCTTGCTTCTTTGACTAGGCAGTTCTGTACTGGTGATAGTTTAACATCTCAATCTACATCCATTATTACTATGCAGGCATTTCAGGTCACAGTCCGTAACAAGAAGAGAGTAGGGTATAATTATGAGCTAAGTTTGAGATTTAAAGGTAAACATCACATCATGTCAAGATTACCATCATTCACTTAAGATTTTCCCTTAGCTCTTGGTATTACTACAGTGTAACTCATGGCAATGCCTATCAGGTGAATGGTTAATTGAAGAAGAAAACAAGAAGGTCAAAGGCCATTTAGACATTCCTGAGTTTTCGTTTGGTGAGCTTGAGGACTTGGAGGTAAAGCTTCTACTCTATACCATACATACCAACTTATCTAACAGAATACTGGCCGACATCACAAATTTATTCTATTGTGTTTTTATTTCAGCTGCAAATTAGGTTCAGCGATGACAAGGGCCTCGCATCCAACGACAAAACACGGATTTGCAAGGATCTCAAGTCCTTTCTGGCTCCAATTCAGGAGAAACTGCGCTTGTTCGAAGAAGAGCTCAAAGGTAGATAGCAAAGATTAGCAAGAGTCGGCAGTGCTCGGTAAATGGCTGGGGCTGCTGTGCTAGATGACTAAGCATGTCAAAACTGAGGTCTTGTTGTGGTTTTGCCATCTTCTGAAGTACTTGGACGACAGGGACTGTATGAGTACTAATGTTATGTTGAGATGAACAAGAACTGTCTAAACTCTAAAGCATCTCTTGATGTTGCCTCCTTTTCACGGACGATATATGGTGATAGCAAAGAAATTTACAATATGTCTATGAACGCTACAATACTCTGTAAAGCTAAGAACGTCAGACGCCGGAATCATAACTATAAGTGCATATATTAGATTTATGAATACACAACAAATTAGTATTTAAATTTTAGACTCTAAATATCCGAAGGGCTGTCGTTTCGATGTTTTTTTTTAAAAAAAAAAACCGGCAGGAGCACTGTCATATCATATAAGAAAAGATAGAATGCAGGTCTTACAATAGTTGATTACATAAATTTACAATAGTTGAGTACATAAATTAAACTAGATAACTCGAAGCTCAAAGGAAGATAATACATGGAAACTAAATCTAACACCGGCTTGCCCCCAGCCAGCACCCTGAGGCTGATTTCCTCCTTGATCAATTGCACTATATGCATCGCCGTGAGCTGTTTTTGATCAAAGGTTCTTCGATTCCTTTTCTTCCAGATGTTCCACGCAGTGTACATGAGGATCGCAGCCTTCCTTCAAGTCTTTGCCGAGGCCCTTCAGTGCATTCCTCCACCAATCTTCAATCTCCTGCTGTCCATCAGGTTGCTGCACTAATCCCCCTGACCAAACACTAACCGCATGCCAAACCTCTCTTGCAAAGCTGCACTTCAAGATCAGATGAACTGCCGTCTCCTCCTTTTGGCTGCAGAGCACGTAACATGACGAACATGGCCAGTTCCTAGCCGCCAACTTGTTAGCTGTCAGTAGTTTCGATTGAACGAGAAGCCAGACGAAGAACTTGTGTTTCCCCTCCGCATGTGCAGTCCAGATGGAGGACCCAGCGAAAGGCCTTGTTGACCCATTGAATTGCATCAAGTAGGCCGACTTGGACGAGTACACTCCATCCGCCATCCATCGCCATGCAATCCTGTCTGGCTCGTCTGTAAGCCTGATAGCATCAACCATGTACCACAGTTTGATAAACAGCACCATGTCCTTTAATAAACAGCACCATGTCCTCTACTGTGGACATCCGCCACAACCCTCTCGTTCAGCTGTGGTGTTCCAGTTCTTGTCGTTTCGATGTGGAAGAACTAGACATTATGTAGAGCCCAAGTTGGAATTTGAATCCTTGACTCCAGTAAATTTTCCACACCTTAGAGCATCTCCAACAGCATACCTATACAGGATACCTATATCTAAAAACTGACAGAATACCTAAAAACCAACAAAAATTTGCTCCAACAGCATATCTATAGGGATACATATACCTAAAATTTTTTGGTCTCAACCTAAATTTCTCTCTCCTGAACCAAAATATAGCAATCCATTGGGTGGTACCTATTTCTCTCCTGAGAGGAGAATGGACAAGGAAGGAGAGGGGCACTGACAGGCGGGTCCCATTCGTCAGTGTCTTTTATCTAGAAAATAGGTCTCCAGGTTTAGGTATGCTGTTGGAGAGAGCAAGTTTTATATACCTAAATTTTTCTCTCTCTTGTACCTAAAACAAATTTTAGGTCTCCAATTTTAGATATGCTGTTGGAGATGCTCTTAATTTGTCCCCATCTGTCTCATGCTTGTGGCCACAAACGCCAGCAATCGCCATCTCTCTCACCACCCAGCAGCCTCCATCAAAACAAATAAACCATTTCATCATCATTTCCCTAGCATCTTTCCATTAACCCTCATCACAAAAAAATGAGGATACATGAATGCACCCCAATCTTCCAAATCCTAGAGCTCTTTCTTTCAGACATCGCTCTTTGAGTGACATGTTTGGACTATCTTGTGCCCTACCTCATCTTCCTCCTTTAGTGTGCAAACATTATTGGCCAGGAATGCATCGCCTGCTATATGTTACCAGCAAGCGAGCAGGCTACTTGATGGGGATCTCACGAGAGGCTGACACCTGTTTCTGGGACTTGGGAGTTTTTGATTTGGTCACATCCAGCTTTTGGTTTAACATGAGTGCTCTCAATTACACTATTAGTTTTTTTTCCAAAGGGAAGTGCTTATCCAGTTTAGTGGAGAATTTGGACCGGCAATGCAAGCTCAGTTACTTGCCTTATCCTCCAACCTCAACATCATTAATCCTCATTTTTCAACTATAGGGTTTGTCAAAAGTTGTTTATGAAGCGACATTGTTACGACGGGATGTCCAAATCATTTAACAGTTGTGTGACATCAGTTCGCAAAAATATTCTTGTTTGTCGCAAGTCGCAGCCCTTACTCGTCCTGATGATTCCAAGTGGAATCTCTATATCTAATCCAGAACTAACACCCATATTATTTCAAGAGTATTTTTTTAAAAAAGAACACAGTTTCTTTTTGTCCGGATCATAAGAAACCAAATTATTTTCGCTAGCTTTTAACGAGTATAAGACGGTAAGGCCTCGTTACAACCCTGGATTTAAATGTTCAACCAAATGCGAGTACACGGACAATCTAACAACCACTTTGTCCAGTTCAATCATTTGCCAATTTGGTTCCAAGAATCCAAACCGTATATCCCCTACTACGTGTGTGGCTGATCGGCTACGGTCTTTGTTTACGAGGAACAGGACAAATGGAAGCGTGGGCCAGGGTGGAAGAGGACTGAAGTGGCAGTTTCAGGAGCTCTGTCGTCTAGTCGATCTGCATCAGCCAATCCTGGGCAGCCATTCAGTGAGGCCAACCACCTATGCAAGCGGGGTTTGGTGAGTTCACTCGATCGATCACTCTGCTGCTGATGGGATCTGCAGGGCAAGGGATCTGTTCTCTTTTGGCCTCACTCGTTACCACAGTTTACAACGGTCACATCTTCAGCTACGGAGTGTTTGGATACCATGTGGTAATCTCAAAAGTGCTAAATTTTTAGCATTAGCCTCTCCAAACAGAAGTGCTAAACTTTAGCCAATACATGAAAATTTAGCTAGGGTAGATGTGCTAATAGGTGCTAAAGTTTAGCACCTCAACATTAGCTCCTCCAAACAGGGCCATATGGACGGTGATCAAAATCGGCTTGATTGCGAGAGAAAAAAAAAAGGCCACTATTTTTCTTATGTGATGATCAAATCCAAATAAACCCCTAAAATTCGATTGTCCTACTACATTTCAGCGGACCTCGTAAAACCTCGTTTCAACAAACCACTAGGTAGATGATGACGGTGAGGTAAGATCCGAATTCTTTGTCAAGCCTTTGATATAGACTTCAAGATTTAACTAAGCATTACATCCCCAATCCAAAAAAATTAGCACCTGCATCTCAAGGGTCACACATCTTGCTATTGGCCAGTGTTCTCTCACACAAGATGAGAGCTTGCCCAGATTGAGTCAGCCAGTGTCTCGCTTGTTTATGCAGTCATTAACCCCCTGAGCCAATCTACGTGTTTATGGAGCTATGCATGCCGTGTAATACACTCAGGAGTCAGGAGCTACACCAGTTCAATAGCTGCCCTTGCTACGTTCTACACGGCTTGGTGCACTGGTTGGTCAACGGGCCTAGCAAGCGACGGCTTCGTTTGCTTTCGCCCTAATTTCTTCGCCTAATTAATGGCCGCGCACATGTGCACTGTATCAGGCCAATAAATCTTAGAATATTTTTAAGAGTTTTATTCCGGTGGTCCTTTCCGTTTAAAAAAAAAACTGCACGAATCTCTTCTCTTTTTTTTAAAAAAAATCACTTCTTGTTATTTGACCCAGTGGGATCGATCCTGCCGGTATTCTTTTCATGTAGGTGTATGTATCATTTTTGCATTTTGGTCAACTGTTAGTCAAATTATATGCGGGATCAGATGTTGATCATATATCAATTGACAATACTGTCAGAAACTAAAGGCCATAATTTTGTGTCAGGAACAGCCGGCCCAGTTTCTCGGAGGTGCTCGTAGGGGTAGGGTTTGCGTGCATGTATTCATAGGGGTGGTGTGCGTGTGTGTGAGTGTCTGCGTTTGTACTGGTCTTTCGAAAAAAAAAAATAAAGGTCAAAATCTCTTTTTTTCCACTAAAATGCGTCTTACATCGATGGACAAAGGGAAGGGAGCTCAAGGTTACCTATCGTATTCTATGAGTTAGCTTAAAAGAAAAGGAAATACATACGTGTGCCAGCAAGACATGTGAGAAAATTTGGAACTTGCAACAACAAAATTGCTCAAATGGTTGGTGAGCATAGCAATAGCTTGTTATTTTAGAATGCCATGTTGTCTTTTCCAAAATTAGAAGCAAGCAGGGACAAAATGGCATAAGCAAATGAAAGCAACTGCAGCCTATTGGAGAGAGGCTAACATAGTTGCAGGGCACCAATCATTTGGCACAAGAGTATTAGTACTAGTTTAAAGCCAACCAGCGAGAGAGAGAGAGAGAGAGAGAGAGAGAGAGAGAGAGAGGACAGGAGAGACCGAGAGAGGTTGCTGTGAAGGTGAGAGGATAGGTGGCTGCTTGCTTCTGAATCTCGTACGCTCTAGCACTCGTCAGATTGAGTTCTTCGTTGTCAGGTGGGGTTTTGGATCTCCCACCAGCATTTCTTTCCATGAATCGCTTGCTTCTTGGTTCCGTCTTAAGAGTTGCAGTCCGACACTTCTGGTCGTGTTCTGTGTTTTTTTTGGAGAAATCTTGCTCTGCTCTTACAGTCCACAGATTGTGTTTGAGCTTCCCCTTCAGATCTCGTTCATGAAATTTAGTCGACACTGGAACTATCTGAATTTTCTGGCCTTGACCTTTCATTAATTTGTGGATTTATTAGGAATCATCGCATAATTTTAATGGGCGATTTTCCCCGTCTTGTTTTCTTCATGTGTTGTGTCTTGGCCTTTTAATCACAAGTCTGCTGTGAGTTGTCTGCTGAACCTGATGGTTTAAAAGCAGGATACTGTTGCATCAACCAAAAAGCTACTGTTGTTGAAGGGTCTAATCAAAAAGCTACTGTTGTTGAAGGGTCTAATCATACTGTAGCTCTTCATTTTTATCCAGTTCAGGGTATTCTAATTATTGTTAGCATACGAGTTTTTGCCTCTTTTGGCGTATTATTCAAAGTTTCTTTTGGACTTGTGCACCGATATTCTTGGACTCTGATTTTTCATATTGGGTCTGTTCATGATTTGATAGGGCTTGCAACAAAACGCTTGGAACTGTTTGATAGGTCTTGGTACTGCATGTTCTTATTCAGATATTCACTATGCAGGCTTGGAGCAACCGAGCGAGCAGTTCTTCTCAGAATCTTCTGTTTAGTGGCCATGAGCACACAGAGCATTATCTCTTTGAAGCAATTCACTGGCCCTGACAGAATGACTCACACATGCACTGCCCTCAAGCCTTCAGCTCATAATCTGTTCAGCACTAAGTCCGATCACTGTGGTTCAGCACATGATCCACAGTCATCATTTGCTGCTGCTCAATCCTCGAGCATCAAGTCAAAAATGGTTGGTTCATTGAGTGTGACAAAGGTGCTTCCGCTTGATCTTCAGAAATGCAGTGCTGACTCCAATCCTGAAAGTTCTGTTTCTCACGTACTGCAAGCCGAATTATCCGATCCAATTTCATCTAGTTCTTCCACATTCTGCACAAGTATGTTCTCCTCGTTTCAGACAAACTCTGAATCGTGCAGGCAAAAAGGCACTCTGCCTTTCTTGCCCCATCCTCCTAAACGCGAGCAGCAGCAGAGTTCAGCTGGGCAGTCATCCAGCTCTTCTTCGCTGCTCTTTGGCGCTGACCTTAGCAATGGCGGTCATGATGATGCTGAACATTCAGGTTATCTCAAGGACTTTCTTAACCTCTCTGGAGACGTTTCAGAAGGTAGTTTCCATGGAGAAAGCAGTGCTATGGCTTTCAGTGAGCAAATGGAGTTTCAGTTCTTGTCTGAACAGCTCGGAATTGCCATCACCAACAATGAAGAGAGCCCTCGATTAGATGTGAGTCTATGATTGATCTCTAGCTTCCTGGGTATTCAACACTAACAACAGCTTTCTTTTTTCATGCCTAAATTGAGACTCTAAGTCTATAACTAATCCCTTTCCTACAACTTGTTCTTGATCAGGACATATATGACAGACCACCACAAACCTCTTCTTGTCCCGTACCATCTAGCTCTGACCAGGAAGACCTCCCAGCCGCAGTATCTCCTGTTAAAGTTCAGATGAGTTCATCTGCAGCATGTAACAAACCAAGACTGAGATGGACACCAGAGCTCCACGAGCGTTTTTTAGAGGCTGTCAACAAGCTTGGAGGGCCAGAAAGTAGGGTGATCCTTCTAGATCAGTTTAAACAAATTCACTGATTTGATATTCATTATTAATGTATCAATGATACAAAATATTGTAGAGGCAACTCCCAAGGGTGTGCTGAAGCTTATGAAGGTAGAAGGCTTAACCATCTATCATGTGAAGAGCCATTTGCAGGTACTTTGGGTGGAATTTCTTTAAGTGCATAGTCACTTTCTTCAATAAACGGGTTTTCATTACTTATGTTCTACTCATTCATTTTGTTGCGAAATGCAGAAATATCGTTTTGCCAAGTATATTCCAGAGAAAGAAGGTAGATTTTCGGAAACTTAAAGTAGCAATTCAATCACTACATTGAGTGCTGGTAATTGCTTTATGTTGTAAAATTCTCCTTTTGAATTTATTGGTTTTGTTGCATGCTCAACAAAGACAAAAAGTCCTCTTCAGAAGATAAGAAATCTCAATTAGGAATGCCAGGAAATGATGCCGGCAAAAAGAAGTAAGCATCTCCTCCTGGATTTTCTTTGTCTGTATGATTGCATGAGTACCAAGTCCAAACACACTACGGTGTGCACGAACAAATTCAAAACCATTTAAATTCACCTCTCTTTACACTTCTTAGGAGTTTACAAGTAGCAGAAGCTCTTCGGATGCAAATGGAGGTTCAGAAACAACTTCATGAACAACTAGAGGTAAATACCAGACACTTATGATCAGCTATATATGTCATGATGCTTCAATAACTCTTTTCAAATTATCTTTAGAAGATCTGTATAAATTTCGGATTCATCTGCGCAATCATGTTTGACAAAACTATTAGAAGATCTCCATATTGATCATCACTGTTCTCAGTAAATTCAAACATTTTTTTTAAGTTTACCAGCAACAATTACATAGCAATTTTTTTTCTTGGGCATCAGGTGCAAAGGCAACTTCAACTGCGCATCGAAGAACATGCAAGATATTTGGAGAAGATATTAGAAGAACAAAGAAAGTCAAGGAACTCCTTATCCGCTAAGAGAAATTCAACACAAGAGGAACAGCCAGAATCAATAGAGAGACCGGAAACCGAGATGAAAGTGGAAAGCTCTCCAGAGCAACTGTCGAGGCATAAAATTTCAGATACTAACATGGAATGCAACTCACAAGTGGATAACAAAAATTCAAAGCCTCAAGGTTGATCTTGAGAAGGAGATTCTGTGGGTTCATAGCTGCGATGAACATATTGGTTGAATATTTGCTTCTTGTTCCTTGTAGAATTTTAGCACTTGTGCCTAGATGATGATCTCTCTTCTATGACCATGACCAAGTAGTACTGCAATGAGTTTTAGCCAGTGTATATGATTAACTTTCAGAAGAAAATGGAAATCAGTTGTTCATACAAAAATTCAAGAGTGTTTCTACTTTCTATAATTTCTGTGCGTATCATAAGAACAAAATTGTTGTATAGGGGGTGTTCAAATCCGGTGAATTGGTGAAAAGTGGTGAAAAGTTTTGACACTGAGAAGCGTGCCCTGTGAGAGGGGGCACGGTTGTCAGTGTGAAAACTTTTGATGACTTTTTGGTGATTTTGAGGATTTAAACACCCCCTATGGAAACTGGAGAGTGGGTGTGCTTGAAAGACCTCTGAATGTGAGGAACACTGGGAAGTCGGTCAAAGATACGTAAAATAGCTCTGTTCTGACTGTCAACACAGTCCCATGGCAAAAGTCTTGTGAACAGCCCATCCAATCATCAAAGGTACTACTTTTGGAGGCTAAACACCTGCAGGACAAAATTCCAAATATACATTATGCAAAATCATTCATTGTTGATCTTGCTCACTTTCAATAATGGCCTTTTATTTAGATAATTATGAAAAAGAAAAGCAGTTGATACCTTCTTTGTTGCGTAAAGAGCAATTTAGAGAGGTGAGAAACCTTACCATCATCCATATTTGGATCAGCGTATACATAAAAACTGGCAGCTACTATCAGATAGCAGAGAATTAACATCAACCCTTTGAAACAATTTGAAGTCCCATCCTGAAAATGTTGACAAAAAAACTTCAAACAAAGAAATCTTACAAGAGTACAACAGTTGGTTCCTAAAATGGGTATTATTTCAGTACCTGTAACAAAAATGCTACGACCAGTACGGTTATCAAGAGGCTTGCAGTTTCAAACAGATGGAAATTCAAGTCCATTGGCTGGCCCATCATCCATCCTGTCACTACACTAAATGGTATCTAAAAAACAAGATGAAATGGTACCAGTCAGTTTAGAAGGGAAAAAAAAAAGGTCCCTTGTGAGTAGATCTTGGTGAAGCATAGCCAATCTAATTCTGAACAAGTTCAGATTAATGGTAGTGAGCAGCACATAGTTTAACAACCCACCACAAACATGGATATCTGTGTCGAAGACCCGATAGCCACTCCAAGGGAAGTGTCCTACAAAAACACAAACAAGAGTTTTGCAAAACTATGCTAAAAGAAAAGTTACTAAAAATGGTTAACAATGTCAAGAGCTGCTTACTAATTTGTCTTTCATGGCAAACATAACAGCACTAGCATGTTCTGCAGCATTCCCCACAATTGGAAGCAAAACAGTACTGATGAATGCAATTGGTATTTCCCAAGCCTTGGAAGCCCCCTGCAAATGACTTTCAGCACTGGCCCATATCTCTCCGTGATAAAAGATAAATGTGTTTGCTATAGATTGTTACAAACAAGAGAATTGGCCAAAAAAATTATCAAATATATTAGTCAGATGTAATACCTCAATAGCATCAACTAAAAACTCAGAGAAAACTGAGATCCAAGCTGTGAATATTGCAAGCCAAGTAATGGCTTCCCATTTGGAAATTTCAGGATATGCATATTCGTATTCGTCATCCCCTTGATCCTCCCCTCCTCCCTGGTAAAATGGAGAAGTACCTCAGAAACCTTCAAAGGGATAAATAAATAGTGAGTTAAGGGAATGAACTCATCATGCTTGCCTCACTGGCTTCATCTCTACGCCGACTGTTTGACAACTCGAAGCAAACGAAAGCAGCATAAGCAACAAGCATTATGCAGCTGCTGAACCTTGACAATGCCAGTGCTGACTCGCCCAAGTTAACCTCAGTATGAGTATAGTACAGCATAGCAGGAGACACCAACCCCATAACCGCCATCAAGAGCAGCCCGGAGTTCAGCACTGCATCTTCCTGTCAACAATACAGGATCAGCGCTCCATCTGTATCAAGCAATCCTGCAGACATATAAGGATGGGCACCTTTCTGAAAGCTTGCTCGGTTTTTCCGCAGGCAAGTCCCCCACCAAAGAATGCGCAACCAACAACTAGGAGCGTGTTTGACAGGATTGATCCGAGCAGAGATTGCTGAACCACCCGTAGCTTTCCACTCCGTAGCGCATGGATCGATATGACCAGCTCAGTCGCATTACCAAATGTAGCATTCAGAAGGCCTCCAGCTGCACATGAAATGTGGAGAAAGTTCAGGTGAAGTGCATCTGTGTGCAATGCAATTCAGTTCAGAATGCTTCAGAAGAATAGCAACTGAGCGAGACCTGTTCGGCCAGTGAAGAGTCCTAACTGTCTGCATCAAGAAGTAGATAGTCAAACATTTTTGTGCAAGCAGATCGGCAGAAGACACCAAATATGAGGGGAAATTATGAGAAGTAATTACTCGGTAGCAAAACCCAATCGCTCTGCCAAAGGAATGATACCCAACAGGGTCAGAGGAAACACCCAGCCCTTCAGAAAGGAAAGTGGCATCAATAATAGACCACAAGCATGCAAAAGTTAAGTCCTATAAATGGATGAATCGTCTATGGATATTACCTTATTTTGGCTGATATAATTGATCAGTATTGCCAAGAATCCACAAGGTATAAGCAAATTGAGCTTGGATTTAAACAGCACAATCTTCATGCTACTGAACATGCCCCAATCTGCAGAGCCTAAATCCCTTCGGAAACCTGCTCCGGTATTGTGGGGCAGTGATTGTGGTGCAACAAGATTGTCAGCCTCATAACCATCGGCTGCATCTGCAGGTGCCTGTTCTACAGAAAAATCAATGGAGATAAATCCAGTGAATAAGTGTGGAGATATACAAAAACTTGATGAAATTTCACGAGTCAATTTTTGATGATAGCATAAGGCCAATTATTGTCAATAAAGAAAGAAACCAAATTGTTTGGCAATGTTCCTAAGGATGAAAGATATTTAGATGTGAACGGAATCCATCATCGTTAACATGCATGATCCCCAATATTGCTTAAGGAAATGCAACCAGACAAAATTTCATGATTGATATGGAAATCTCTCGACTGCTTTTCTCTCAAGCATGCAGTGATGGTGCGAGCAACCGGCCGGGCCAACACCAAATAATGATGTGATTGCTGTGACAAAATTTACACTGGAATGCACATGAATAGAACCTGATGGGAATTCTGACGCCCATACAAGAGCCTCCGGGAATCGGTGCTGCCCATCGCCATCTCCTGATCCAAAGATTGAAACCCAATCAGAATACGAGAATTACCATGAATAACACGATCTGTTTATTAGAACAGAATGGTCACCTCACTTTTGGGGATGCAAGACTTGAATCCAATCGGAATTAAGGCACCGTATCACGAAACGAATGAATGGGAGGACGAGAGAGACCGGGTCCACAGCTAGGTTAGAGATGAGCACGGCATTTCATCTGAGAGAGAGAGAGAGAGAGAGAGAGAGAGAGAGAGAGAGAGAGAGAGAGATGGTAGTTTTAACGGTGCCATGCATGATCCCGCGAAATTGTCGCTCATTTGCAACAACTAGCTTTGCAACGTGTACCTTCAAGTACACAAAAAATACAGAAACATTACGGCAGGGTGTCCAGGACATTATTTTATGATATTGGCAGAAATATATTTACCATATCATAGAAAAATATATATTGGATTAAGAGCGCAACAAGTGTTGACAATATGCAAACATTAATTTTGATTGCTCTTACAAAAATCCACCGTTCGCATTCCAGAGTTATCAATTATCACAACACACAACTATGGTCATGACTTTGGCAGTATTGAAATGTTTGATCAAGGAGTTACAGCCCAGAAAACAACAGCTTTATCGCTTTTTCGATGGTTTTCCCTTCCCCGCATTGGATCCACCGCTTTCATTGCTCTTCTTCGCGAACCCAGTTATAGCCTTCTTTGCCTTTGACCATTGCTTTTGTGACTCTGCATTTCTCATGAAAGGGCAAACTTCACCAATGGTGATCTTTGGGACCACCCGCACCTTTTGCGGCTTATTGCTATCCTTACACTCACCACCAGTTGACTCATCTGTAGTGCCAGAAGACAGCATCCCCATAGAACCCGGTAACTTCTGCTCAGATGGGAACTCCCTTGTTGCTTCCATGACTTCTGAAGATCTTACATTTTCGGTGACATTTGAAAGTACTGATGGTGCTGGATAGGTGTTCGGCAGCACCTGTGATATACTGAAAGGTGTGCTTCCCATGCTCCCTACAATATCTCTCCAAGCTGATTTCTGAGTCCACATCGAACCCTTTTTAGGTTCATTAGCAACCGCGTTCTGTGCACTTCCATTTTTGGTAGAACTTGTTTGAGCCTCAACACCTTGAGGATCTGCGGTGCTTTCACCTCTGGGGAGTGTTGAAGAGAGCTCATATGTTGCTTTTCCTGTCAGCCCCAGAGACTTCGGTTGACTTTTTCTGTCTTCTGATTTAGCAGGCAAATCCTTGCCTGCGGTTCTCGTGCCTGAGATAACTGAACCAGGTTCTTGTTTCCCTTTTATAGGCTCAGACGATGCCTCAGTTCTCTGCCTCTTCTTTGGCTGGGAAGCATCTTCAATACTTGGGCGCTTTCTTAACTGCAAGTCCTGCATAAAAATAAAGTAATTCCGATTATGTTGATGCATATAATTGCACATAAATTTGCAAAGGATAATGGAAATTGCTCAAATAAGTACTTGCAATATCATACATTTTTCACTTCCTGCTTTTCCATGTTTGCTTGCCCTACTGATTTGTTGGACTTGCGGGGAGCAATATTAATCACAAGGTCATCGTCTAAATCTTCGTCTGAAGACTCTTCTGGTTCTTCCATTTGCAAATCTTCCTCTGGGGCCTCTTCGGTGTCTTCAATTTGAATGTCATTCATAGCATCGGAGTGTTCAACAGTGTCAGTATGAACACCATATATCCCCCTTTCTGATGAATCAAAATGCTCATTTTCCTTCTCAAAAAGCTTGTTCATCACAGAATTCATAATGTTGTGTTCCTTCTCATATGCAGCAGCATTAAGAACTGAAGCATATTCATTATTAGCTGCTTCAGGAGGTCCGCAGTGCTCCTCACAGTCACAGAAATGAATCGGATAAGAAGGAACTTCAATGTGCCGGAAACTGTACTTGTGTTTTCCTGAGCCTTTAAAAGGCAAAGCTTTTACCTGTACATTGATTGAGGAGAACAGTAAGTTTATTGGCATATTGGGCATTGCTCTATGTATTGCACAGAACAATACAGTCATCACATTTGCTTATGTATTAGGTAGGTAGCTTAGTGCTCTCTTACAATTTGTTACATTACTGGTCCAAAGATTTCAAAAAGATATTAAGATGCTTCCCTACCTACAGGCCATATTAAATTTATAATCTTTAAGCAATACCCATTCTCATAAGTTACAAGCTATGACAACATAGATTCTCACATACACATATTTGAAAAAGGAAAACAACACTGTTGGAGAATCAGTTCCCCCCTATAAAATTATATCCATACCATAATGTGATGTCTATATGACCTTTGAAAGTAGGTATGTTATTGTTCTTTAAGATTTGTGCCTTTTCACTTCTGGGAAGACCATATGACTAGAAGCACTACTCAACA
>CM014270.1:4377496-4402385 GCA_004135705.1 Alloteropsis semialata | reverse complement strand
TAATGTTAATTTAGTAATGCTAGTTGGGAGCATTTGAAGTGGTAAAGACGAGATGGGGGTAGTGACTGGTGAGTACAGTGGAGAAGAGCTTGGCGAGGGCCTTGTCGGAGGGGCAGTGGAAGTCGACGTAGGCGAAGCTGCGGCCGTTGGTACGCACGAACTCGACGCCGGCGACGCGCCCGGCCGAGGCGAACACGGCCTCAAGGTCGGCCGTGCCCACGCTCTCCCCCAACCCGCCCACAAAGATACGCACAAGAGCGCCCGTGCCGCTGCCTTCTACTGCCACTCCCTCCCCGACCGCCGCCGCCGCCATGAGAAGGGGCCCTTGCTTGCGGCGGTGGCTGGAGAAGCGAGAGCGCGGAGGAGACGGCGGCGGAGCCCGCGGCGCGGAGTGGGAGAGGCTTGTGGAAGGGACACGGCACGAGGGCTGTAAGATTCGTGCCGAGGCCCACGTGGGCCGACGTTGATGGAGATGGTGGTATGGATCTATTTAGGCCCAGCTAGTAATGGGCTTAAAAGGCAATCAGGCCTCACTACCAAAATGATACTACTATTGCTATTTAAAAAAAAAACAAACGGAAATCAAAACCAAATCATGGGAGCTCCCTGTAGAACAAACTGAAGGCATAAAACGGGGCTTAATTTTTTAGCTTAGTAATGCTTTGTGTTCGCCAAAATCATGTATCAGATCACACGCCAACACCATCAAGTAACAGTGAACATGGAGACCATGGCTGCTTCTGCCGCAGCACACCTGATAGCTCGCTTAGGCTGTCCGCACCGGTGGAACGGAAGCGATACTGCAGTATCAAAAAACCCCGCAGCGGTGGAACGGAAGCGATACGCGAACGTCCCGTACCGCGCGCGCGAGCGGTACTGCTAGCGCGGTACGGCGCGCTGACAGCAGCCTGCGCGGGAGAGGGAGAGGAGAGAGTGACGCGGGCCCCACGTTTTTTTGAGATAAAAAATGTTATAACTCACAAACCAAAAAACCAAATTAAATTCCGATTGCACCATTAAATTCGTTGCAATAAATTCTTCAAAACAAGATCTCAGATGGATATATTTTGATAAAATTTATAAAGAAAAGAAAAAAAGGTGAGAAGAGAGATGATATAGTAGTTGGGATAGATGGATAAAATATAGTAGAGTTGGGATAGAGTATGTGATTTGGAGTATGACGGGTGCGGGAGAAGTTGGTTTAGAGTACGGAATCTCGATGACCAGGACAGGATATTCCTTTTAGAGGATGCATTTAGGGGACGACGAGTGCGGACAGCCTTATGCTAGATGTTACAGTCTTACAGACAACAGTGAGTTGAGCTCTAGGAGCTAAGCTATCTTCTTCTTCCATCGCGAAAGGAACTCTGCCTCGCATGGCGACATGGCGTGTGCTCGATGGAAACGCTGCGTGGAGTGGGCAATGGAGAGAACGAACCGAGCGGAGCCTCCATTTGCCGGCCTAAGTCAGTCAGGGCACGCCATGGAATGCAGGAGCGTGTCTTGTTGTATTGTATCCATCGATCTCACTGTCACTGGTCATCTTCGCCGTCCTTTAGCAGATTGCAGATGTCTGAACACTCAACCAGGCTGCAAGTGGGCGACGCATACATGGAGAGCAGATCAAGTTCATGCCAAATCAGGTCTGGAACTGGAATTACTAATCAGATGAAGAATCTGAAGATACTGATGATCTGTGTACCAGTATTGCCGGCTGCGGAAACTGTCCTTGAACACCACCAGGGGCCTGCAAGAAACGAGCGAGGGATCAGTTGCAGTCCACCGTGTTCAGCTCATCAGTTCCGGTGCTCGTAACTTCGTTTAGCTGAACAATAATTCAGCTGATTTTACTTTCGAGGCTAATAAAGGATCGCCGATGCGATCGAGCAAGATGATCGATCGATCGATCGATGACGATGAGCACGCACGATGTCGGTGAGCAATTCGATCAGCACTACCTCCGGATGTTGAAGGGCCCGGCGACGCCCGGCGCGCCGTAGCCGCCGAGGACGCAGGTGCTGACGCACTTGGAGGTGCAGCGCGCGGCGCGGTCCGACTTGGGGTGCCGGATCCTGTTCGCCTCCCCCTGCCGCCCGTCCTCCTCGCCGGACAGCGTCGGCGGGAGGTTGCACAGCGGCTCCGACGTCCCCGGGGCCGGGGCCGGCGCGGACACCGCGAGCACCGCCGCCAGCGCCACCACCGCCGGCGCCTGCAGCAGCCTCAGCACGCCAGCGCCGAGCTTGTTACGCCCGCCTTCGGTGGCCGGCGGCGCCAGCCTCCTCAGCGCCCCTCCGGGCTTGGTTGGCGGCCGCATCGCGCAGCTCTAGCAGCAGCCGTTCCGAGCCATGCGCGCGGCGGCGTGCACCTGCATAGGTGTTGTTTGAAGGAAGAAGCGAGAGCGGAGCGAGGCCACCAGAATCCGGATGGCGCCAAGCGCCTCTGGCGGGCGGGAGAGGAGGGCCTCAAATCTGCAGAGCTGACGTGGGCTCTGCGCAGCCAACTACTCCTTCCATCTGACGTGCAGCAGCCACTTGCGGTTCCGCTTGCGCTTACTGGTTCTACGAATTGCTGCAGCCATGGTCTTGTCACTTGCGACGATCAGATCAGCAGATCAGCAGATCAGCCTGTAATGTGCTGACGCGCTGCATGCTGTGTGTAGGGCACGTTCGAAGTAATGCATTTGACGAGCAGAGAGATGCCAGCCATCCTGGTTATCAGAAGAAATGCCTTCTGGGAGCATCACTCGCTTGGCCCGGCGCCCGGCGCCTGTGTCCATGCGAGCATCAGATTACTCATTCATCTCTCCAATACCAAAAAATAGTCATTTTGGTAATGAAGATGCTCTAGTAGATTACGAATCCAATCTTCAATACCAAAACATTTTTGGTGATTACCAAAACACACCTCCCTCTTACTCAAATAGAGGTGATTCATCTCAATCCCCAATCTATTAAAGTGATTTTGGTAATCTGCTGCAGCACTAGTTACCAAAAACACAAAAAAAGTATTGGTAAGGAAGAGAGGGACCTATATAGGGCATGATGTTTTGGTAATCTGCTGGAGATGCTCTAATGCCGGTATTGTTCTCGTTGAAAATATGCGATGCATATTTGGAATATTTTAGAAAGTTTGAGATATATCAAGACACTATTTTGTCATGCATATGGAGAAGATCATGGCAAAACAAGGAAGAGTGTAGAAGTTAGATACTTTAGATAGCCATGCTTCATGGTGAAGTGTGGAATATTCTAGAATAGAGATATTTGTATGTAGTGCTTTGGATGGTTGACACTTGGCACCAATCCAACGGTCATGTAACACTATAAATAAGGGTGTCCTCCACCCCAAAAAATCAAGCCATACCAAACCATGCCATGCTAAGTAGAGGCCATTGGAAAATGGCATAGGTTGCCACCATGAAAGAATAGAGTGTGTAGTGTAGCCACATAAAGAGTGTAAAGTCCTCGTGTTTTGAATAAAAAACTGAGCTCCACATAGTGTTTTGAATAAGTAGAGGTCGGTGTCAAGATTGGGACGCCGATTTATCAACATGGTAGAAAATTTTGATCAAAAACAAACAACAGATCACCATTTGTTAGCTTCTTTTCTAAACACACGTTTACATTAAAGCCCTTTTCTTCTCCACGACCAATTTTTTGTCCCTCCTTTTTGTCATCCAAAGGGCATATACCAGCCCTTTCACAACATAACGTAAGTTTTAAAGTTGGTAACAATATCAACAAAGCAAAGACTTAGTAATGTGTGAATTGGATCAAATTACCTATGGACTGAGCAAAGTAAAATAGAATTGTCGCCATAGAATATTGATTGAGTCTCATCCCATGATGGACATCAAAGTCAATAATCAATATTTTACTCGCATTCTGCATAAACAAAGTAGATTACATAAGTTGGACTTTAATGAAAAACTACAGATGTAAAGCTATGGAACTCACATGTACCAACTGGAAGTACCGAGCAGCAATCGCAATATTATTGAGAAAACAATAACCACTAGCTCTGGAAACATCAGCATGGTGCCTGGAGGACGGACAATTGCAAATGCTGATTTATAACCACAGGCAGCTACACAGCGGCATGCCTAAAATATTCAGAAGGTATCTTCACTTACTAAAAGAGTAAAAACCACCAAGTCACTCTCAGGCAAAAAACAAAACCCCCCATTTATCGATAAGAGTAAATTCAACAATATAGATTGCAGCAAGTACTTAAACATTTACTGATTTATAGTAATCCAAATTAATACCTCAATTACAACACCAGTAGACAAGAAAATAGCAAGTGGTGTGCCTTTGCTTGAAACAATACCAGGTGCAAAAAACTTCTGGCACTTCTTTGGTTGTTTCCTATTTGCTGACAAAGATTCAAGGGTAACAATATATTCTTCATTGTTGTGCACGACCAAAACATATTTTAGCTCAGCATAATAATCTTTTGTTGATACTTTGAATCTGTAAAATAGTAACAATAATGAGTAAAGAGGTAACAGAGGAGAGAGAGTTTTGGTGACGGTAGACATAACACAAGTAAAGAAGCTCTCTGTGTGTGAATGTTATCAGTGCTATACCTGAAAAGAAAGCAATTACATGTTTGGTCCAAATTAGCACACATAGCTAGAAAAACATTGAACCCAGCAGTTTAGCTAATGGGACTCAGTCTGACTATTATATGTTAAGGACAAAGAACAGGACAAGATTTTGAGACAAATGATTGATTATAAATCAGACAATATATTTCACCTGCACTGGCCAAATGAAAAGTGACCATACCCATACTTTTTTCTGTATGATTGTTGAAAAGTAAAGAAATAATAACCTTTTCATAAGATCAGAGTCGTTAATCTTCTTTAGTCTCATTCTGATGCGCTCAAGTGACTCATCATCCTATACCGACTGCGGGTGGTGTTCCAACATCTTATCGTTATGAATGATAAATACTTTCCGTGGTTTACCAGAATCACAACTTGTCTCTTTTGCAATGTCCTCATCTGGAGAGAAGACGAATACCAATTTAAGTATAATTGTACAAGTGTGTGCATGTATGACAGTATGAGAGGGAGGGAGGAAGAGGAAATTGATTGTTCTCACCGTCACTTGAGCTTTGGTTGCTGATGTAGTCTGTGCTCTTTTCTGCAACCGGAGCCAGATCTGGAGTGTTCCAACATCACTTACCCCTCAGTGTCCTCTTTTTTTTTCTAGATGATGGTGCTGATTCTTCATCATTCAATGCATTGATGCGCTTATCCTCGAATCAATGACCATTTGCAGCAAAAATATTTCCTAAACAGAAAATAGCAAACACCAACATATAAGTAATCATGCAGGTCAAATAGCAACACACACAGAGAGAGAGAATCAGTTGTTTGGTTATTATATTCTCAAAAACATCATTAGTACCTTCAGTATCAGCAGCACCATAATTGTTAACAGAAAGCCAAGACTCGTCCAATAGCTTTACATTGTCATTATCTGGCTTATCCTCAGAAGCATTATCAATCGCAACAGAAAATTTGCCTAAACAAAAAAAAATCAATATATAATTATGCAACATACACATACAAGGGAGAGAAGACGAATACCAATTGAAGTACAACTGTACAGGTGTGTGCATGAATAAGAGAGAGGGAGGAAGAGGAAATTGATTGTTCTCACCGTCACTCGAGCTTTGGTTGTTGATATAGTCTGTGCTCTTTTCTACAACCGGAGCCAGATCTGGAGTGTTCCAACATCGCTTACCCCTCAGTGTCCTCTTTTTTTCAAATGCTGGTGCTCGTTCTTCATCATTCGATGCATTGATGCGCTTATCTTAGGATCCATTACCATTTGCAGCAGAAATATTTCCTAAACAGAAAATAGCAAACACCAACATATAAGTAATCCTGCAGGTCAAATAACAACACACACACACACACAGAGAGAGAGAGAGAGTCAGCTGTTTGGTCATTATATTCTCAAAAACAATATTAGTACCTTCAGTATCAGCAGCGCCATCATTGTTAACAGAAAGCCGAGACTCGTCCAATAACTTTACATTATCATTGTCAGGCTTATCCTCAGAAGCATTATCAATCACAACAGAAAATTTGCCTAAACAAAAAAAATTAATATATAATTATGCAACATACACATACAAGGGAGAGTTTGGTTCTTTGGATATTATCCTCACCAGAAGCACCAGCACCATAATTGTTCTCTTTCCTCATTTCTAGCTCCAAACAAGCAGTCGTTTCAACATTTGTTGCCTCCTTAATGGCAAAGCATTTTACTGGGGCAGCTATATTTCCACTCTTTGTAGGCTTCTCAATGCCAGCACCAAGTTGATCCGCCTCTTGTGAACAAATGCCAATACAAGTAAACAGGTGAGAGTTTGCTAGTAGTGCATATCCTCGGAGCCATTAGCAGAATCAGATTCATTTGCAGCAAAAACATTTCCTAAACACAAAACAACAGAACTAATATATGAGTAACGAGAATATGGGGTGAACATATGTCTACGACGCATACATAGAGAGGGAGGGAGGGATAGAGAGAATTGGTTGTTTGAACATTATTCTCACCCTCGATCTTATCAACACATTTGTTCAACAGCTCAATTGTCATCAAGTCACCATTACGCCAGCACAGTGCACCTTCAAAAGAAAATTTTGCATTTTCAAACAAATCCATCCTCATGTAAGACATCCTGCAATGCGTAAAAGAACATATGTTAATGAAAATATAAACAAGATAGCCTTTAAGAGCCAGATAAGATTAAACAAATGATACAAATCAGTATAGTACGCCTTAAAATATGTGGGATCCAAATCGATCGCACGTTCACAATCCGCAACCGCCTCTGCAAGAGAAAATTATGTACCTTCGTGGACCGAGGCTGTAAGATTTGTGTGGACCGAGCAGCGACGGCGAAGGTGGCTTCTTCGCAGAATCGTGCATGGTCTGTCTCAGACACATAGGACCCACGAGCTGAGGGATGGATGTGCTCCAAAAAATGAGCTGAGGGTTCGAGGGCCAAGGCCTTCACGTAGGCCGCCGTTGACGGTGTATGAACCTATTGGCCCCAACTAGTAATGAGTTGCGATTTATTCTCTCAATTCAAACCAAAGTCCTGATATGCTTTATTTCTTTTTTATCAAAACAAAGCCAAACCTCCCTAAAAAACAAACCAAAACCAAATCGAGGGAATACTTCAGGGTTTATTTTCCCAGGCAATCAGATTTAATGCTATGGAACGCGTATTGGATGCCTCTTTGGTGGCTTTTTTATGGTGTTGCCGCTTTAACTAACAATGCAAAGTTATTGAAAATGCATTCATCTTGTTATGGTGTATTAATGACAGTCTAATTAAAATATTGATGAATTTAATTAGTTTTTGATTTGATAAACCATTTCTCTATCTTTTCTCTTTATTAATTCTCTTGGCATGTCACCATATTGCTGACATGGAGTTTTTTAAGGGCGTGTTTGACACACCTCCACTCCAAGTTTCTTAGCTTTGCTCCACAAACTTGTTGCCAAACACGTCTAGCTCCAAAAACTCAACTCTGAAAACTGCAGAAAAATACGTGGAGTTGGGGGCCAACTCCATGCTTTTTATGGAGCTCATCAAGGGGGCCAACTCCATGTTTTTTATGGAGCTCATCAAGGGGGCCAACTCCATGTTTTTTATGGAGCTCCTCAAGGGGTGCTCCAAAAACACCAGTTACATACATTCTCATGGATTTATGGGGTAATTACCCACTATGCCACCGGTTACACACGTACCGGTTCGTGGAAAGAAAAGAAAACACGACTCCTCACGGCGCCCATCGTTGTCTTTCTCTCGTCGCACGGCTACGCCCACATCCCTCCCGCTGGTCTTCCCCATCCATGTCCACTAGCTCACCAGCGCAGCGGAGATAGAGAGAGCGCTATGGGGCCATGGGGCGGGGGCGACCCCAGCGGGTGCAGCGGCGGCCTCCGGCAAGCGCCGCTGGGTCGGCTCGACGGGCGGGCTGGCGCAAACCGGAGGGCAGAGCAAGGGAGGCGTCAGGCAAGCACCAGCGGGCACGAGGGACGCAGACGTCAAGGCAACTAAGGTCGTGGGGGCGGCCCCCAGCAGTCGCGGATGTAGGGCAGGAAGGCGGCCTCCTGCGAGCACCGCCGGTCCAGGGCTGCAGGGCGCAGCGGCAGCCCCCAGCGAGCTCCGCCGATCTGGGCTACGTGGCGGGGTGCGGCGGCGGCCTTCGGCGAGTGCCACCGGGCCGCCTCAAAGACTTGAATAAGACAGAAGTCAAATGTTGTAAAAAAGTCAACAATGACTAATATTTTGATATGGAGGTAGTACTATTAGAGAGAAAAAAGTTCGAAAGTCGGAGCTATGGTAGCAAAAAAAAAATTAAAATATGATCCAAAAAAGAGGATTGGTGTGCGAGCCAATTATCGGTATGAGTATGTGTTGATGGCTATTAATACATTTCTCAGACCCTCAATTTTGATATATAAAAATGCATTCACCATAGCTATAGGGTTTATATCTAATGAATTCCATAAGTTTTGGTGACTATATGAGTGTAGAGACTAATTGGCAAAAGAGGAGAATATTTGGGCTCATGGCCAGGTCACCTGACCCCCTAGGTCGGCCGACTTGGGCCTGAGCCCAATGACGCTCAGCTTTGACCACAGCAAAGAAGCATACTCCACGACCATCCTAGCCGTTGATTTCATGACGGTTGGATCCAAGAGAAGGGAATGGTCCAAGGGGAGGTCTCATTGATCAAAGGGCACACCTTGCGAACTAAACTTACTCAATTATGGCAAACCCACCTAGAATGAGGGCCCACATGACAGTGTCCCAGCCGAAGATGGGCCTGAGATGTGCCGGCGTCAGGTCGCCCGACCTGGTGCGGAGGCCAAATCGGCCCAACTTTCTCGTGCGAGTTCCCACCGCCTCCAGGAGTCCATCTGTGTCGTGCACCACTCAAGACGGTGGATCTAATGGTCGGCCGATCTACCCGGTTGCCCGACCTAGGACTGAGTCGGTTCGTCCCTATATAGCTTCCACGTGTCCACTCCCAACTGCTTCTACAAGCTATAAATAGCTGAGCCCCGAGCATTGGAGATCATCAATGAGCTACACATCAAAATCTAAGGCGAAGCCCTACACTTCTATGGAGTTAGGAATAGGGAGAGAGTGAGGGAGAGTCAGGAGGAGTGCCGGCCGTTTCGGTAACCCTCCCCCTGTACCTCGGCGGAGGCGACCTTCTTCTAAGTGAGTATCCGAGATTATCTTTATGGTAATTAAGTCTAAGTTCCTGTAAGCTGTGTTCTTATATGTGATTGCGGGTTCGTCGCTTTATCTCTAAAGTGCTCTAATCTTAGGCCAAGTTTAGAGGACTAGTTTATACTTAAGCATGGTGCTTAGGATATCAGCTACCTTCATTTACCTCGTAACCCCACGAATTAGTAAAGGTAGACTACAGATGGTGGTAGCCCTGTCCGTCCTTTGTAATCCTCCACGTTTGGGTACAGCGTAGAGCTACAGGCCGGCTCTTTCCTAGAGATCTAGGATACCCGATGCCCAAAGTAAGCACATGAGCATGCCCTTGCTTGTATCCCAGCTTAATCCTTAAATATCCTCTCTACCCCAGTCTATCTTAGTTCCCATTGACCTTGGTCGAACCAGATTCTAGGATAATACCCTCATATTCCCTGTGGATTCGATACCCTTAATACTTTCGAGTGAAAGCTACAATGGTATCCATGCGTTTGCGGATTTATATAGCGATCGTGTAAGAAATACCAACAGTATGACATATAGGATGTGCTCCCTGGCCTCTTTTCACATCAAGCAGTATGAACAATATAGGGCTTTATCTACGGAATTAATTGTAAATGATAGGTGACGTAAAAGGTTCAAACGGATTACGCATGGACCAAGTCTCTGAAGCCAGCCAACACAACCAAGCCGGCCGTATGCTCGATCGAGCCTTGTACAGGCTTGGTTGGTACGACTACGTACGCTTGGGTCGGCTCTAGTATATGGTGGGCGCGCCAGCTGCGCGCGGAACATTCGCATATGGGCGCACGTTGCTGTATCTCTGTATAGGCATACGGGCACCGGCGGCACCCTGGAAAAGAGAGCTCTTTATTACTCAGAAAGAACGCCGGAATGAATGCACGTACACACGTACCTGTCGTCAAGAAAAGATTTCTTTTCTTTTCCTCTGCTCTTTTCCGTTTCCCGCAGTTTTCTTTTTCTTTTCTTTTCTAAAAAAAAGAAGGGCACCGCTACCGTGAATGATTAGGGGGTGGGGGTCCTCACCGTCACCGAGCACGCCAGCGAATTTCACTGTGCCGGTAGGCGGACAGAATGCAGGGCGCCGCCTTGTGGCCAGGACGCGGACGAAGCTGGAAAGCGAAGCGAGCGAGCGGTGGCAGGGCGTGCTCTCCGCGGCAGTCAGTCCGGCCCGGCCCGCCTGATCTCGTCGAAAAGCATACATGCACTGACTCTCATCATCTGCTTCTGCAAGCGCGAAACAGCGGGAAGTGGATGCAGTGGAAAGCGAGAGCTGCAGTGGTCATCTCGACACCGAAAGAGCAGAGAGAGGGGGGTCAGAGGGGAAGAGGGAAAGTGCCCCCGTCCCGGCCGTGAACGTGATCGAGCTGTGTGGAAAAGTACTGTACGCCCTGTGTCCTCGACTCCTAGTGATAGCGGAACGCGTCTAGCGTCTGCCCTTTACACACCGACGTCGCCGGTCAGCTGCGCCTGCGCTGCACGGCGGGATCGTGGAAAGTGCACGGCGAGGCTGAAGCCACGCACGGCCAGGTGGAGGTGGTCGCTCCGCTCCGAACCTCCGATGATGGATCTGCCCTAGCCCCGCCGGGACGCCGCATCACTTCCTAGCTCGTCTCCTCCGTGGCCAGTTTGGCAACCACCATCTCCACCAACCAGCAAGCATAGCACGCCTACTGCAGTCTACGCGCATGGAGCACGGTCGATCTGTTGAAATGCAGCGGCGCGGGCGCGGCAGTGGCCGTCCGTCGCACCTCGGCGATCGGGGCTCATGGCGATGATGATACTGTGTGCCAGTCGGCCTGGAACAGGAGACCTACAGGAAGATCCGGTGGCCGGACCCACCGCCGCCGTATCCGTTCCCTGTATCCGTCCGATCCAACATGCTGCTGCCTGGCTACTCATCAGTATTAAATGGGCCGAAAATGTAGCGGAGGCCCGGCAAAGCTGACGTACATGCTCCTCCCGTCCGATCCTCCTCGTTCTCTCTCCCTGCCGGACAAGAGTCACTACTCCTACACGCTATACACTACTGTGCCTGTGCGCCGTAACCATAAATCCCGTACAGCTCATTTGAAAGGGCATGCCTGAGCTCATGGATCCATTGTACCTGCACGTTGCATTGCCCTCCTACTCGCATACGCGTACGCGTGCCCACCTGCACCGCCGGTGTGGCCGTATTGCCTTGTGACGCTGCGCTGTCCAATTCGTGCAAGCCATACGTTAAGTTTTACGATGCATATTGGGAGTACAAATTAGCCCTCGCTGGCTTACCTCTTTGGTCACGTAGGCATATTCATAACAGCATGTGCATGCTCTTCTTATTACCAACATCTAATTGAATTCCTTTCACCAATGTAAAATGGTGCACGTGCTCTCTCTCCGTCTTACAAAAAAAATCATTCGTCAAACTTTGCTAAGTTGGACCAAAATTATAGAGAAAACTGTCAACATTTATTACACATAATATGCATATTGTGATAATATATCTAATGACACTTATTTACATGTAGCTATTTGTACCTTTTTATAGAAAATTGGTCAAACTTAAAAATGTTTGACTTAGGATGACCTTTTTATGGACGGGAAGTATTTCACAAGCTCATAAATCCATGAATTTTGTGTCACCTTTTCTAAAAAAAAACTAATTTAGAAGCTTGCAATCACCGAGAAACCCTTGTGGTATAATATCACGGAATTTCTTATTAGGCCTTCTCTAGTGCCCTAACGAAATTGAGGGCCTGTTTAGTTCGGTGAGTAAGTTTGCGAAATTTACTGTAGCAATTTTAAACCGAAGATTAGAAGGACTAAACATGATCTAATTATAAAACTAATTACACGGATGGACGGAAAATCGCGAGACAAATCTATTAAGCCTAATTAATCCGTCATTAGAGATTGTTTACTGTAGCACGATGTTGTCTAATCATGGCCTAATTAGGCTCATTAGAATCGTCTCGCGAAGTTACCTGGGGTTATGGAATGGGTTTTGTCATTAATCCACATTTAATACCCTTAATTAGTGTCCTAACATTTGATGTGATGGATGAATAGTAAAAAGTTGTGAAATTTTCCTCAATTAAACAGGGCCTGATTCCTACAGTGACGTGGCTAGACTGAAATTGATTCCTTCTATTGGAGCGGATTCCCCGATGAGAAGAGAAGAATGGGTTTGATGCATGGGGATAAAAAAAAAGAATTCTTAGCTGAATGCAGATAGGTTGAGTGATTTTTTATTTGTAGCAGGGCCCCCAAGTATTACTATTTTGTGCTATAGATCAGCATGAAAATGTGATCTAGTGAGCTGCTTTTTAAGTTCGACTGAATCATTGGAGAAGACATTTGAGTAACATTATTAACATATTGGATGAGGCATGTGAAACACTCTCGAATATGTCAAGACTAAATACTACATGTTATTTTTGAATAGAGCCTAGCACGCTACAATGTATGATATTAGCAGGGGCATTTTGCCCCCCCCTCCCCCCCAACACACACACACACCCCCACTCTAAGATAACAATTAGAACCTAACTTGTCTGTCAACCCGTGCTCCCGCAAGGGCCAATAATTTTGGAAGACAAGAGTATTAATAATTAATAAAAAAATCTAGGCTCCTTGCTAATAATCAAAATTATTTCTCATGTGTTCTCTTACTAATGGAATGCTTTTGTTAAATATCTTTTTTAGATATTTGTTAATATTCAAAAGTATTTGTTAAATATTTTATAATAATCAAAGTATTCTTTTAAAAATATTTTTTCTTCACTTTGCATCTCCTTCTATGTGTTTAATTGAACCCACAATTTGAGATACATGATTAACATAGAAGTTGGTATTCTCATTATTTCCTCCATAAATATGTGCATGGTCCTCATGGTGACATACATCATGCATATATACCTTAATAATAGTATATTTTTATAATAATATATGTACATTATTTTTAATAATGGCATATTTAGGTAATTTAGATGCAAATTTAGTGAGTAATTTAAGTTCTTGTATAAAGGAATATGTTGGTAATTTAGATCAATATTAGGGGTTACTTTATGTTTTTCTGCAATGGCAAAGCTGGATAATTTAGCTATAAAATTATAGGGTTATTTTAGACTATTTTTGTACTGAAAAATGGGTAACTTTGTAGAAAATACAATAGAGCTATAAGAGTTTACAAATTTATGACTAGATGTTTTTGATTTTTGTGAGAATTTTTAGCATTTATATTCTTTTAGCGCGTCTAGTGAGGTTAAATGTGGAGGCATCAAAACTTAAAAGGAGCCTACAATTGAGGTTAAACCTGAAGGCCTCGTAAGGAGCCTATAATTAGTAATAGTAAAATTATTTGAATTCCTAAGATGTTTCTATTTTTTTATAATACTCCCTCCATTTTTATTTATAAGGCGTGATTGGATTTGGCACGGTCTTCCAAATCACACTTTGACCATTTATTTATATTATATATATTATTTATGATTATAAAATTATAGTCATTGTAAAGAATATTTAATTATAAATTCAACCGTATAAAGTTTACATTATAAAAATAAAAAATTATTAGCTAAACTGTTGGTCAAAAATTCTAAAGTTTAAATCTTGGTATGTGTGCACGCCTTATAAAGAAAAAGGGAAGGAGTATATAGAATTTTCTAACACATCTCATCTCATGAGATTAATTTGGACGTTCTAGAATAAATCCTCAATTTAGCAAAGACTCCCTCTATTATGAAATATAAGGTATTCGAAGTTTGTTCTAAGTAAACAAGATAACTTTGATCAATTTTTCTAGAAAAATGAATAATACTTATGACATCCAATGAGCACGAATAGAATCTTTATGAAATATAGTTTAATATTTTATTTATTTTAGCTAGCAAAAGTAATATTTTTTCTTCACAAATTTGGTCAAACTTCAAAATTTTGATTTAGGATAAACTCGGAATGCCCTAGCCACCTGTTCGCTTGGCTTATCAGCCACCAGCCAGCAGTACTTTTCTCTCACAACAAATCAGCACCAGCCACCAGCCACCAGCAGTACTTTTCTCTCACAACAAATCAGCACCAGCCACCAGCCGCCAGCCAACCGAACAGGCTGTTTATTTGTAAACGGAGGGAGTAGCATTATTTTCGTTGGCAGCGGAACCAAAGATGATCGAGAGTCAAAAGAAACTGAAAATCGTGAGTCTCAGAGCCGTTGCTCGGGCCAAACGGATGAACGCGACCACGTGGCAGACTCAAGACAAAAAAAAAAGAAAGAAAAACAGAGAGTTCACCGTAAAACGACAAACACAATGACGGGTCCAGCGAGGACCTCCGCTCCCAATCAATTCAGCTGAGCAGCATATTTTACGGAGCAAATTACTACTGAGGCACCTGTCTCTGCATCAAATGAACAAAGGTAACGTCGGCACGTGTGTCGCACGCGACAGGTAACGTTGGCCGGTTCGGTTCGGTTCGGTCGGATGGGTCGGATCGATTCAAAAGTTTGAAGGTGCCTCGGAATCCTGGCTAGCTAGCCGCAGCACAGGTGGAGCGGTACCGGTACGGAGCACATCGCACAAAGGCAGGGGTGTTACTGCTGGTACAAGGTTAAAAAAATCAGCCGATGGCTTGAAGCTGCATTATAGTAGCCTGATGAGCACGTTAGGCTGGATCTGGCATGCATGCATTCTAAATTTATAATCAGGCACCCCATGCATACATTACATTACATGCTGTCCTTTTTAATTACTGTCATCAGTGAGCCAGTGACTGAACCTAGCAGCAACTGTTAGGACAGTAATAGAACCAAAAGTCCAATGCCACGTCCGCTAGCTTGTCCCTTGCGGCCAGTGTTAAACTAATCTACCCATGCTCAGTAGCTGGATGCCTGGATGGGGTGTCCGTCCGCCGGCGAGCCGCCGTTTGCGCGGCCCGAGCATGATCGAGCTTTCGAATTCGAGCTCGGGGCACCGGTGATTCTCCTCTCCATAGGGATGCGTAAACAAGAGCCATAGCCCCGAGCGAACACGAACACGAGGACAACAACGCGTGCCCCGTCACGAACGCGTCCGATCTTCATCATCCCCACGCGAGCAGATGGTCCATAGCTCGCGAGCACAAAACAAGGCCGAAAGCTAGTAAAGCTAAACCAAACTCCAGTTCACAGTCCGGACCAAGACGAAACGCCCAGCCCAGCCAGCCAAGCATCACCCCAATCTGCCAACCTGAGACCTACCCCCCACGTTCGAACGCCGGCACGTTCCCCTCGCCGCCACCGCAGCTCCGGCGGCTCCGCTACGTGACGCGCCGCCCGTCAGCCGAACCGAACCGAACCAAACCAAACCCAGCCGCGTCGCCGTCTCGTCTCGACTCCTCCGTGATCGAGCGGCCGCAAAGAGACACACCGTCGCACAGGGACAGCTGCTGCTCCAGCGAGACGAGCTCAAACTGAGCTGGGCAGCTGGCTGGCGCACGGGCCCGGGCCCATGGCCATGTGAGCCCCCCGCTCCTCTCCTCCGCGGCGCCCGCCTGCCTGCTCCTCCAATCACTCGATGACACAACCCCCATGTGCCCGCTCTGAATGCCACTGCGGCTTCACGCGCCACCACACCACACCACCACCCCCCGTCTTCTTCCTTCCTCTCCTCCTCCGCGGACCGTGATCCCTCCCTCCCATCTCTCTAGATCAACCCACATTCCCACCTCCAAATCGCCGCGCCACCAGACATTCCGGACGCTCGCCTCGATACCAGCGGGCCAGCCATGATCCCCCGCAGCGCGGCGGCGTGCGCGCTGCTGCTTCTGCTGCTCGGGATCCTGCCCCCGGCGGCGCCGCAGCAGGAGGGCGACGTCTCGGAGGCGTACGCGGCCTCGTTCGCGTCCCGCTTCGACGCGCCGCCGTCCTGGGCGTTCCCCAACGCGCGCCTCCGGGCCGCCTACGCCGCGCTCCAGGCGTGGAAGCGCACCGCCATCTTCTCCGACCCCTCCGACTTCACCGCCAACTGGGTCGGCCCCAACGTCTGCGCCTACAACGGCGTCTTCTGCGCGCCGCTCCCCTCCGCCGCCGCCGCCACCACCTCCAGCTACGGCCACGGCCACGCCTCCGGCGGCGGCGACCTCGTGGTCGCCGGCATCGACCTCAACCACGCCGACATCGCGGGGTACCTGCCGGCGTCGCTGCCCCTCGGCGTCCCGGACCTGGCGCTCTTCCACATCAACTCCAACCGCTTCTGCGGCGTGGTCCCCGACACCTTCCGCCACCTGCGCCTCCTCCACGAGCTCGACCTCAGCAACAACCGCTTCGTCGGCCGGTTCCCCGAGGTGGTGCTCGCGCTGCCGTCGCTCCGGTACCTCGACCTCAGGTTCAACGAGTTCGAGGGCTCCATCCCGCCGGCGCTCTTCGACCGCCCGCTCGACGCCATCTTCCTCAACTCCAACCGCCTCCGCAACCCCATCCCGGCCAACCTCGGCAACTCGCCGGCCTCCGTCGTCGTGCTCGCGCACAACAAGCTCGGGGGCTGCATTCCGCCCAGCATCGGCGAGATGGCCGAGACGCTGAACGAGATCGTGCTCATCGACGACGAGCTCACGGGCTGCGTCCCGCCGCAGGTGGGGCTGCTCAAGAAGGTCACCGTGTTCGACGTCAGCGACAACCACCTGCAGGGCCAGCTCCCGGCCAGCATTGGCGGGATGGCCGCCGTCGAGGAGCTCGACGTCGCCGGGAACCGCTTCGAGGGCGCCGTGCCGGCCGGCATCTGCGGCCTCGCCAGCCTCAGGAACTTCACCTACACCGGCAACTTCATCACCTCGCGCCCGCCCTGCGCCAAGGCCACCGCCGACGGCGCCGGGAACTGCATCCCCGGCGCGCCGGCCCAGCGCCCGCCGTCGCAGTGCGCGGCCGCCGCGGCGCACCCGTTCGACTGCAGCAAGGATCAATGCCAGGCCCCGGCCTACACCCCGACGCCTGGTGGTGGTGGCCATGGCGGCCGCAGTGGGCGCGGTGGGCGTGGAAGCGGCCGGCAGCCGCCCACGCCTGTGGGATCGCCTCGGAGAGGCCGCTTCGCTGGGAACCCACCGCCATCGAGCTCTCCTACCCCATCCTACCCGTCGCCGCCTTCGGGCTCTCCTTCTACTCCTTCCTACCCGTCGCCGCCGTCGAGCGCCACCACTCCCTCGTACCACTCGCCACCCAAGGGCTCCACCACTCCGTCGTACCCCTCGCCGCCTCAGGGCTCCACCACTCCGTCCTACCCTCCGCCGCCGTCGAGCGCCACCACTCCATCCTACCACTCGCCTCCCAAGGGCTCCGCCACCCCGTCCCACCCCTCGCCGCCCAAGGGATCCACAACGCCGTCCTACCCTTCACCGCCGTCGAGCGCCACCACCCCGTCCTACCACAACTCGCCGCCACCCACCACGCCGTCGTACCCCTCGCCACCGAAGGGCTCCTCCACGCCGTCGTACCCCTCACCACCCTCAAGCTCCAGCACCCCGTCCTACCACTCGCCGCCGCATGGCGCGCCGACCCCGTCCTACCCGTCGCCACCGAAGGGCTCTTATTCCCCAACTCCAGTGACCCACGCGCCGCCCCCGCCGACGTCGGCGGACGAGCCGGACGTGCGTTACGCGCCGCCCCCGCGCTCATACGGCCCCACCCCCTCGACGACCCCGTCCCACGGCTCGCCGCCCTCCGGCCACACGACGCCGTCGCCGCCCGCAGAGCACCCCGGCTACGTCCTGCCGCCGCACGCCCCGGGGACCCCCTCCTCACCGCCGTCGCACCCCGGCACCCCCTCGACGACTCCCGGAACGCCGCAGACGAAGCACTGCTCGCCGCCACCCCAGGGAGGCAACACCGGTGGTGACCACGGCGGCCACGGTGGTCAAGGGGGGCACCCACCCGGAGGGAAGCTGCCATTCCCGCCCGTCTACGGCGTGTCCTACGCGTCGCCGCCACCTCCGGGGAAGCCGTACTACTAGCCCATCAAGACCGCTCGCCGGCGCTCCGCTCCGGTCATCGGCAACAACACCCACCGCCCGCCAGTATAATACTTCTCCATGCATCCCTGTAGTAATTTTGCTTCTTTCTTTCTTCTTCTTTTTCTTTGATGATGATGAGTATTTGATCAGATTGAATCAAAGAGTTGCATTCTTTCTTCCTCCCTCAGCCTCCCTTACCGGATTTATTAATTAATTATTTTGGAGATGTGTAATTCTGCTCTTGTACTCCCATCACATTGCATTGTCCGGCATATGCGATGCGCAGTGATACGAGATCTGTGATACAGTACCACGATCTATGTTGGGCATGGTTAATTCCTCGTGGAAATGGACGTGCTGAATGCAGGGGCCGCCATGGAAAAGGAGGCAGCCTATTCAGCTCGAAGGGAATGTTTGCAAACGAGCTGTATTCGAATCAATTCGATGCACTCTTTCGGTGGTAAAAGAATGGAGCGTGAAAGGGGGGAATCTTGCGCCCGTGAAGAGAACAAGGGGAGGGGTGAATTGCTGATCAGCTCACAGGTTGGTGGCGGCTAATGCGGCATGGCGGCAATCAATTGGAGGGCAACCACCACGGTGTACTTGCCGGATTCAGATCGGGGGAAAGGGACAGGCGGCAGCGGGGCGTCCCTGTCCGTGTCCCGTGGCGCCCGCGCCCGCCCGCGTGGGCGTGGTCCGTCCATGGATCCATCATGCATCTCTCTCAGCTCAGCTCAGCATGTGTGTGCGGTGAGAGCGAGCAATGAGCATGGCGCTGTGCTGGCCGCTGCGCGACGAGGGAGAAAAAGGGAAAGGGGAAGGAGGCACCGTGGGGCCATGGGGGCGCGCGTCGCGTCGGCGTCAGGTGCCCATGCACGCGTGGTGGTGCTACGGCGACTCGACGCTGCGAGCGCCGCGCCAGCCATTGGTGAGGTGGGTGGTGGCGCGCAGGCATGGAGTGTTGCCAAAAAGCAAGAAAGCTTTGTTAGCGCGGGGCCAATTAGGATTGGATTAGGCCTGTCGCCATCGTCGGTCTTCCGTCAGTCGCGTGGGATCATGGATGGGATCCGACATGCGAGACGTGCATGCTAGCTGTACAGGATGATCGCTGCAACTGCGAGGTGGTCCGCGTTGGTGGAGGAGCAGTGGAGCACGGCGGTCGGTGGCCGGTGGGTGAAGAGCGTGAACATGCCGGGGGTTGGTATACTGTGCGTATGATTGTGGCCAATTAACCATGCAAAAATTACCGACGGTGAACTGGAGGAAGGAAGCCCATGTGTTTTGCTCATGGGGGTCCAGTGGATGCTCATCTATACTATAAAGAGGGAGAGATTTGATGTCAAATTCTACACAACGTTAATCCACCCTCACCTCACTAAACCCGGATTGGGCCCACCCACCAGGTGGTACAAAGACGAAAACGAGGGGGGAGAACGGTTTTGGTGACGTTCCCCCGTGAAAAATCGCTAATGCATTGCGTTTTTTCTCACCGAGATCAACCCGCGTACCCTCGGGCCCACTGCAGCCTTCCCTCCCTGTTCACCGCTACAAGAATTGGCGTGTGCACAAATGGCGCCCTCCTCCCCGCCCAAAATCTCGCCAACAATTGCCGCACTCCTCGCCTAAAATCTCGCCATCAATTTATGCCCTTCCTTCCGAATTCAAATGCGAGCAAAGGCACAACCAACCATGTGAACTATAAGAAGATGCTCGCGCTGCTCCCCACGGCATGATAGGCGCCGTCGGTGGGGGCGCAGCGAGTGGTTGCAGCCAGCGTACCAGAGAAGAGGAGGCAGCTTTCGGAGATGGGCGGACGGTGGTGCGGCTGGGACGAACGCCGCGAACACCGCGCCCTAGCTGGGGCCGCGGACACCGCGCGTGCTCGGAATGGAAGGGAGGTAGGGACGTGCGGTGGAGAGGGGCCCTTACCGGGCGTGGCGGAGGAGGAGCAGGGAGGCGCCGGTGGACCCGAGACGAGGAGCAGGGAGGGTCCAATCCGATGTTGCGACGCCCGCCCGCTCCGCTGCGACGCCGTCGACGCGCGTGCCAACCTCTCCCTCACCCGGGACCTGGCGCTCCTCCTCGTCTCCATCCGCCTCCCCGCCGCCGCACTCGCGGGCACGCTCCCGCCTGAGCTCGGTGCCTTCCACGTCGCAGCCCTGTCCGGCGCTGTCCCACTCGACCTCGGTCGTCCGCCGCCCGCCGCGAGGCCCCTCCGCCGGCGCACCGCCCTCCTCCTCCCTCCCTCCCTTCGTCGGCGCCGGATCCGTCCGCCGCGCCGGATCCCTGCTGCGCCCGCCAGCCGCCACAGAGGGAGGTGTGGGGTCTGCTGCCGGCCCCTGCTGCAGGCAGCTCCACCGACCGAGGAGGCTGACCGGGTGCAGGGAGGGTGAGGCGCAGGAGAGGCCGGCCAGGGAGTCTAGGAGGGAGGGGAGGCGCAGGGAGCTCTTCCGCGGGAGAGGAATGGCCCCGGGTGGGCGCCTCGGACGGGGGTGGCGAGGGAAATAGGAAGAAAAAGGGGAAAAGAAAAAAGAAAAAAGAAAAAAAATAATAATCATTTTTATTTAATTAAAAAGTTGTATTACTAATTATTTTCATCCCATGATTTAGAATAACTATTCTAAATGGTTGTTATGAAGAAATGTGTTTGTTGAGAGGAAATGGTAGTTGGAGATGGTTGAATAAAATATAGGGTAGTTGGTATAGAATATGAGATATAGAGGATGATGGGTGCGGGAGAACTGGATATAGAGGAGAGAATCTCAATGACTAGGACGTAATATTTCTTTTAGAGGATGAAAATAGAGTATGACGAGTGCGGACAGCCTGAGCATCCGGACAGGAACACCAAGACCGAGGATAGCCCGCGCCACGTCCAATCAACATGTGCAGTCTGCTGTCAGCTCTCTAGATAGTTCTTGAGATGGCATGTGAGATTTAGGTTTGTTGCGGGTCCCATATGAAAATATTTGTGATAATTATTCGACATAGGAATACATGGGTTTAGACCTATATGATTTGTTGTATCTAACATCTTTGTGAGCTATAAATGTTGTTAGTTTAACTTGAAGTGAATAAAAATAATTAAATGATAAATAGTACACTTCATTATCTTTAAATATATTCTTATTATATGTATTATTCTTTACTAATTTTTATGAATATAAAATTTCATGTACTAAGTTTTTTTAAAACACACGCCTGGGTATCTAATTAATCACTTTAACCTTATCTTTGTCTAACAATATAAAAAATGTACTTTATATATTGTATTTTTTTAACACGTGCCTGGGCACGTGCATCTCCACTAGTTATGAAAAAGAGAAAACGGCGAGAAGAACCTTATGGGCTTTTATCTAGTTTGACTCAAGCGGTTCTGGGCCTTCTATGGGCCGGGCTGGGCTAGGTGGACTTTGTCCCAAAGGCAGATTAGGTTTCAAAAGATAAAGACTATGTTGGAATTTGAATAAAACTCAAATTTAAAAACCTAAAAACTAAACAGAGAGCCCTTTCCGGTTAAGGATAAATAGAGACCCCCTATTGTACATCTTTAACTTCACAGAGAGTAACAAAACACATAAAGGAAGTAATAAAACACATGGACTCTTCTGCAGTGGGCTGGGTTGTCCTTGTGTCATTGTGTGTGGCTCATGGATGTGATGTGGAGAGCTTATTTAGGCACATATGTCTGGAATTTGATCGAAGGATTAATATTCTTTTTGGATGTTGTAGTTTTGAGATACCTTAATAATCTGGAGCTTTAAAAGCTACAAACACGCAAAACCGTGGCTCCAAGAAAAAAGAGAGTATGGAGTGAAGATTATAGTTTCGGCAAATGCCACAGTTTTCAAACTAGTTACAAAGTTTGTAACATCCAGTTAGTCGGATCTGGGCACTTGTGGAGGGCCACCCCTCGAACACTAGACCAAGTGGCCGCCACCAGCCAGCAGGCAGCAGCGGCAGCGGCTGGGCCGAAGTCGGCCTTCGTAGCGCACCCCTTCTCTATCTCCTCTTCTTCTCCTCCCTCACCATCTCTTCATCAGCTCCATCGCTCACTTACCATCGATGTCGCCAGCGCGACATGATTCTGGCAGACACTCCATGGATTCGCACTCTCCTCAGCCAGATCTACAGGTCCTAGGTCACGTGCTGCAGCTCCAGCCGCAGATGGTTATCGCCAGGGGTCACAGCCGGTGGGGCTCGACCATCACTGTCGCTTGGGTCTCCCTCGGACATCGACTGCCGGATCATGCCATTTTCTAGAATGCTTTTGCGCCCCTTTGCAGGGGAGCTCACGTTGCTCCTCCTAGGGATGGGGCTGCCACTGCCCTTGGTCGCTCCCCGCGGCGTCTCCAGGGCGCTCCTCATTGTCGTCACCCTGGTCATGTGGTCACCCTACCTGGCACCACCTTCATCGTCCCAGGTCATTCTGGGTAAGGTCCAGCGGGTGGGCGCCTGTGCTCCTCCACGTGCACGGCACCGCGCGGGCCATGGTCATTATCGCATGCCGAAGGACCAGGGGCCACCGCTTCTCCGGATCTCCAGCCAGATCCAAAGTCGGGTTGCCACCATGGGTGTCTCTCTTCCTGCCATGGTCGCCCTCCTCTAGTCGCTCCTCCGTGTTGGCATTTGCTGCTCTGGCTCGTCGTTCGCTGATCCACCCCCTCCCATCTTGGATCTGCGCTCTCTGGGGCCTTGGGCGGTCCACGCCCATGCCAGTGGCGGCGGTCACCACTGCTGCCTCCAGTCGTCATCTTATTTTTGTGACCCGTCCTTGGGGCCATTGGCGCAACAGGGACACCGTGGTAACGCCTTAGTGTGTGCTCCGGTGCTTGCCACCACTGCCCCTCCGCTACCCAACCATCCCTTGTGCTGGTGGCCGTCGGCTCCGCTCCCCGCTAGAGGTTGGGGCGACGTAGCTGCCGCGGCGGCCGGAGCTGTGGGCTTTGGCTCGGAACCGGGCATTCTTTGCGGTGCCCTCATGTCGGATGATGTATGGGCCGATTTGGGCTTATGCGGCCTCCGCTCCCTTGGCGGCGACCCCTTTAAGCTTAGAGCTTGAAGCCCATTGTCCGAGTGGATCCAGAAGCGTTCGTCTGCATGCCTCTACTCCTACTCAAATCTAGCTATCACTACGGGAAACCTCAGGTTTGCCGAGTGTCTGAAACACTCGGCAAAGGGCCAAATACACTCGGCGAAGCCTTTGCCGAGTGTTACACTCGGCAAAGAGCACTCGGCACCGCTCGGGTCGGCAAAGGGGCTCTTTGCCGAGTGTATTATTTCGGGCACTCGGCAAAGGCTTTGCCGAGTGCCTGGGCCCACACTCGGCAAAAAAGGCACATAACGGCCTTGCGGACGGCGCGCCATCGTTTGCTGACGTCACGCCGACGTGGCGGCGACGGCGGCGGACGGCTGACGGCGGGCCTTTGCCGAGTGCCACCTGGCAACACTCGGCAAAGAGCCAGGCTTTGCCGAGTGTTGCCACGCCGCACTCGGCAAAGCTCCAACCTTTGCCGAGTGTCACGGGTAACACACTCGGCAAAGCTTGAGCATAAGGCCGGCTCTTGGTGCACCTTTGCCGAGTGCCCGAAATAATACACTCGGCAAAGGCTCGGCACTCGGCAAAGGTGCACCATAATGTAACAGAAATGGCACCTTTGCCGAGTGTATGGTCAAAAACACTCGGTAAAGGGCCTCTTTGCCGAGTGTACACTCGGCAAAGGTGCCAAACTGCCCCTGTTTCATTTGTTTGCTCAGGTATAACGTGCCCCCACTGAAAATACATCACAGGCAGTTCATATAGATATATATACACATTACAGGCAGTTCATATAGATAAAATCCACAACCATAAATCCACAATAACCATAGCAAATAGTATCTCATCCACAAATAGTATCTCATCCACAACCATAAATCCACAATAACAAGCATAGTAAAGTTTATTCGTTCACAAACACACTAAGTTCATAATCACAAAGTTCATAAGCACAGCATCACTGAGTAGGCCCAGGCGGTGGGCCGAACAGACTGCGGCTGAGGCGTGTCGGCATGTCTTCTTCCGCCGCAGGAGCCTCGTTCGACGCCGCCGCCGATCCAGCAAAGTTCTGCACAAGTTGGAGGGGACACTCGTCTGCCCAAAAAAAAGAAAAAAAAGTGTTAAAAATTGAAAATTTCGGCAGCACCTCCCCTGCAAAGGGAGGTTTCGAAATCCTGCAATTCGAAAAGCGGCACGATGGCCGAGCACATTCAACAACTAACTGTCATTCCACATCCAATATTCCACATCCAAATTCAAAATTTAACATCATTAAGTAAGGAAGACACTAAGGAATTCTAGCTACTGTAATTCTAACTCTAAAAATTCTAACTAAAATATTTTCTAACTCTGACATTTCAAACTATAACATTTCTAACTTTAACAATTCAAAATCTATGAATCTTAACTATAATAATTGAAACTACAAAAGTAAGCGATGAAAGACTTACAATGGACGTGGCGCGGGGGCTGCCGGCGTGACGGTGGGCGCCGGCGGGGAGGGCTCTGCAGGGCGGCGGCGGGGGGCGCTGCGGCCCGTGGTGGGGTGGGGGGCTGTCCTGCGACCCGGGGAAAGGGCCGGGGTTTCGCGGCACCGGC
>CM014270.1:4355186-4368576 GCA_004135705.1 Alloteropsis semialata | reverse complement strand
CCTCCTCTGCAGAAACCAGAGGGCAGTTCCCCCGTCAGAGAGTTATTGGCCACAATTAGCGTATGTAAGCTTGTAAGATTTGCGAATCTTTGAGGCAGAGGACCAGACAGCATGTTACAAAATAGTGTTAGGGTCACCATGCTTGTGAGGTTCGCAAGAGTTTCAGGAACTGGTCCTGAGATCAGGTTCAATGATAGATGCATTGTGTTGATATTCACTAAAGCGCCAAGCTCGCATGGGATGGAGCCCACAAACTGGTTGTCATAGAGGTCCAGGTAGTATAGGGTAGTAAGGTTACCCAAGCTAGAAGGAATGGGGCCACTCATTCGATTGCCAAATAAAGCTAGATAGCTCAGATTGGGCAGCAACCCTATCTCTCTGGGAATGAAGCCTGTGATATAGTTGTTGAGGAGATAAACTGAATTTAGCTCTGTGATATTGGCCAAGGAGACTGGGATTCCACCGCTCAATAGGCTCAGAAATGTCAAGATAACTCAAGTTCATGAGATTGCCTACAGAGCATGGTATGGACCCAGACAGATGGTGTTGCTCCCAAGGATCAAGATACTTAGCCTGGTCAAGTTGCCAATGTTTTCTGGTAGCCGGCCGGTCAGCGAGTTGCTGCTGAGATCGAGGTAGGAGAGCTCATTCAGGGAGGTGACAGAGAGTGGGATCTCTCCATGAAGGCTGTTGAAGCTGAGATCGATGAACGATGGCTCGCGTTCCCGCTCCCGCTCCCGCTCCCGCACCTCGCGAGGCGACGAATGGCGACGCCCCACCGGAACCGCCCGACGGCCGCCCGGCCGCCACCACCCACCCCACGCCCGCCACAGCCCTACCCACCACCTCGCCGTGCCTCGCCACGGCCGCAGCCCAGCCTCCGCTCAAGGCCGGACGACCACGCGCCACGCCCACCGCCGGAGGACCTCATGCCAGGCCTGGAGACGAGCTCCAGAAGGAACTCCTTCGCCTCTTCCACAACACCGCCGTCCCAGGGGACCTCACCTGCGCACCGCCCGCCTTCATCTGGGTAACACTGGCAACCCTTTCCTCCCGCTATAATCTTTGATTTGTCGGCAACATGCTCAGTTTCTTGCTTGCGGCACATCCGAGTCGCCTCCATGTCGTTCGCGCTAGAGATCGTGTGTTCCGCGTCTCAGTGTCCTGCCAGAACGTTGCCAATGCGCTGATTGTCCGCAGCCCCATGCGGCTGGCGGCGTCCACCTTTCACCTTCACCCCTCCGAGGCGGCGGCGATGAACGCCCTGGCCGCCCTCCCCAAAACGCCGGACCAGGGTCCACAAGTTTCGAATCCCGTCGACGCTCCTTCCCCGGTGGTCGTGGCCCACCGTGGACGAGCTACCGCCCTGCACTGGCCTTTACCGCCCTTCAACCGCCCGCCGTTTGCATGCCTGCCTTCCCACCTACCCATATGCCCTCGACACGCGTGAGCCGCGCCCTAGACCCTTCAATGCCCTGCGCAGCGGCAAACCCGACGGTGTACCCTGTGCCCGCTCCTCCCGTCATGTCGGGAGCTCGGGCGTGTCACGCGGCCAGTGGCCAGGGTACAGCTGCAGTCACCTCGCAACTCAATGCCGCCCCCCCCGGCCACGCCCTACCGTAACGCCCTCCTCTCCCCTGCCCCATACCATCAAACCCTAGCTAACCCGCGGCCTCGCCCCATCACTTCCCTCAATACCTGCTTCCGCTGCCTCGGCTCCGACCACCACGTCCGGGACTGCTGTGACCCGGTGAAGTGTCGGAACTGCCAGAGCTCCGGCCACCGCATCCCCCGCTGCAAGATGCCAATCCACCGCCTCCTCACGCCCTGGCCGCGTCGCACCGGCAACCTCACCATCCCAAACCCCAACCCCCCTCCCGCGCAGCCATGCACGCCGTCCCCTACACCACCTTCGGAGCCCTGCCTGCCACCCCGCCTACCGCGCCTCCACCTCCAACGCCGGCTCGCGTGACACCCGCACCACCATCCCGCGCCTTCGACCCACTCTGCATGATCCCCTCCTCCAGCTCCGGTGGAAGCCCAGATCTTGAGCTCCCACACAGGGTTTACACGCCCATCGCCACCCTCCGTGCTGGCACTGTGTTCCCCCGTGCGGTTACGCTGGGCGCTCACCTTACACCGCCCCCTGCCGCCGCGCCACCCTCCTTCGTCTACCCGCGCGCCGTGGACATTCACGTCGTCGATGCCAAGGGGAAGGCGCCTATGGTGGCACCCCCGACCTCACCGCCGGCCTACCCCGGTCGGCGCTCCCCGCCTTCCCCGCCCAGCCCCCCACCTGCCACCAATGCCGCCTCCACACCCGCGTTCATCGGCCCGCTCGAGCTCAGTCCCCTGGCCAGCGACGAGGAGGAGGTAGAAAGCGACGCCTTCACGTCCAGCTGGGAGGGGCGCGCTGCCGCGGCCGCGGCGGATGACTCCTCGGACTCCGACCTCGACTGGGAAGGGCGCACGCACTTCCTGGAGGTCGTCCTGCCGCGCGGCCAGCGGGACGTCGCGGAGCGGCTGGCGTTCGCCTACGTGGATCCCCCCGAGGTTTGCGCCAACGTGACAACCTTTATCCGCACTGCTCTGGCCTCTGTCATCCCCCAGGTCACCGTCGAGCTGCTGCCCTCGTCACATGGTGCCATGCTGCTCCGCTTCGCCAACGCCGCTGACCGAGAGATGGTGCGCGGCCTCAGCCCCTTCACGCACCACAACACCGTGCTGACCCTGGAGCGACCCCAAGAAACATCCAACCGCTTCTTCCGCGCACCGGAGTGGCTGGCCTTCGTTGCGGTGGCCGACTACCCGCCGAAACACTAGGACGACACCGACCATATCAAGACCAGCTTCCGCGGCTTCAGCAACGTCGTGGAAATCGACCCCGCTTGCCTCACCGGCAACGACTTCTCCCCGCTCCGCCTGCTCATCGAGGTGCACAGCCGCCTCGACATCCCTAGCGACCTTTGGGTCGACGCCGACGACGACGTGCTTGGGGGCAGCATCGCGCACATCATGCCGATCCGTGTCTGGCGCCGCGCTGACCAGTTGGATGCCAAGGGTAACCTCCTCCCTTTCTTTGGGCTTCCACCTCTCGGCCCACAAAACGCACCCGCTCCAGCCCACCAGCCCGCTCCCCACCCTCCACCTACCAATGCAACCGCCCCAGCCCACCAGCCCGCACCAACCCCGCCTGCCGCCAACACTCTCAGGGAGGCCCAACAAGCTCTCCTCCACCTCACCGCCCTGCTCGCCTGCCTCCATTTCGCTGCGCCTCCCAACTACACCACCGCTACCCCGCTCACCGTTGATGACACACCCGCCCACGAGGACGCCAGCCCAGGCCACGGCGCTGCGCACACCTGCACCACCCCGCCCTCTGCTGCCCCGCCGGCTCACCGCGGATGGCGCCCACAGCTGCTCTGCGGCCATGTCCGTGTGGTCGAACCACAGCGCCAGAGCAAGCGCATCGCCGCCATGGCGAATGGCAAGCACATTGCCATCGCAGCCAAGGCGACCCAACGCAAGGCTCTCCAGGAGTCCCTCGCGCCCTGCTCGGCCAAGCTCCAGTCGATGATCCTCAAGGGCAACGTCCTGGGGAAGGACGACGCCCCTCTCACCGCCGCTGAGCTACGCAAGCTGGTGATGGCGGCCGGGCTCGACAACGCGCCCGGCACCGGCCCCCTGGCGCCCCCCGTCAGGAATGATCGCCACCCTCCGCACCTCCCACAACAACGAAACGTGCTCTGGGCTGCCGCTTTGTAAACGTTGCAGGGAGCAACATGTCCCACGCCTCCGTGACCGGTAAACCATATGTGGTGCCCCCCTACTGTCTGTTATGTCTGTTATGCTTGTTGTGCCCTTGCTAGCTGTAACGCCGCTGGATGCAGCTTGGCGTCGGACTCCCGCCATCATGTGTAACCGTGTCAAAACTTTCTCTGTGCTGTCGTGGAACGTTCGTGGCTTAGGTGACTCGGATAAATGTTGCATTGTGAAAGACTCACTTGTTGCTGCCTCTCCAACGATTATTTGCCTACAGGAAACTAAACTGCAGGACGTTCCCCGCACAAAAGCACACTCCTTCCTCCCAGCCACTCACGCTCACTCCATTCAGTTCATCAGCGCTGCCGGCTCCCGGGGAGGCAACCTGACGGCCTGGAACCCCCAACTCCTCTCCCTAAACTCCTACATCGCCAGACGCCACACACTCACCACCTTCCTCACCTCCACCACCACCGACCTCTCCATCACCGTCACAAATGTGTACGCGCCGGCCGACCACCGGGACTCCACTGAGTTCCTGGACGGCCTACGCGAGCTCCACCCACACATCACCGGTCCCTGGCTCCTGCTGGGTGATTTCAACCTCACCTGTGCTGCTGCCGACAAGAACACCGCCACCACAAACACCACTCTCTACAACGCCTTCAACTCCACCCTTGATGACATCGCCGTCTCCGAGCTTCCCCTTCTCCATCGCCGGTACACATGGACGAATAAGAGAACAACCAACGCTGGCACGCCTCGACCGAGCTTTCACCAACAACGCGCAATGCGTAGCATACCCAAACTCCACCCTCCTTGCTCTGAACCGGCCCACCTCAGACCACACCCCCATTCTAGCCGAGCTCTCCACCACAATCCCCAAACCCTCCACCTTCAGCCTTGAGACTACCTAGCTCCGCAACCCCTCCTTCCTCCCTTGTGCTCTCAGGTCCTGGCATGAACACACCTCCGGCGCTGACACCGCCGTGGGGCTCGCCCGCCGCCTCAAGACAACCCGGGCTGCGGCCAAGGTATGGGCACGGCGTATCAGGGCGCCACCATCACTCCTTTCCAACTGTAAATTCATTATATTCTTGTTTGACACTTTCGAAGAAAACCGCCATCTGTCCGCCGATGAATACTAGGTGCGCGAGCTCGCCAGGGAGTGCCTTGCAGTCGCTCTACGGGAACGCGCGACGTACTGGAAACTCCGCGCCAAACGCCGCCAGCTCCGGGAGGGCAACGCCAACACGGAGTTCTTCCACGCAAAAGCGACCCAGCACTGGCGAGCGAACCAGATCCGCGCAATCGAGGTTGACGGCAGCGTCATCACCGGCCACCACGCCAAGGTCGCAGCGATCATGGGCCACTTCACCAACACCATGGGCACCGCGGGCGACACGGCGTGGGCGTTTGATGTCGACTCGCTCTACGCCAACCGACCGGCCGTGACGAACGACCTCACAGCAGAATTCACCGCCTCTGAGGCCCTGCTCGCTGTCCGGGCGATGAACAGCTCTAGTGCGCCCGGGCCGGATGGATTCGGCCCCAGCTTCTACCGTGCTGCCTGGAATACGGTGCGCCCGGCGGTCATGGACCTCCTAGCGGCGTTCCATAGTGGCCACGCCAACCTGGGAAGCATCAACAGGGCACACACGGTCCTCCTCCCCAAGAAACCGGGCGCTGTGGCCGTGACGGCGTTCCGGCCGATCTGCCTGCAGAACTGCTCGGTCAAAATAGTCTCCAAGATCATGACGGCCAGACTACAAAGCCAGATATCACGCCTCATCGACCTGGACCAGACCGGGTTCCTCAAGGGGCACTCCATCGCCGAGAACTTCGTCTACGCCGCCGAGCTCGTCTAGGTATGCCACAAGCGCCGGGTGCCCACCCTGGTCCTGAAGCTGGACTTCGCCAAGGCCTTCGACACGATCAATTGGAACAGCCTCATGAAGATCATGTCCGCGCGCGGGTTCAGCGATCAATGGTGCAGCTAGGTCCATCAGATTCTTTCCACGTCTCTGACGGCGGTGCTAGTGAACGGCTGTCCGGGCCCCTGGTTCACTTGCCGGCGCGGCCTCCGGCAGGGCGACCCACTGTCCCCCTACCTGTTCCTCCTCGTCGCCGATGTCCTACAGACTCTCATCCAACAAGATGGGGGTGTTCACCACCCAATTGCAGAAGGTGAACCGTGCCCCATCCTGCAATACGCGGATGACACACTGATCTTCCTGTGGGGAACCCTCTCGGACGTCGAACGCTTGAAGCAGCTGCTGGGACAATTCTCGGAGGCGACGGGCCTGCACATCAACTACGACAAAAGCACAGCAGTGCCGCTGCACATGGATACCGCGGCTCTGCCGGCTTGCCTCTGAAAGTGCATCTAGGCCCCTAAGTGGGTTTTGGTGAATTGAATGTGTTGACACCGGATTTTCGCACCGGGAGTGCTGAGTCAGATGGTGACGTAAGCAGCATTGGAACTGAGCAGTGGGCCCGTTGACTGGTCAAAGCCGAATGTAATAGAGAAGAAAGCTGATGCGGGGAGAGGGGTCCGATAAAGCAAAAGTCCGATCTGATGACGAATAAAAGAAGAAAGGCGCGTCGGCTAAAAAGAAAGCGTATCAGATGTGGGATTATTTCCTTTTTGAAGGCTTATTTAAAGTCCCATTCTATCTTAGAATAGTTTACTTTATCTGCAAGTTAGTCAAGTCCGATCAGGACTCTTCATGACCAGGGTATAAATATAAACTCTCGTCCATTGTAAATTACTATTCATACAATCAATACAACCCGGCTTCACGCCAAAACCCTAGGAGTAGGTTAGAGTAGATCTCGACGAACTCATTGGTGAACGGGCTGCATCAGTTCTCGATCTCCGGCTTACCAGTAAGATTGTCAACTTATCGAATTAGTATAAGCTTTGAATTGAGGCGCATCGCCCTTTCTCGTTTATGCTGTTCAATCGATTTATCATTGGATTGTCAAGATTGGTTTAGATTCCCTGCGTCGGAGCTAGATTTCTCTTGATTATTCAGTGATTTATCGTTTATCGAGCTGTTCTTTTAGTTTTCGGGTTTGATCTAGATTCCCTGCGTCGGAGCTAGATTCCTCTTGATTATTAGAAGGCAGCTTATGCGGTTGTTTGAAGTTGCTAGATTGATTTAGATCTGTGCCATGTGAATTAATCTGATTCTTCAACAGCTATGAGCATTGGTTTTAGTCCGATTTGAGCAATTCTTATCTTACAATATCGTTCTAGGTCCGATTCATCTTTACAGCTTAATCTCGTTGTTTTTTGAGTGTTGAGCTTGATTTAGATTCCCTGCGTCGGAGCTAGATTTCTCTTGATTATTCAAAGACAGCTTTGAATATTGGAATGATCTTGTTACCGTTTTATTGCTTATTTGCTTTAATCTAATTAATTACCTGTGCGAGCATCTTGTTTAGTTGTTCTGTTGGTGAGTCAAGTTTGATCATTTAGCTATCTGGTCCGATCATAGCTGGAGTATGTGCGCTGCATCCGTCTGTGAAACCGTGTCGAAACAGTTATGGTTTGATTGGCTAGCTAGATGGTCCGATGAGATGAATCATACTGTCAACTAGGCAAGGTGGACAACGCATCGGCTTTATTTTGATTATTTAATATCTTGCTCAAAGGCATTGCTGGTCCGTTATTTTTGCATTTAGATTAGCTGTAAGACTACTACCTTGTATTAGATCTATTACATTAATCAAGGTCCGATCTTGATTGGTCCGATTCTGAAGTCCGATTCGATGTCTAATCGAGGTCCGATTATATTGGTCCGATTGAAGTCATCTATAAAGTCCGATTTTGAGGTCCGATTGGCATCGGCCGATGCAAGTCCAATTGGGTCGTGGCTAAATCCAACGTGCATCTGCCGTCTGGGATAGAGCAAGTAATTTAACTGTTTATTTCCTTGTCAATTACAGGTCAAATTGACTGGCACGCCGCGAACCTGGACAAAGTGCAGGATCAGCACCGGAGTGGAGCAGATCTCCCTGGCCTTGTTGTGTTGCTCGCTGAGGATACGACCGCCGATTTTCCGCGTCAACACATTTTTTGGCACGCCCGGTGGGACACGTAAGACAAATTCCAAGATGTCGTTTGATGCTGAAAAAGAAGCTGCTGCTAAGCTCGCTGCTGACAAACTGGCAGCTGATAAGCTGGCGGCTGAGAAGTTGGCTGCTGAGAAAGCCAAGGCTGACAAGAACAAGGTTCCTGACGCAACTATTCCAGTTACGAAGGCTGATCTGTCTAAAGCCCAGTTAGATGCAGTTCAGGCCCAGATTGAAGCATTTGAAAAGCTCTGCCTTGGCCAATTCGGGCGTAATCGTTCAGGCCCTGTGCTCAAAGGTGCTCTTCCGGACCCAGAATTGATCAAGAAGACAACTGATGCCCGGGAGTACCATGTCAACATGACAGAGATGATTCATCAAGCTGTCCACCATGCATTGATTAACCAGTCAGGCACTTTGGTGAATTCTTTGGACAATCTCATCAAGAAGGCGGTGGATGATACTATTTGCTTAAAGGGACCAGTCTTTATGCCAGAGTCTGCAGGGGCGTCAGGGTCAGGAAAAGGCAAAGGTACTGAAGACTGCGCCATGACCGTTGCTTCGCAAATTCCGACAACTCCACCACCTATTCAGCTGGCCAACGGTTTTTTGTTGATGCCCGATGGATCTATTGTCGGCCCGCATGGTGAGAAATATGCTAGGACTATGAACGAAGAATAAAAGCAACCTGCAGCCGCAAGGATACGTACAGAGATTCCTGTACATCAGCGTATGGTCGGTAATTACAATAATTACATGATGGACACGCATCAAGCTGGTGGGATGCCACTCGGAGATCAGCAGTCCGATTGGTCACAGAAGATAGCCGAGGTGATTCAGAATCAGTTCGGTTTAAAGCCTAAAGACGAAGCGAGGTTGTATCGGCACCCGTACCCATCCTACTTTGATGCAGTGCCACTTCCTCCGCGCTACAGAGTGCCAGATTTTTCCAAATTTTCTGGGCAAGACGATATGACCACCATTGAGCATGTGAGCCGATTCTTGGCTCAATGTGGTGAAGCTGCTTCTGAAGAGGGACTCAGGCTCAGATTCTTCCCTCTGTCACTATCAGGGCCGGAGTTTACTTGGTTCACGTCGTTGCCAGCAGGATCGGTCACAGGCTAGTCCGATATGGAGAAGCAGTTCCATAAGTACTTCTTTTCTGATCTCAATGAAATGAAGATTTCTGATTTGATTGCTATCAGACAGAGGAACGATGAGTCCATCAAGGAGTATGTTCAATGGTTCCGTGATATCAGGAATCGGTGCTACAGCTTGAAGCTATCTGACACGCAATTGGCTGAGCTTGCATTCCAGGGTTTGCTCGCGCCGATCAAGGAGAGGTTTTCTGCTCAGGAGTTTGAAACATTGGGACAGCTGGTGCAAAAGGTGTCAGCCCATGAGGTCCGATACCAGGAGGCGAGGCGCACAAAGTTTTTCAAGCCAGTGTCCTATCTTTCTGATTTTGAGGAAGAGGCTGATATCAACATAGCTGAATGGACTAAATCCAAAAGGCCGGTATCGTGCCCATGGGTCAAGCAGAACCCTGAGAAGTTTGGGTTTGATATAACAAAGGCCGACAAGATTTTTGACATGTTACTCAGTGAGAAGCTTATCCAACTTTCTGCAAATCACTCTATCCCATCGGCCGAGGAGTTAAAGAAGCGCAAGTATTGCAAATGGCATAACTCAACTTCTCATGAGACGAATGTATGCAAGGTGTTCAGGAGGGAGATCCAATTGGCCATCGAATCTGGCAAGATCAAGTTCGAAGATAACAAGAAAGCCATGAAGATCGATGGTCATCCCTTTCCTAATAACTTTGTTGATTTCTCCTTTTCTATTAATATGATTGATGCTGGTGAAAGGGGAAGTTCAAGGTGCTCACATCGGACCACGCCAAGAGTTCTGGTGCCGTTGATCCTGCAGTTCAGGTCACTGTTGAAGAGCTGCGAAGGAATCATCAGGCATTTGGGCGTGAATCTAATGCTCCTGGTGGATATCGGCCATGCGTGACTTCCCAGATGCTGATTAACAAGTATAAAAGGCAGCAGGCAGCAGCCCGAGCGTGGGAAGAGCGCGAGGAACAACGACGTCAAAGGCGCGAATATCAGGCAAGGCGGTTTGATGAAGGGCTTGATGATCGGCGCCGACGTGATGACAGGTCCGATGGCCGACACCGGTTTGATGACAGGTCCGACAATCGTCGTCAGTATGGCTATAGGTCCGATTGGCATATGGACAGGCGTCAAATTTATGAGCAGTACGATCAAGATGATGGTCACTGGAGATGTCCTTTCTTCGTATTCTGCTGGAACGAAAAGCTCAGATTGCCGTCCAAAGCAGATTGTCCTGAATGCAGCTTCCAGTATGAAGAATACAGAGTTTCTAAGAGAAGTCGACGATCAGTTCATGAACGGATCGGCGTCAGGATTGATGATCGTCATCAAGGAGATGAAGGCCGGGTTGATACTCATGGCCGTAAAAATAATGAAAGCCAGGTTGATGCTCGTGGCCCTGAAAAAAATGGAAGAGAAGGCTCCAGTTCAAGATCGGATTAGAGAACCTCAAATGAAGCCTGGACAGTGGTGCCCATCAGGGATTTCTCGGTCCAAAAGGAGACGTGTTCAGCGGTTGCGCCATCGTGAGCAGATTCAGGAGCAAGAGTTAGCCAAAGAGAAGAAAACTTGGCGCGTTAAGATGGCCAATGATGATGAAGCAAGCGCATCGGCCCCGGTGAACATGGTTTTGATGTTGCCTTTTGATTTTGCTGCTCCTGATGAACAGGATGATGAAGAGATTGATTATGAATTGGAAGAAGCCGCCGCATGCTTAGTTCTTGATTCAGAGAAGGCCGTCTTTGAGAAGCCAAATGCGAATGGATATCGGCATCTAAAGCCTCTGTACATCAAGGGATACGTTGATGGGAAACCAATGACCAAGATGCTGGTTGATGGGGGAGCTGCTGTCAATCTTATGCCTTATTCCACATTCCGCAAGTTAGGTAAGGGGATTGATGATCTGATCAAGACAAATATGACGCTCAAGGATTTTGGCAGTAACGTTTCAGAGCCTCGGGGGGCAATACATGTAGAGTTGACCATCGGCAGCAAGACATTGCCGACCACTTTCTTTGTGATTGATGGACAGGGTTCTTACAGCATGCTTCTCGGGCGAGATTGGATTCATGCCAACTGCTGTGTCCCATCCACAATGCACCAATGCTTGATTCAGTGGCAAGGCAACAATGTGGAGATTGTCCCAGCTGATGATTCGGTTAGCATTGCAACAGCCGAGTCAACGATTTGGGAGTTTGAAGGGATTGAATGCCTGTCAGGGAAAACATGGGATGGTGACTTCCTCAAGGTGTCCGATCAAGGATTACAGCTGATCCAAGCAGTCGGCTCTGAGACTTTGTTTTAAATGGCCGATTGTATAGAAGATTATGAGGACCGAAGTGAATTCGGTAAGTTAGGATTTGGGTTTACGTTGGCCGATGAGTTAGAAGAGATAGACATAGGATCTGGTGATAGGCCAAGGCCGACGTATATCAGTGCTAAATTGGATCCCGAGTATAAACAAGAATTAATAAAAATTTTGAAAGAGTATTCTGATTGTTTTGCTTGGGAATATTATGAAATGCCAGGTTTAAGCCGTGATATTGTTGAGCATCGGCTGCCCATCAAACCAGGATATCGGCCGCACAAGCAGTACGCAAGGAAGTTCAAGGCTGAGATGTATGAACCAATTAAGGCCGAAATAACGAAGCTATTTGAAGCTGAGTTTATCAGGCCATGTCGATATGCTGAGTGGGTGTCAAATATAGTTCCTGTTTATAAGAAAAATGGAAAGTTGCGTGTTTGCATTGATTACAGGAACTTGAACAAGGCGACCCCGAAGGATGAATATCCGATGCCAGTGGCCGATATGCTTGTTGACGCAGCATCGGGCCATAAAGTGATGAGCTTCCTGGATGGTAATGCTGGTTATAATCAGATTTTTATGGCGGAAGAAGATATCCCTAAGACTGCATTCCAATGCCCAGGTGCTCTCGGTTTGTATGAATGGGTTGTTATGACTTTTGGTTTAAAAAATGCCGGTGCTACTTATCAACGTGCTATGAATTATATTTTTCATAAGTTGATCGGCAGGATAGTTGAAATCTACATTGATGATGTGGTGATCAAGTCGAAAGGCTATCAGGAGCATTTGGCCGATTTGAAGGAGACGCTGGAATGCACAAGGCAACATGGATTGAAGATGAATCCGCTCAAGTGTGCTTTTGGCGTATCGGCCGGCCAGTTTCTCGGTTTCCTGGTTCATGAGAGAGGAATCGAGGTGAATGATCGGAACCGCAAGGCGATTGATGATATTGAGCCTCCAGTAAACAAGAAGCAATTGCAGAGTTTGATTGGAAAAATCAATTTCCTGAGGAGGTTTATATCAAATCTATCGGTCCGATTGGAAGCGTTTACTCCTCTGTTGAAGCTGAAGGATGGAGAAGAATTGGTGTGGGAGCCTCAACATCAAAAGGCACTGGATGAAATCAAGCAATATTTAGCATATCCGCCAGTTCTTATTCCACCACAAGAGGGTAAGCCGTTCAAGCTTTATTTATCGGCTTTTAATCATGCAATCGGCTCTGTTTTAATCCAAGAAGTTGATGGGAAAGAGCGAGTCATATTTTATTTAAGTCGAAGATTGCTGGATCCTGAGACTCGGTATTCGTATGTGGAGAAGCTTTGCCTTTGTCTATATTTTTCTTGTACAAAATTGAGGCATTATTTGCTATCGGCCGAGTGCACTGTCGTCTGCAGGGAGGATGTGATCAAATACATGTTGTCGATGCCAATCATGAAAGAGAGAATTGGCAAGTGGGTTTTTGCTCTGACAGAGTTTGATCTTAAATACGAATCGGCCAAAGCGGTAAAAGGGCAAGTGATGGCTGATTTGGTTGCTGATCATTGTGGACCTAGTGTTGATGCTGTTGAGCAATGCACCATGGAGATTGATGTGACTGGTCCGATGAATACGGAGGCCGATGTGGTTGACGCAGTTCCCTGGACCATGTTCTTTGATGGCTCATCTTGCAATGATGGTTGCGGAATCGGCCTGCTTATTATTTTGCCTCGGGGGGCAAGATTCGAGTTTGCTTATCCGATTGAAAAGTGCACAAATAATCAGGTGGAGTATGAAGCATTGATGAAAGGTTTCCAGATTCTTAAAGAAATTGGCGCTCAATTTGTTGAAGTATTTGGAGATTCTTTATTGATTATTAACCAGTTGCTCGGCAAGTATGATTGCAAGATGGATGTTGATGCCTTACTTTGAAAAATGCCGAGATTTGGTTGACCAGTTCGCTCTGGTAACTCTTAAGCACATTCCAAGACATCATAACGAGGAAGCAAATCGGCTGGCGCAAAAGGCATCTGGCTATCGGCCTATGTCCGATGTGATGGTACAGGAGATACCAGAAGGAGATTGGAGGAAAGAAATCGTTGAATATTTAAAGGATTCTTCTGTCAAGACTTCCAGGAAGTTACGTTAC
>CM014270.1:4258691-4342928 GCA_004135705.1 Alloteropsis semialata | reverse complement strand
TGACCAGTTCAGTTACTCATATGATATTAGTGTATTAATTACAAATTCCCTGAACCCTGTTGACAGGCCTGGTATACTGATTGCTGCATATAATTTGATTGGGGGGCATCTTCTTCCAATAGAAGTATTTTCAACTGAAAATTGGAGAGTGCTAAAAAGAATCAATTACTCTATACCTCTATCATGCAAAGTACTTCAGACCATTGAGGTATACAAGGACAACATACTTTTGAAAGAAAAGGGCAAAGACATGCAAATCATTGATGTATGTTAAGTGTCTCATCTACTTCTACTGTTTCTACTTCACTTCTTTCTTTTAGTACTAACACGGTCGTCTTCTGTCCAGATATGGAATCACAATAATGTGAACATCCTCAAACAAACTAAGGACCAACAGCTTTTAGTGAACTTTGAACTATATGCAAATAGAATATTGCTAAAGTTCAATAATGACATCATTATGGCAAGTAATTCTCATGGAGAACTAGTGTCATTACTTGAAGACAATGAGGCGGTTGGCAATAATTGGGGTTGTGTTGACACACATGTCACTAAGGATAAGAACTATGCAATATGTTATTCAAGGAAGTTTATAGAAAAGCCGAGACATGGTACTGATATACTCCAAGAAGGTATGTCAAACTTCTTCTCATATTTCCAGTAAATTTCCAATACATTTCAGCAGTTAGAACTGTAATAAAATTGATGTATATATTTATTCACTATTCAGATTCTTGTATTGGATCAATCAACATATGCAACAGCTTAAATGGAGAGTCCATTTGGAAGATCAACCCTTGCGATGATGTGGATCTCGCAATAATTGATAAACGGAAGGATGCAGACAATAACGGGGAGAATTTTCATTGCAGTATTAATGAAGCTCTTGAGAATGTCACAGCGATATTTTATGATGAGGAGCCATCTCGTCGTGCCTCGTGCCACCACAAACACAAAAAGTTCGCCATCACGACATGCGTCGCCGCCGCCGGCGCCGCCACCCGGGGACCCACCACGACGCATGCAGCGTCTCGACCTTGGGTCCTTGGCTGACTATAAATTCCCACGCACCCTCTGGTTATCGTCACTCGCACACTCATCGTCGTCCTGCTCAGCCCAACCGACTGATCATACCATGGCGCTGGCTCACTTCCCCGGACTCGGAGCGGCATTGCTGCTGCTACTCTGCGCAGGTATATAGGGCCTGTTCGGCTGGCATGTTGAACAGTGCTCGGCTGGCAAGTTTCGGCTTATTTTCTCTCACATAATACTATTTATTCTACCAGCCGAGCACTATTCATTCTACCAGCCGAACAGCCTCTTAGACGACCCTTGGGCCTTGGCCCTGCGCGCTGGTCACGGACTCGCGCCCTCCACGCCTGCGCACCGAGGCGCATGGCCCGGGGCACACAAAGCCACGCATCGCCTGCGCGCGGCCATGCTGCCCGGCGAAGCTCGCCCGCTCGGCTCTTTGCGCCCAGCGGCCCAGGCGGAGCTTGCCCCGCTCCTCGCCCTCCGTTGCTGCACTCTCATCCGGCGACTGGGTTTGGGGGTGGACAGGTGCGCCTCCTTCTCCAATGGCGTCGGGCGTGTCCGCTCATCGGCAACAGATAAGGCCGCTCTGGTTGTTGAGGGCATGCTGTTATTGTTGGAAAGGAGGCAAATCGTATCACAGGACCTCAGGTTCAAATGGGCCCACTTGCCAGCGAGAGGTCACTTAACAGACATGGACGGAAATGGCATTCAAGGAATCAGAAATTTAAATCAGTGGCAGTGAAGGGAATTGAAAATTTTGAATGGCAATGAGAGAAGTGCTATAAATTTTAATGGCATTGAGGGAATTTGCTCTTGTTTATTCGTCGTGGTGTTGAACTTCTTGCTGATGCCAACTCGCTCGCAAGCCTTTCATTGTGGTTCATGAGTTTGGTGACCTCTCCTGACAGCGCTTTCAGTTCCATGCCTGCAGCTGAGGCCAGGCCTTTTGCATACATGCTTTCCTCTAGCAGCTTCTGGTTGTGGGCCTCTAGTTGAGCTTTGGCTTCAGTGAGCTCACACAATTTTTGCCTCAGTCACATCGAATGTTAGGACACTAATTAGGGGTATTAAACGTGGATCGATGATAAAACTCATTCATTCGGGAGACGAATCTATTGAGCCTAATTAGACCATGATTAGACAACATCGTGCTACAGTAAACAATCTCTTTATTATTAGTGTTCGAATACCCCTTCCGACATCCTATTTTTAGGATCCGGCAAGTTTTTATTTTTTGAACTAAACAAGGCCTTAGATTATATAATCTTGCTTGGAGATAAACAAGTGTAGCACGGTGCACGTGAGTGCGGAGAGGAGATGTTATTGGTGGTGGCGCAGGCGCTGCTGCAGTGCCGGCTTTCACGGTGGGAAGCAGAGGCGGTGGTACTGGTACAGTGCAGCACTGCAGGTCTGCAGCTTGATGGGCTGCTGGTGGCTGCTCCGTGTTGCAATGCGCCAATGCAGAAGGTGCAATGCAGGCGACTCTCATCGTGGCCACGCAGCAGGTGCGTCACGCACTCAGGCTGACGATATAATCTGCCGTGCTTCCTGAGATAAGAGGCCTGAACCCCTGTTCTGTTCTGCTCTACTGGTTAGCCAAGACCAATCGGGCATAGCTCTTTTTATTTGGGTAGTTTCAGACGAAACTCTGGAACAAAGGGCAGGGTTCAAGGCCATCTACCAAACAATCGTGTATAAGATGGTCATTTTACACCACAGATGAGTCCATTAGTACTACTCTGTCGAACATTATACAGTTATACGCAACTGTGGGAGAACGAGGAGTGAAGGTGCAAATGCAATGATCTGATTGATGTCATCCTAGTCGCAAGGAAAAGGTTTTAAGATTTTCAGGGGAGTATTAAAAACAAGGTAGGTAGAGAAAGAAATTAGCAGCATGCACAGTGCAGTAACGAGTAACGACTGAAAAAAAAAAACTACATGGTCTGCGGCAATTGGAAATTGGCAAGGTGGATGATTATCCCAAAGAAATCACGGATTTTCTTTTTGAGCTCAAGAAATCACGGATGATAGGCACGGTATGAGAAGTGAGAGCCCAGATATTTATTTCGGCCCTGCCCAAAACGTTATGGGCCGTATCTGTTTCTCTCCGGCCCCGGGGAGAAAAAGCGGCGGCCCGCGAGCCCACGTGTTCTGAATGAAATGCACGCGGTGGAACCGTGGAAGCCATCACGCTGCGCGGAGTGCGCGCCGTAGTACGCAGACTGACAACATGGGCCGTGTGCCAGAAAGTGCAGAGCACGTGGCCTCGCTCGCTGCCGAGTCTCGTCACCAGTGATTTTTTTTTTCTTTCGCGTTTCTATCCGTTGAGCCGGCCGCGGATCTCCGCGCCCATCGGACGGTCGCAGCGCTAACCACCGGTAATTCGAGATTAACCGGGCGCGGCCTGATTTGTTTCCCTCCACGGGGGAGGTTTTCAATTTCATTTCGCGTGCTGTATCCCGCGCCTGGTCCCCCTCTCCGCCGCAACCATTTCAGCGAAAAAAACCCGTTCGCACGCCAGATTTTCCTTCCCTCCTGCTAGGTCTCGCTCGCTCCATCGATCTCGCGCGTCTTCTCCCCGCCGGCGCCGCCGAGGACCAGCGAGCCGCTTCGGCCCTCAGGTGATGCCCGACTCCTCGAATCCGGTCGCCTCCGTGTATGCGATTTCTCTGTTTTTTTTTTGGAGCCCTTATGGTCGTGGTGGGGTTTCCGCGCTGGTGGGGAGGTTGGGGCGTCGCGGTGGAGGAGTGGAGAAGGAGGGGTTGCTTTTAGGAGGTGGGGGCGGCGTTTGAGGCCAAGGTGTTCGCCGGAATGCCTCAGGTGGCTCCGCCGGGGCATCGTCTGGGTTTGGGGTTGGGTGCCGCGTGTTCTGTCTTAGTGAACTCTCAAATTGTTTCCAGCCGGTGTTCGGTTCACTAGATTTTTCAAGTGTGTCAACTGTATACTGGCAGTCCCATTCTGAGTTTGTAGTAAACCTAGGCACCTTTAGTGATGTGGATTCAGCTTGGCCATCTCCATCTCTTATGCACAAAACCGATTGTTTCAGCTACTGATTACAGCCTTCACGGTATCATGCTACATTCTGCAGCTTTGTCTTGGCTCCTGAGGCCATTGGCGCTGAACAATTTTGGCTTCTGAGTCTGTGAGCACCGAACAATCGGCAGTTCTCTTCATGCGCTAACCATCACATCTGCGGATGCAAGGCAGAAGTAAGCCCAGCGTCGGGCCGAGCTGCACTGAAAAGCTGCCAAGGGTCAACTGGCCTAACCATGCAAATGCTATAGAGAGTGCCTCTGGAAAAGATGATTTTCTGAGCTCAAGCTTTCTGTTCTCTTTGGCTACACAAAGGCCTAATCCGGAAGCAAATTCTGAGATGATGCTTTCTTTAAGGTATGAACCGATTTATGTGAGGCAAATTTGTTACAGGCTTTACCAAGCCAGCAACAAACCATTGTTTTTATTTTTCAGATCTTCTGCTTGTAAAATTCAAGGCCCAGAACGTCTTCAAGTTCCATGGATCGAGAAGGTACGACTCTGATTCTGTTATGTTATGTATATTTGCTAATGCTTAAAAATATTAGTTACATGGTCATTTACCATTTCAACTCATTACATCCAGAAGCAATTGTCTTTAAAACTATATATGTGCTGTAGATGATAAAGGTTCTTGGAAGTTGGGCTGTCCTAAGTCCTAACTCCTAAGTATACACAGACAGGATATGTAGAATAAACTTGAAAGCTTTCCATCGAAGATGCAGAATGTTTCAAAAATAACTGGGACTTGCTGCGCCTTATTTAAAATTCGAATCCTAACTTATTTTTTACTGTCAGTCCTTACTCCATTGCTGAAAGAGCATTAGCCTAATAAGCACTGTTTTTCAAAATAACTGGGACTTGCTGCGCGTTAATGAAAAATTCAATCCTAATTTGTCTTTTTTTTACTGTCGGTCCTTACTCCTTGAAAAAGCATTATTCTAATAAGCACTGTTTGCAATGGTCAATACATTATGTTTACTTCAGCGATGATTTTTCATCACAGGCCTGGCGGTCTCTGTGCAACACTCAGGTTGCTCGCAAGACCTATTTAAGACCTGGTTTATCTGCAAAGGTGAAAGATCGTGACAGGGATCATGCTAGAACATATGGGGAGGGTTCATATAACATTAACAAAATGGCAACTGTGCCAGGAAATAGGATCCTGTCCCAGGAAAGTATGCATCAACCACCTGAAAGCGGTTATCTGGTGAACAATGGCAACCATCAATCCACTGGCATCAACTCCTCTGCAAGGACTCACCTGAGCAATCATGTGGCGCATGCAGATATAATTGGAACAACAAATCGTTCTAGTTTTGCAAGAACTGATGCTGAACTACACCAGTCTGCTCCAGTTGCTGATAACATGTGTCCTGATGATCAGTTAGATGCCATGGACGACGATGATATTCTGGCGGTAGGCACTTTAATCTCATATAAATGTAATATATCATTAGTTATGATCACAGTTTCCAGATCATATCAGTATACAAAGTGCTACAGGATGGATGGCTTATCTAGTTTTTTTGTAACTATTTTTTTAATGTTTCAGAGTATTGATGTGGATCAAATAGTTATGGAACATTACCAAGCAATGAGTACACCCAGAGGATTAGCATCTGATAATATGCCCACTCCATCAGCAAACAAGTCTAACTTCAGTGGGTTGGAGGAGGATAATTTGCCAGAAGAACTATCTGTATTATGTAGTCATCAGTGCAAGGTAGGCCATAGGACAAGAAGCACTTAAATCACCATCTTTGTTCTGTACTTAAAAGCTATTTCAGCTTGTTATCTTACTAGTTCATTAATCCTGTGCAGCTAGCTTTTTGCCCAGAGGCAATGTCCCATTTGCAGGATATGAAGGATGAGCTAATTGAAGTAGCCAATGAACTTCTTGATGGTGATGTTGAATTCAACCCTGAACATTCTCAAGAGCTTCGTAAAAAGCGGTTTGATTTTTGATCCTACTGATTATTATTATTTTTTGGCTGAATATCCCTTTTTCACATGCAGCAATGATGATATTTGCTGTGGGTTACACCTTGCAGAGTGCATCTGAAGAGACAAGTTCAGCTGCTTGGAGAGTACTTGGCAAGGTCAACTCAAGATGAAGACAGACAGAGATCACACTCAATGGCATCAACAACAGTTGTACAGGGGCACCAGCCCCCTATGACCCCAAGAAGCACTTTTGTAATGGATACTGACAGATTCCAATCTCAGGTTCACATCAGGAATGGACCTGGGGATAGTGATTTATGCTATTCTTCTGCTCCATATTCCTATATGGATAATCTAAACACACCAGTTAATTCTCTACGGAGAGAATATACCCCAAGGATTATAGATATTAACTACACCGAAGGTTCTAATGACAAAAACTGGAGTAGTCGAAATTTTCCGTGGACTAAGGATCTTGAGGTTATGTTCTTCAAAAATCATCACTTACTTACATCCTCATTTGTTTTTATAAGAATACTTATTTCTTGTGCATCTTCAGGCCCAGAACAAAAAGGTATTTGGAAACCGTTCTTTCCGTCCAAATCAGCGAGAAATAATCAATGCTACAATGAGTGGGAATGATGTTTTTGTTTTGATGCCAACTGGTGGGGGGAAAAGTTTGACCTATCAGGTAATAAGCCGTAGGCTATCCTTCCTAAATGTTTGTAATCTAGCGGGAGATGTGAAGTAATCAATATTCTTGCAGGAAAATAACTTGACAGTTTATTAAAGTTTTATTAATCAATTCCAATGATCAATTTCATTGACAATTGCATATTATGTTTCTGCAATCTGTGTTAACACACAGCCATTATTTCACAGCTTCCAGCTCTTATTGGTGAGGGCATCACATTAGTAGTTTGTCCTCTGGTCTCACTCATCCAAGACCAGATCATGCACTTGTCACAGGTTATTAATCATTTTTAGGCAATGAACTGTTTCATTTCCGTACATATTACTTGATGCTTTTCTGACTGGTCATCTTCTCTATGGAGCAGGCATCGATTCCTGCAACTTATCTGAGTGCCAGCATGGATTGGTCTAAACAACAAGAGATATTAAGCGAACTGATGTCTCATACGTGCCACTACAAGTTGTTATATGTCACTCCTGAGAAAATAGCTAAGTAAGTGGAATTTTTCTTTACAATCTACAATGTAACTAAGAGATTTAAATTTATAGGACTTGCTGCTGCTTGCATTATCCAATACTGTTGGCAATGGCAGCTGCCTTGCAGCCCCCCAGGTAAGCTCTCAACTCACCCAAGGTCACAGCACTGAGAGCTGGAGGTGGAAGAAGGTGAGACACAGAGAACAGCACACACACACATGCCAAGTCCTTGACTCTGAATGTTTTGGTGCTGCTAAAAACTGATGAGCTTGCAGCTGCTCGTCTTCAATATAGAGACCAAAGTCAAATCCTAGTATAAATCTTCCATGAGTGTAAATACCAACTACATGTACTACTAGTACTACTATGTACAAGACACAACAGGGCATGCTTGCCCTTCTACTTGAGTGCACTGCTGCCCTATATGGCTAGACAGTGAGCACTTGAGGAGTTCTACCAACTCCATTGACTTTGCTCAAGAGGAGCTGAGCAATTACATAACAATTCTTCCCCTAATTGTGATGCTCCTTCTTGATCTCCTCCACTCCCACCTTGATCCTCAACTCCTGGAGCCGAAGACGCCCAAGGGGCTTGGTGAGAATGTCGCCGAGCTGTTGAGCCGTCTCAACATACTCGATCTTGATGCGTCCTCCATCCTCCATCGACACAATCACGGATGAAGTGGAATTTGGTGTCGATATGCTTGCTCCTGTCGTGGAGGACCGGATTCTTAGCCAAAGCAATGGCGGACTTGTTGTCCACCAACAGAACTGGCGCCCGGAGTTCATCTCCGGTGAGCTCCTTGAGCAGCCGCGCCAGCCAAACTCCCTGGCAGCATGCTGTGGCAGCCGCTATGTACTCTGCCTCGCAGGTAGATAGCGCCACCACCTTCTGCTTCTGGGACTGCCAGGAGATCGGGCATGAGCCGAGGAAGAAGATGATCCCTGTCGTGCTGCGCCGCCTGTCGACATCTCCCGCCATGTCACTGTCGCGGTACCCCGTCAGCTCCAGTCGTCCTCCTACTCCCTTGGGATAGACAATCCCGTGCTTGATCGTCCCGGCGATGTAGCGGAGGAGGTGCTTGATCGCGGCGAGGTGATCCTCCCGTGGATCCTCCATGAATCGGCTCAGGTAGCCGATGGCGAAGCCAATGTCCGGCCGGGAGTGTGCCAAGTACCGCAGCCCGCCGACGATGCTGCGGTAGTTCGTCGCGTTCACCCTTGGCGCCGTGCTGTCCTTTGACAGCTTGATCTTCTCCTCCATTGGGGATTGGCACGGCTTGCAGCCGCCCATCCTGCTGCGCTCGAGCAGCTTCTCGGCGTAGGCACTCTGCCTGAGGGTGATGGCGCCCGCCTTCTGCTCCACCTCGATCCCGAGGTAGTAGCTGAGCAATCCCAGATCACTCATCTTGAAAAGCGCCGTCATCTCCTTCTTGAATTCGTTGATGTGCTGTCGCTCCGAGCCGGTGATGATCAGGTCGTCAACGTACACGCCCACGATTAGGTTCCCCTTCTTCTTCTTCCTGATGTAGAGCGCGTGCTCCGTCGCGCACCTGGTGAAGCCGAGGGACACCAGGTTGGCGTCCAGCTTGGTGTTCCAAGCCCGCAGCGCTTGACGCAGGCCGTAGAGCGCCTTGCGCAGCCTTGCCGGCGATGATGAATCCCGGCGGTTGCTGCACGAAAACCTCCTCCTGCAGCTCGCCGTTCAGGAAGGCGGACTTCACGTCCATGTGATGGACCTCCCACTCCTTGATCGCCGCCGTCGCCATCAGCAGCCGCACGGATTCCATCCGCGCCACCGGAGCAAAGACCTCCTCGAAGTCAATCCCCTCCTGCTGCACGAATCCATTCGCCACCAGCTGCGCCTTGTGTTTCATCACGTTCCCATGCTCGTCGTGCTTTACCTTGAACACCCACTTGAGCCCAATTGGCCGCAACTCGCCGGTGGATCGACGAGGGCCCAAGTTCCGTTCTCCTCGATCGAGCTCATCTCCTCGAGCATAGCCTTCCGCCACCGGTGATCGTGTTCCGCCTCGCGGAACGTGGCCGGCTCCTCCGCGCTGCCCAGATGCAGCTCCTGCTCGTCGAGGATGCGCTCCGCAAGCCCCGGCGGAGCGCCATGGCCGACGATGTTGTCCACCGCGCGGAATCGCAGCGGCTCCCCCTCGTAGTCGTCGTCCACGAGGTCTGACACCTCTGGTGGCGGAGTGGTGAAGCGAATTGGTGAGGCCGCGCCTGGGGAAGTCGTGACGGAAGCTGCTGCCGGCGATGCCTGTCCCACAGGTGTGGCCGGATCCTCTGCTTCAGCCACCGCGCCTAAGCCTCCTTCTCCTTCAACCTCCTCTGCTTCTCGAAACACCAAGTGTTCGATGGTGAAGGAGCTGCTCAGAGCGCCCGCGCCTCCATTTTCCCCGTCGCCGGACTCCTCCCAGTTCCAGGCCTTCTTCTTGTCAAACACAACGTCGCGCGAGATGCAGACTCGCCGCGCCTGTGGGTCGAACAGGCGGTACGCCTTGCTTCCCGCCTCGTAGCTGGACCTGCCACTGGGGAGGGTATGGAGAAACCCACTCTTGTTCATACCCAAATCCAAATATATATTATCCAATCCTTACCTTCCCCATTCTCACCCATATCCAATGGATAATTTTTCGTTAACTAGATACTATACAAATCTAATGGATAAATAGTTTTCTCCCCATACCCTATCCTCCCCGTTTCTAATGGATAAGTAATTTTTTGTCCATACCCTCCCCATTTGAGGTGGGTGTGGATTTGGGTATGAATTATGGATACCCAACAACAGGTCTACTCGTAGCCCAGGAACACCATCGGGGTGCTCCTGTCCCCCAGCTTGGTGAGGCCGGGCTTCGTCTTCCTGACTTGTCCTACGCACCCGAACGTGCGCAGGAACGACACGTCCGGCTTCCGGCCGTGCCAGGCCTCGAAGGGGGTCATCCCCTTCAAGCTCTTCGTCGGCGAGCGGTTCAAGATGAACACCGCCGTGCTCACTGCCTCGCCTCAGAACGCCGCCGGCACGTTCTTCGCCTTGAGCATGCTTCACGCCATGCCAACGATGGTTTGGTTGCGCCTTTCCACAACTCCGTTCTGTTGCGGCGAGTAGGGCGCCGTGAGATGCTTCTGCACCCCCTCCTCTGCGCAGTAGAGCCCGAATTCAACCGAGTTGAACTCGCCGCCGCGATCCGTCCTCAGGACCTTCAACTTCTTCCCCGTTTCCGCCTCCACCTTCGCCTTGAACTGCCGGATTGCCGCCGCCGCCTCTGCCTTGCTCGACAGGAGGTGCAGCCACATGAAGCGGCTGCAGTCGTCCACCAGTAGCAGGAAGAAGCGCCGCTCGCCGTGCGTGGGCGGCGTGATTGGCCCGCACAAGTCCCCATGGACGAGCTCCAGCAGCTCGTTGGCGCGGTACGTCGCCGTCTTCGGGAACGACCGCCGCCTCTGTTTCCCGGCGAGGCAGCTGTCACACAGCTCCCCCGCGTGCTCGATCCTGGGCAGGCCGCGCACCGTCCTATGGCGCGTCAGGTTCCTCAGCGCGTCGAAGCTGAGGTGGCCGAAGCGGGCGTGCCATAGCCATGCTTCATCGTCGCCATGCGCTGCCAGGCACACCAGCTTCGACAGCCGTAGGTCGATCACGTAGAGCCGGTTGGTGGAGCGGTTGACCTTTGCGAGAAGCTTGCGCTCTCTGTCGCGGATGCGGAGCACGCCGTCGTCAATCAGCACCTGGCAACCTCGCTCGTCGAGTTGCCCGATGCTGATGATGTTGCTCCGCAGCTTGGGAATGAAGTACACATCGGTGAGGGCGTGGTGCTCGCCGTTCTGGCACTTGTAGACGATGGTGCCGCATCCTTGGATCTCCACGCGCGAGCCGTCGCCGAACTTCACTGATCCGACGACGCCCGTAAAGCTCAGAGAAGGCCTCGCGTTCCCCGGTCATGTGATTGCTGGCGCCGGAGTCCAGGTACCACAGCTTCTTCTTGCGGGCGCCGCCGCTGTCGCCGTCCTCCTCCCCGAGGTGGACCTGTGCCCGCGTTTCATCGAGCACCACGTGGGCGTGCGGCGCAGCATTTTCCTCGGCGTCGTGGAGGGCGCAGACCTGCGCCATCAGGAGCGCGGTCTCGTCATCGTCCTCCTGGGCCAGGTGCGCGCGCTCCCGGCGCGGCTGCTTGCAGTCCCGGGACCAGTGCCCGAGTTCGCCGCAGTTCAGGCACTGGTCCTTGGCGATGCGCCTGCTCCCGCTGCGCCCGCCGCTGCCGTCTCCTCTCTTCTTGGAGCGCCCGTGGCCCCTGCCGCGTCCGCCACCGCCGCCGCCGACGCGCGGAGCAGAGGATCCTTCCCCTGCTTCACGTGCGCGCGCGCGCCACCCACTCGTCGTGGGTGAGCAACACCTGGCCAGTGACGACCGCCCCTGCCATCCCCGGCGCCTTGACCCTTGCGTCGATGCGGTCCTCGACCGCCTTCAGGCGCCCGGTCACATCCTCGATGGTGAGGTCGCCCATGTCGAGCATGGTCTCGATGGCGAGGGCGAGCTGGTCGAACTGGGGCGGCAAGACGCGCAGGTACTTGGCGACGACCTCAGCCTCGCTGATTTCATCGCCCAGCACTGCCAATTGGCTTACCATCCCGGAGAGGCGCAGCGCGAAATCTTCGACGGTCTCACCGTACGGTCTCACCGTCGCGGAAGGAGACAACCTCATACTCCCGGCGCAGTTGCTGCGCCTTGGCCTTGCGCACCCAGTCATCGCCGAGCCGCATGGACTTCTTCTCCCAGGCCTTCTTCGTCGTGGCGTCCTCGGCGGATCCCGCGGGGTCACGAGCTCCGGTGGAACCGCCTTGAGGATGGCCTCCATCGCCATCTGGTCCTCCTGCTCGTCCACGACGTCGGAGGTGACCGCCGCGAACAGGCCCCTGGCCTTAAGCATCACCTTCATCAGGACTGCCCACTCCGCATAGTTGGTGCGGGTGAGCATCGGGTACTCGGCGCCGCCGATGTCGCGGACGGTCTTCTGCACCACGTACGTCGCCCCGCGACACGGTGAGATCGACCCGTCCCGACGTCCAACGGAGTGAGCGCGCCCTCGGCCACGCCCACGCCGTCCCCTCTCCTGCTCAGCCATCGCCTCCCCGGACTCCTGCCCAACCGCGGCTCTGATGCCACTTGTTGGCAATGGCAGCTGCCTTGCAGCCCCTCAGGTAAGCTCTCAACTCACCCAAGGTCACAGCACTGAGAGCTGGAGGTGGAAGAAGGTGAGACACAGAGAACAGCACACACACACATGCCAAGTCCTTGACTCTGAATGTTTTGGTGCTGCTAAAAACTGATGAGCTTGCAGCTGCTCTTCTTCCTTATAGAGACCAAAGTCAAATCCTAGTACAAATCTTCCATGTGTAAATACCAACTACATGTACTACTAGTACTACTATGTACAAGACACAACAGGGCATGCTTGCCCTTCTACTTGAGTGCACTGCTGCCCTATATGGCTAGACAGTGAGCACTTGAGGAGTTCTACCAACTCCATTGACTTTGCTCAAGAGGAGCTGAGCAATTACATAACAAATACTCCATGTTTCCAGATTGTAATCTGTGTGGGCCATAAATGCACCCGGCGTGATGCTCTGCCTCTCTTCACTCACATTTATGATTGTAGAAGAACCGCCGCGTCCTCTCTTCACTCACATGGTTCTTTCATAAATGCACTATTCTTTTAGTAAATTTATTATTTACATGTGTTATGTGAACTTATTCGTGCACAGGAGTGATGCTCTGTTGAGACTATTGGAACGCGTGTATTCACGAGGGCATCTTTCTAGAATTGTTATAGATGAAGCTCATTGTGTTAGCCAGTGGGGCCATGATTTTCGACCTGATTACCAGGTACTTCTATCAGAATTCAGAAGAGATGTTCATACTGAAATAAAGCGACCTTAGAATATACAGCTTTCGTGATCTGCAGGATTTGGGTATTTTAAAACTAAATTTCCCAAAGACCCCAGTCCTGGCCTTGACTGCAACAGCAACTGCTAGTGTCAAGGAAGACGTTGTGCAAGCTCTGGGCCTTGCAAACTGTATAGTTTTCCGACAAAGTTTCAATCGTCCAAACCTAAGGTAAGTTTCTGTGATGTTATATCAACATAAGTTAAGCATACAGTCTGACTTTAAGTTTGGCAGGTATTCTCTGAGGCCCAAGACAAAGAAGTGCCTTGAGGATATTGATAGCTTTATCCGTGACCATCATCCTAATGACTGTGGCATCATATATTGTTTGTCAAGGATGGATTGTGAGAAAGTGGCTGAAAAACTAAGGGTAAACTAAGGGTTATCTCCTGAAACCATAAGCTGTTTAAGCCTTGTAGACTGTAGTTACATTTTAAATATTAATCTTTTGAGTAAAATGCATGGGAGGTATGACCTGCATTGCTTGTCATTGATGTTGCAAAATGTTAGCGAGGGTTTCTTTGCAGAATGAGCCAGCTTGGTTTTTTTCCACCCATTTGTAAAATGATGTTTAGTCTGTCAGGCACATGTCCTAGGTTTACTTTTCACGCAAACGATAACCCTGGTTTTGTAGCCTGTGGGACTGATTGTTATCTTAGTTATAGGAAGATTGGATAGCAATTAGCAAGTGAGGATAAGATTAGTTCAGATTTGCTATCAGTTAGAGATTAGATTAGATGCTAGGGCTGTGCCTAGTACTCTAGTCGGTCTATGAAAGGAGCAGCTGGCAACTATTATGGAATCAAGGAAGAAGAGAAATCAATATAGTCCCATTCCCCATTAGCTTCTAGACACTTTTAGACGGTTGCTTTTGTCCAAAAGCCAGGTACCCCCCAGGCATTAAAAGCCAGAAGCTGAAAAGCACACAACAGGGTGCATGTCTTTTGGCTTTTAGGAGCATCTGGCTCTTGGCTTTGCCAGCAGTGCAAAAGTGCCCAGTCAACTCAGGGCTGCGTCACCCCAATTGATGAACTAATCAACAAGGTTCATCACATCATAGTTGGACACCAGCTTGGCACTGTGTAACACACCACTTGCACAACTGCCTGTCCATGGGCAATTCACCTACTGACTAGTACGGTTATTTTGCAACAATTATGACCTACTTGCACCCACTGTGCAAAAATGTTGTACCTCTTGTGCATTTGGCATTTGACCACTGAAGTATATGTTTTCTATCTTTCCAGTATCTACTCATATTTCTTACACCTTTACCTGGGTTTTATTCTTGATCAGCCATCTGTTCATGTCTGCCCTGATCTTTTCAAAGAAGCATTCACTGTAAATGCTCACATACTGGTTAGCCGATAAGGGCTCTACAAGTTTATTTCTGTCATTTGGGTCAGTTATTTGTAATTGGGTCGCACTTTGATTGTCGTCTCTATATGGTGTCATAACTATATCAGAAACATCCAGATTTGCTGTTAGTAACACAATTTTCATTCCTATACTACAATATGCACACTGGAAATCTGAAACTTAGTGGGCTACTAAGCTCTATGATATGTGCACCGCTTCTCAATGTCATTAAAGAGAAAACAGGACTGGAACGGAATAAACAAGTAGGTTGCTAGATCTGGTCTTGATAGTTTGTGGTTCAGTATGATTTAACAACTTTTTCTAAGATTGATCTCTTGATATGGGGCATTTGAAGTGATGTAATTAAATTTAATCAGATAAGAGAGCTTTGTTGTGTCCTAATCCTTAGAATTTGAGTTTAAATGGGTAATGTAGGTACTGACTTGTCTCAGGAGAATTTCTGACTGTTTCCTTTTTTCCTTCACTACCAGGACTGTGGACACAAAGTAGCACACTACCATGGTAGCATGGATCCTGCAGATAGAGAATATGTCCAGGAACAGTGGAGTTTGGATGAGATCAATATAATCTGTGCCACTGTTGCATTTGGGATGGGTAGTGTGCTCTTTCAAACATCTATACATCTATCATTTTCTGTCCTCTCATGCTGATTTTACAAACTGTAGGCATAAATAAACCTGATGTTCGTTTTGTTATTCACCATTCCCTGCCCAAGTCAATTGAAGGATATCACCAGGTATTTCTGATGACCTAAGTTCCAGAATGTACGCAAGATGGAACTGCATATCTAAGCTGTTTGATGGTTGAGCGTTCTCTTAGGAATGTGGACGCGCTGGTAGAGATGGGCAGCCTTCATCTTGTCTGCTGTATTACCAATATTCTGACTATGTAAGTCTAGTGGTGTCTTACTAATGTACCTGCACTGCATCACAAAGAAGTGACCATTTTCCCTGTTTTTTGGTAAAAAAAAAAAGATTCGTCTCAAACACATGGTTAGTCAAGGAGTTGTAGAGCAAACAACAGCACCACGTAGAGGCTCTTTGTCTTCACAAGGACAAGCACTTGAAACACATAAGGATAATCTCCTGCGCATGGTATGTATAATTCTATATGCATACTTGCTTCTAGGAAGTATGAAATGTCCCTAACTAGGGCAAATTTATCCTTCTACAGGTTAGTTACTGCGAAAACGACGTGGATTGCAGACGACTACTTCAACTGATTCACTTTGGAGAGATGTTTGATCCTTCACAATGTGCAAAATCCTGTGATAATTGCTTGAAAGATTTGAGATGGATTGAGAAAGATGTCACAAACATTGCTAGGCAATTGGTACGAAAGCTTTACCCCTCCCCCCGAACAAATGCGCACATCTCTCACTGCATGAATCTTCATTTTGCTTCTTTAGGTTGAGCTTGTCAAGATGACAAAGCAGTCATGTTCTTCTTCTCACATTCTTGAAGTTTACAGAGGCTCTGTGAGCCAAAATGTACGCATCCTGCTCACAGTTCATGTCTTTTCAGTTCTAAAGTTTATTATGTAATTACCTTACTACCAATGGCTACTGCCAATGCTGTACACCTGTACCATTATGCTTATGGTCCAGATTGTGCATCTTGGCTACTACTGGAGAAGTCATGGTGACATGGTAAACAACATGCTTAAACCTGGATTCTGAAGTATATCTATTACGATGCCCAGGTCAAGAAGCATCGTCATGATACTTTGAGTCTTCATGGAGCTGGGAAGCATCTTGCAAAAGGCGAGGCTGCAAGAATATTACGGCATTTAGTAACTGAGGGAATACTTACTGAGGATGTCAAAAAGAGCGATAACGCATATGGATCAGTAACATCTGTCCTAAAGGTGGAAAACACACTTGATGCCTTGGCTGGTTTATTTTGAGATATATGTTACTATTTCTTTTGTTTGCAGGCTTGCAGCTTACTTGATCTGATACATATATTTTCTTTCATGGTCTTTTCCAACCAGGTTAATTACACAAAAGCTGCTGATTTTTGCTCTGGCAAGCGCAACATTATCCTAAAGTTAGTTCTCTGCCTTGTACACACTATCAAGCTTATCATATGTTCTGAATTTATTTTTCCCCTACAATGTTATTGGAATTAACACATTATGGACTTGTTGTTTCCCCTGATTACACATCTTGCTTTGTTTAATGAGAGCGCCTTTTGTAACTTAATTTTATCGCACCTTTTCTTTTCCACATTCTCCCTTTGCATGTAAATTTATTTAATACTGCCACTAGTTGCCAATGTATTTGGTCGATGTTTTTATGAGATTCATATTAAGACTGGTAAACTGATGATAGATATAGTGACTATTGTTGGGAATCCTAGCTCAGTCTTCATGTATTGAAACTGATGATAGATATAGTTCTCTAAGCCCAGACTGGTTACTGCCTGTGAATTGGTAGTAGGTGTCAGCTTATGGGGGATAAAAAGTCACATTGCCTTGTAACATTACCCATTTTACATATCAGCATAAGTTTTTACAAAAAATGGTAGTTCCCTAACTTTTGTTCCTAAATATTTTTTTGTTAATTTTGTTTTGATGTTGTAAGGCTAAAATTGGATATGTCAAATGTCATTATGATTGCTACTTGGCTGATTATAATCAGATGCTGGAAACTTGAGTTCTAGAAACTATTAAAATAACAAAAAAAACATGATATCACAGTGATTTATCCATGCTCCATAAAACTCTATTACATTTTTGCATTTGATTAGATATGTGTACATCGCCTGTTGCTGTGTTACATGTGTCTATCTTATATCCCTGTTTTGGTACTTGCATTCTATCTTTTTTTTTCGAGCTTTTTTCTGTGTCTAGGCATTCATCACCTGAATTTCAGTCTAATATTTCATGCATCTTTGGCAAACAAATGGCTTTTAATTGTTTTATCATGTTACTTTGCAGGGTCCCAACTCCTGAGAATGCCTCTAAGATGGGGAAAATTAATGAATCGTCATTTCAGCAAATGAATAAGACTGCTCAGCAGCACAATGAAGTGGATGAGGTAAAACAGGGAAAGGGAGATGGGGTGGTTTGGGTCTGTATATATTTCTTCTGTTCCAATATCTAGTTTCTCTCTCACTGCAGAACCTCGCATCGGCACTCTACAAAGCTCTACATTCCCTTAGGAGACAGATATTGAAAGGGTGTGGTGAAGGATGCCGTGCATACCACATATTTAGGTAAATTTGGTGTCATATTTTCAGTTGTTTAAGGTCTCATTGTGTTGACTTCTGACTTTTCCATATTTCAGAAATGAAACATTGAAGGAAATCAGCAGCCGGGTACCAAGAACTAAAGAAGAGCTTTTGGAGATAAATGGAATTGGAAAGTAATGAATCTCCCTTAAAACAAACTTCATTCCTTTTCTATAATTTTGACAACGCAGCTGTCAGAACTAGAACACGAAATATACAGTCTTTGACATGCTTCTTTTCAGGGAAAAGCTCAAAAAGTATGGTGACCTTGTGCTTGCAACCATAGAGGACTTCCTCAGCAAGAACCCGAACCCAAGGAAGAACAGCGGCAGCGGCAGCAATGAGCACACTGAGGCGGCAAAGAAGCGAAGAAGCTTCACGCCCGGCAACGCGTCAAGCAACGGACACGGCGATGATGACTTCGAGGAACGCACGGTTCAGTCCAAGAAGCGCGCGGCGAAGACGCGAGGCACCAAGCATGGGGTATCATCTGTCTCTGACGCGGCGAGCATGGTCCACGGCGCCCGCTGCATGGACGCCGATCTGGATGGAGCTGAGGCGCTGGACGACGAGCTGTGCAGCATACAGAGGCCCGTGGCTTCTGGCAGGGTACTGCCGAAGTGGGCACCGGCCAAAGCCAAGGGCAACAGCGTTCCCCCGTCTAACTTATTCCAAGAATTTGGATACGTGAAATAAGCATTGTATCATTGTATGAGTTGGGTCCCAGTAGGAAATAGTATATGAATGTAGGGTGGCCAACCAGGCCACACATCCCCTTGTTCATATCATATGTGATCTTCCAGGATGTATGTGCCACTGCAGCGAGTGACAGACTAGACTAGTGATGTATTGAAGCTGTGTAATTGGTATGGCTGGGTTGTAGCGTGGTGCGTGCTTTTATGCAAGACACACTACACTGCTTGTAACCCAAGCGCTTAGACGATGATGCATTGCAGTCAGGCTTCTCAAATTTGTCTTTTGGGGTGGCTAAACGAGAGGCTTTTGGGTTATTGAGCCATTTGTAACCGAAACTGCTTCCTACCATGATAACCCTGTTGTAATTCTTTTCTTAATAAGCACCCAGGAACACGTGGCTACGCCTGCATATGTGCATTAAAAAATGAATAGCCATGATAACCAGCACAACACAAAGTTAAATCTGGTGCTCTTTCAGATAACTTTTTAAGGACATCGTGGATCTTCACGTTTGCAAAAATGGAAAAAAAAACCAGCAACATTACATGACCATAAGAATCTGACAGCGAGTCAGAACCTGTGGGAAAATGATCTTCAGACTCTCTTGAGAACAACGATCAGGTCTGGTGTGGACACATCAATGTTCAGTCTTGTTAGGGATTACTACATACACAATAATTTTCTCCAAAACTATCAGGTGTTCTGCGAGCCAATCCGCAATTGATCGTCGCCTCGTGATTCTGTTCGCCAAGGCACCCAATGGATGATACATTTCAACTGGTTTAATCTTAATCTGCACACGACCGATGAGGATTTCAGCTTTGCAGAAGCTAGGAGAAGTCAGAGCCTCTTGATGCCCACCATTTGTTGCTACGGGAGCTACGCACCCGCTGAAACCATCTGTCCCAAGAAGAGTTCTCCGGACCACTGGTACTGTAAAGATGCCGAGATCACAGTTACATGGGTGCTTTATCAAATGTACAAGATTTTGCATGGTGAGGTAGTTGAAGGAAGAGTAGCAGAGGATCAACACTTACATAGGAAGAAGCGGATCAGGTTTCCCTTCTGTACTTGTGATCACACTGGTTTGTTCATAAGGGATAATGAGGAGAAACAACAGAGAATGTAATGGAAAACAAATGTTAAACTCAAATCTACTTACTCCTGGCATGCCGTGGATGCAGGTTCCATGGTCTCAAGCTCATTCAGTTCATCCTGTATGAATATACACACACTGAGTGTTGTTGTAGCACAACATGCTATTGAAGTCAGAGCATGGCTTTGCCTTGATTCATAAAGATAAATAGACAATAAGAGGTAGAACTATGTCCCCAAATAAGTTGCTGGTTCAGACTTCAGAGCCGTCATACAAAGAAATCATTCCACAGGCACACTCTGTAGGATCCTAGTTCCTCTGTAGGATCCCAGTCACCAGTTCTGCTTTCCACTAAATTCTGCAAGGTACGAGTTTACTTTATCCTAACCTCCCAAATGAACATGGCTGTAACCAGAGGACAAACAAAATAGAAGAGCAAGCTTTGTGATCTCAAGTTCTTAAAATATTTATCAATGGACATTTTGAATCAAGTTTCTTGGTCTTTGTAAAAAATTGAAAGAGCAAAACGAATTAGGGCCAAGTCATTGTAAGTCTGTGTACTCTCAAATATATCGAGTCATAAAAATATTCAATGTAGTTTTTGCTGAGAAATCCAAGTACCAAAGCACCAGTCTGTCCAGCAAAATTTCAATTTCACAGCTCTAGTTATACACTTGTACTAACAGGAAGCAAAACCAGTTGATATGAAAGTAAACCATATGTAGTTCCCTAATGCTAATGTTTGGGACAGAAAATGTAGGGTTCTATTAACAAATAAGTATGATGCAAATTTGCAAACACAGACAAAGCACAATCCTCAGTTTCCTTGTCTCACATAAGTGGTTGTTCGCCGGGGAAAGGGGATGGGTTTATTCATAGTCTCTAAAATCTTTAAACAAGGAATGCAAATAGTCACTATAAAGTACCAACCAGACCCTCAGTACATTAAAGAGGAATGTGGACATTTTGAGATTAGTGTTCTGCTCATCTTTTGCAAAGAAAATCAATCTATTCCAGGAACAATGCCAGATACTGAATTGAGTTAACCGCAGATGGACCAAAGAACAGAACAGGAAATCATAACCCCTAGTTTTAAGCTCCACTAAAGCGTTCATCTAAAGAAAGAAGCCCAATTAACAAGTTCCAGATGATCCTCAACCCAGATGAAAAGGCTTGGGTTTTTGTTTGAGAATCAGATGAAAAGGCTTGGTGTTTGCTATACAAAGTAATATGAGGTAGGTGCAAATGACGATTAAGGCCTTCAAATGTCTCCTTTCCATTAGAGTTACCCTAGTGAAGTGATTATATATAAGAACATTTTACAAGCATTCCAGCTAAATGTGCAGAATCAGGACCCCAATTTTGCTCACAGCCCAAGATTGTGTGTCACTTTACATGCAAATAGAGCTATAAATGGCTAATACACAAACACCACAACCCTGCTGCTACCTGTGCTGTTGTTTGTAGTGGGCATCATCATGATTGGCCTGCTAGTATAGGTAATAAACTGTCTTGGGTCCTCCATTTCTACTCTAGAACGCAACAGCCCCAACATGGAAGAAAACGATTTTCCCCTTCAGCAAGCACAACTGACTCGTCCAACAGCAATACTCCAATATGCGCAGGGCACAATTTCGGCTCTAAATAACTAGTAAATTGGATGCGAAAATCTGGTGCCTTGCTTGCACCAGGCAAACAAGATCTGGAATGGCACGCTTGCCGGTCGAACTCCGGCAGCAGGTCGGGCCTGTTGACTCTACGGATGAGGAGGAGCCCGTGCATGCTGTGCTGTTGTTGATTCAGCAAAAGAGAAGGGCTGACCTGGAGGGACTGGAGCTCCTGGTCGAGGCGGGCGATGGCGGCGGAGAGGCGGTGCTTGCCGACGTACCCGACGTTCCTCGCCACCCCCGCCGCCGCCGGCGGCTGCTGCGGGCCGGAGGAAAGCCGAGGGGCGGGCCTCTGCGCCTGCCTCTGAGGCGGCGCCCCCTCGTCCAACTGCCGCTCCTCCTCGTCCTCGTGCTCCTGGTCCTCGCCCCGCGGCCGGCGTCCCTCCCCGCCGTTGGCCGTGGCCTCCCCCCTCATCCCGGCCTGCCGCTACACCTCGTCAGCTGCTGTTGTCTCCTCCTCCGCCGCCGCCGCCGCCGGGAGCCCGCACGCCGTGGCACCGTGCCAGCGAAGCGGATGGAAGGAGAGGATGGATCTGCCCGCGTGTGCTAGTTGTAACCAGATGGGATGATGTTGATATGAAGCGAGGGGAGTGGGTGGATGGGTGGGCGCCGCAAGTTAACCAACCAACCAGGGAAGGGGGAGGGGAAAGAGAGCGGCGCGTGTGCGATGGCGATGGCGACGGCGGCGGCGGCGGCCGGTGGGTGGGTCAATGGCAGGCAGTGGGTGCAGCAGCAAAGCGAAGGAATCGAATGGGGCGACGGGCAGACAGGCAGTCAAAGGCAGGGTGGTGGAGGAATAGCAAAGCCAAGCCAACAACCGCCAGGATGCCAGGTGAAGAACTGGGTGACGTCACGCGGCGCTCGGCTCGGCTGGTAAAAGAAGAAGAAATGGAGGCACAGCACAGTAGCAGGAAGCGGCGGCACCGGCACAGGGAAGGGCTCCAGTCTCCGGGGAAGGGAAGGAAAGGCCAAGTGCCAAAGCTCTGCCTGACCTTGGAGGCTTGGAGCTGTGGCCGGAGACAGAGAGGAGGGGGCTATGCTTATGCTTTGACGGTTTGACCGGTCAACGGTCAATGCATTGTCACGGCTCACGGCAGGCAGGCAGCACCGCAGCAGGCAGAGCGAGCTGCCTGCCAGTGCAAGTGCCAGCAGCCGCCGGGTCCAAGACTTGTCGTTTCCTTGAAGAACCCCTTCCCGTACGTTGAATAGTAGCAGGGTCTGCTGCTTCTTGTAGTGAATGGTGTGCTTATCTGCAGATTGCTCACTCCAGGTCACCAGCTTACTGATGGCATGGTGTTCCAATGGTTGTGGTTAATCAGGCTCGCTGATTTGGTTTCAATTGATAAATTTCAACAGGGGGATACCCGCAAAAAAAAAAAAAATCAACAGGGGGATGCCAGCTTCTAAATTTCATGATAGTCACAGCTGAACAGGGGTTGCCAGCTTGGGTTATCGTTACCAGAATTGCTTCAGTTCTTCGCCACATTGGTGCTTGCCAGCTATAAGTCTCTGTTATTTTGAGATGAAAATGTTCAGTACTTGAGATTGTATATAGTGAGTATATTTGGTTTGTATCCCTATTTTTCTTTATTGCTTTGGTTGTGAACATAATAAGACAGTATCATACTTATAAATCATCACCCTCTAGACTGAAAAGACCTCAAATGTCTCTTCAAGCTCCTCCCTCCTACTGGAATGGTGTCGATTACTTTTGTGCTCCAGTTTTTTTTTTTGAATTTGCCAGGTTTATTATTTTGACTACAGTTTGAACAATACTACTGACCATTCCTGGTCAAAATATCAAAATATCTTCAATTTATATCTCTGAAAACTGCAAACTGTTTAAGAAACATCAAAGTTCACCATAAATCTAAATCAAATAGCACTGAAAGCATAGAGACGACCTATATTGACCACTTCTCTTTTACCAAATCTTTGTTGCTTTCTCATGGCATCTCACATCCACATATTGGTCATCCTAACTACAGTAGTAGTCTACAGAGCACAAGTCAACGTGAAGTCCACTGTCCAGGACTAGTTAATTGCTAGCAGAGGAATCCACAAACCAAAGAATCCCAGACCAGTTTTTTTTTTTTCTTCTTCTTAAGATCTTCTCAAGCTTGGAGAGATGGCTCATGTACTCATATTTCTTCTCGTCTCTCATCTACTCATCTTCCTGTGGAGTCCTATTGCAACCTTAGCTGCAGAAGCGGCCAACGAATCCAAGATCGACCGGCAAGCCCTCCTCTCCTTCCGGGAAGGCATCACAGATCCCCTTGGCATCCTGAGCTCATGGGGTAATGGCTCTCTCTACTGTAGCTGGAGAGGGGTTACATGTGGTAATGCTCTTCCACTTCGTGTTATTTCACTGCAGCTGAACTCTCAGCAGCTGGCTGGGCAGTTACCATCTTCTCTTGCTAACCTTACTTCAATCACACGGTTAGATCTTGGAAATAATTCATTCTTTGGAAGCATCCCTGAGGAGTTGGCCAATAGCATGTCTCTCAGTAATTTAAACCTCTCTCGTAATCAGCTTACTGGTCAGATCCCTGCTAATTTATTTGCTAATGCATCTGCGCTTACTGCGGTCGATCTCCAGATGAATTATTTGACTGGTGTTATCCCTCCTTTTGGTAAGGCCACATCCCTCAAGTACCTTTGTGTTACTGAGAACTTACTTTCTGGAAGCATACCTCCTTCAGTAGGAAATATTTCTTCTCTCCGCTTTATATTGCTAGGCCAAAACAATCTTACAGGATCAATTCCAGAAAGTTTGCGGCACATTTCGAAACTTCTTGACCTGGATCTCAGTTTCAATAGCTTATCAGGACATGTCCCCTTGCCTCTTTACAATATGTCTTCACTCAAATACTTAAGCTTAGGCAGCAATGGCCTTGTTGGGCAGGTGCCATCTGACATTGGTTTCTCACTACCAAATCTACAAGTCCTTATAATGCAGAGCAATAATCTGATGGGCCTGATCCCTACTTCACTAGAGAATGCGTCAAATCTCCAAGTTCTTGACCTTTCAAATAACTCCCTGCATGGTCGTGTTCCATCTCTTGGGTCGTTGGCAAAATTGCGTCAAGTGCTTTTAGGAAGGAATCAGCTAGAAGCATATGATTGGCAATTCCTTGCCTCCCTAACAAATTGTGCCCAGCTGACAAAATTGTCCTTGGAGGGAAATAAGCTGAATGGCAGCCTGCCTGGATCACTTATTGGTAATCTTTCCACAAGCCTGGAAAATTTGTTTCTTGGGTCGAACCAAATATCAGGCTCCATACCTGATGATATAAGCAATCTTGTTAGTCTCACTGGGCTTAGCATAGAAAACAATTTGCTCTCAGGAGGCATACCAGCTTCTATTGGGAAACTGCAAAACCTATATATCCTGAACCTATCCAAGAATAAATTATCAGGTCAGATCCCCTCCACAATTAGTAACATTACTCAATTGGGAAAGCTTTTCCTTGATGACAATGACTTGAGTGGAAACATACCTAGTAGTTTAGGTCAGTGCTTAGGGATGGTTCAGCTAAACTTGTCCTCTAACAGGCTTGATGGATTCTTACCACAAGAACTGTTTAGTGGTCCTCCCCTTTCTTTGGGTGTGGACCTCTCGCGCAACAATCTCACAGGGGAGATACCAGAGGATATTGGCCAACTGTCAAATATCATTCTTCTTAATGTTTCCAACAATCTGTTTTCTGGAGTAATTCCTGATGCACTAGGAAGTTTATATGCTCTATCGACCCTTCGAATGGAAGCAAACAAACTCCAAGGACCAATTCCTGAAAGTTTTAGAAGGTTACTCTCTATCCAGTATATTAATCTTTCTCGAAATGAGTTAAATGGTACTGTCCCAGAATTCTTGGAGGACCTGGCTATGTTAGAAACACTCGATCTGTCTTACAACAACTTGGAAGGGCCAGTTCCTAATGGTGGCCTCTTTGTGAATTCAACTTTTGCTGTAATTTTGGATGGCAACAAGGGACTATGCTCAATGTCCTCCAAACTAGCACTGCCAATTTGTGATAGAACATCTGAGAGAAAGAACCATGTGTTGCTTCTGTTGATAGTAATACCACTGGTTGCTATAACTTCATTTCTGTTGTTGTGGTTTCTGGTAACTCTCTGGAAGAAGAGGGTGTTTGAATTTCCACAGTGGAAGGACGTGCTGCGTATGTTATGTTTCATTGCCCAACCGAAGAGGAGTGAAGTGCAAATTTTACCGCACAACCATGAGACACTGAAGAAGGTATCATATAGTGACATCCTGAGAGCTACCAATTGTTTCTCCTCAGTCCATACAATCAGCTCTACCCGCACCGGATCAGTTTATATTGGTAGGTTCAAGTATGACAGAAGCCTAGTTGCCATCAAAGTATTCAACTTGAATGAACCTGCAGCATATGAGAGTTACTTTATCGAGTGCGAGGTACTACGAAGCACGCGTCATCGTAATATAATGCGACCTGTGACTCTATGCTCCACACTGGATACAGGAAACCATGAGTTCAAAGCACTAATATTCAAGTTCATGGTTAATGGCAGCCTTGAAAGATGGTTGCACTGTGAGTACTACAGTGGTATGCCAGAGAAAGTGTTAAGCTTAGGCCAGCGGATATGCATAGCAACAGATGTGGCTTCTGCTCTGGATTATATTCATAATCAAGTTACTCCTCCTTTGGTCCATTGTGATTTGAAGCCAAGAAATATCCTTTTAGATGATGACATGACCGCTCGTCTTGGTGACTTTGGGTCCGCAAAATTTCTATTTCCAGGCCTCATTGTTCCAAAAAGCCTGGCTGAAGTTGGAGGAACAATAGGATACATGGCACCTGGTGAGTTTACTTTTTTGCATATCTGCATTCCTATATCTTGTAAACTCAAAAGAAATTAGTTCACTTTTGCAGAGTATGGCATGGTATCCGAAATCACCACAGGAGGAGATGTGTATAGTTTTGGAGTGATGCTTCTGGAGATGCTAACGGGAAAGGAGCCGACCGATGATTTGTTTGTTGATGGCCTTAACCTCCACAATTTTACGGACTCCATGTTCCCAGATAGACTTGCAGAGATTATGGATCCTTATATGATGCATGAGGAACCCCAACCGGGTACAGAAGTATGGATGCAGGGCTACATTATTCCACTGGTTGCACTTGGCCTTTCATGTTCCATGGAATCTCCAAAAGATAGACCTGAAATGCGAGATGTGTGCGCAAAACTCTCTGCTATAAAAGAAGCTTTTCTGAAGTCTCATGCTTGTGAATTATCCTCATTACTTTGACAGTGTTAGTAGGATGGGCATAGTTACCGATTCATAGTTAACTGTGTAATTTGTAACTGGGAGCCTGTCTATTTGACGGTCTGAAACAATGGTTTGCTGAGATCACTCAAATGCATGTCAACATAGCTGGTATAAGCATGATCTGTATATTGTTCTTATCTGCACCATGCATGCCACTCATGAGACATGCAGTATGTTTTTGTTTTTCCTGCGAACACGGAGGATAGCTGTGCATTGTTGTATTAAGGAAATAAAAGTTCTTGAAAGGGTTACAACACAGGCAGCCTGCAGAGCCTGTTGACAACAGAACAAAGTTAGTGCTACTGAGCCATGTAGTATGGTAGTACTGTTAATTGTTAACCAGAGACAAAAACCGGTAGGTCCTTTTCACCAGAGCAATGACCTGGTCAATCTTCAACCTATTCGCTGAATTTCAGTGGTTTTGTATCTTATCCACACCCCTGCTAACGCTAAGCTTGTATGAGCTTTTATTATAGTTGTAAAATTTCCAAATTTAATCAAACAGTGATGCACAAGGATTATGTTGTGTGTTGTAATCAAACAGTGATGTCATGTCATTATTTTTAGTATCACAAGTCATGTGTATCCTAGAAGTCGCACAGAGACCGGATCTTGAACCGACTCTATCAATTGATGTAATTGTTTGAAATAAATAAAACTTCCTTTATCTAAAAGGAAGATTTGCATTTATTCACAAACTCACAGTAACAAAGTAGTTTGGAGGATGGAATTGCAATACAGTCCTTTAGAGTTTAGCAACTCTGACCTCCTTTTGTACTGCAACTCTGTTTCTCTCTTCTTAATGAAAAACGTGCTAAGTACATTATAAAAAAATTGCAATATAGTTCAGGCATCTCAAATGATTCCCTTTTGAAAGACTATATATTATCGTTCCAGTAGTATCATACATCTACATGCCTGGCCAGACTGCCAGAGCCCCAGAGCACTATATCACTGCCTCTAGGTCCAAAACTGCCACCACACACTACACAGGATGTGTCATCCTTTGTGCCCCTGTTCCTCTCTTTTCTAATTTGTATCATGCAGCATGTTGATGAGTGACAAAAGGCAGTATGCATACTCCCTGAATGTGGACCCCACATGGTTTCTATGCCAAAAACAAAAACTTTACAAGATGGACGGAAGTGCAGGTGTGGAACCTCAACCTGTAATGTATGTACACCACTCGTAGTGCTACCTCACGTTCACTGGTGGCTCACTCATCAGGTCACGTGTTCTTCTCCAGAGCCGAGAGAGCCGGCGTCAGGTAGTTGTTGGCCTTGTCGGGCAGATGAGCCACCTGCAACGCAACAAAAACCTCGTCAGCTCATTAATCAGTAAAATCCGGATCAGAAACCAGATTAACATAATATGACAAGGTAGTTTCCATCAGGTGGATGCTTACAAGTTCATACAGCTCATTCCCTTGCTCCGAAACATGCTCATAGCACACCTGACCAAAGGCAAGAGACATGGCTCTGGGTTAGCTCATTGTTGCACTGCTGCAAATCATCAACTGCTTCATGCACATGGCAAGGGATCATTATATATCTTACATCAAAGCTCTTGTTCCTTGCTGTTGAATCGTGCAGTGCTTTCACGCAGATGTCTGCCACATCGGCACAGCTGATGCCCTGCATATCACCAGTTCAAGACTAACTGTTAACTTCATCCACATTAGCATGCCACTATATATCTGACTTTTACAGTCACTCAGTATATATACTGCCTTTCATATAAGTCACCTGGGAGATCCTATTCCCTTGGTCAAAGATCAAGGCACGCTGACCACTGGGTTCTTCCTGGAACAAGGAAAAGACTGGCATGTTACAATGCAGCACGGATTGAAGCAACCCAGTGACCTCATATTGTTTAGCACTGTATGTATGTCTCTGAGAAAAGGATGTGCACTCTTCAGCGTACCTGCAGCGGACCTGGGCGCACAATCGTGTATCCGAGGCCAGATCTCCTCAGTGCATCCTCTCCAGCCTAGCAAAATTGATGAGTACTAAGCTGATTAACTTTTCCGCATTACATGTGCATCAAGGACAGTTTATATGTATATATGCATCAAGAACCTTCTTCGCTTTGAGGACTTGTTCTCGCCTGTTAGCTTCAATTCCTGAGCCTGTGCATGAGACCAGCACAATGTCTGTTTCTTGACCACTCTGCAAAAGTAACCACAAAAGAAAAATGTAAGGGAAAGAACAATGATGATAACAACAGGTGGCACAAAATGGAAACTTACTGGCAAAGCTTTTATAAATTCCATTTTCAGCTCAAAGTTTCTAGGGTCACTAGCAGCTCCTTCAGATGAATCACCGGGTCTCTGCAAAACGATTTGGTAGGTAACCGGTAAGCCAACAATATCAGCAGCATTGGCTTGGTCAACGGTCATAATGGGAAATCGCAAACCATTTTGCACTAACCTGCTTCTTGGGCTCAAACCTAATGGTTAGTGTGTGCACAAGAAACGGGTCCAGTGGAGGATCCTGTGGGTTTACTGGCCGGAAAGCAGAAAAGGGCACTCTCACCTGCACAAAGCAAACATATCCTCTACATTCAGCAGTGCACAACCAGGTGAGTTAACAGCAGGTATATATCTTCAAATGCCACTTACCCTGCAAAACCCAACTTTTGTGTTCATCCGGGCAAAATACTTCTTGCTCTTTGAGGTGTCAGCCAGCGGACCAGTCTCGAGAATAATAACATATGATCTTCCATTTCCGCCCACCGAAAGAAGCAATCCATCATACCTTCAGGTAGAATGATGCAGCACAATGCAGAAAACACGTGTCAAGATCAAGTAACAACACACAAATAAGTTGAAATTTAAACAAAATGCAACAGCTTGCAATACCTGTCTAGGGTGGAACCCAGAGGAAGCAATAGCCGTTTAGAGATTTCAACGTAGCCACCCCTTGTGAAAACAAACCCTGAAAGTAGTGTAAGATTTCAGTGAAGAATCAAAGCATAGAGCGTACCAATGAACTTGTAGTGATTTCATAAAGATAAAGCCAAAATCTAACAAACTGTGTATATCTGATATCATGATCTGTGATATTAGTAGTTAGCAGGTGGTACCTGAGAAAATGGCCTGTCCACTTTCTGCAAATTCAAATGATGCATCAGTGCTGCCGTCGAATCTAGAAGGGTAGATATCCTGAAAGTATGATCCCTGTTGCACCTCCCATCCTTGCACAGATTTGGCAGATTTAAATTTAGCAATCGTCAGTTTGCTCTTGCTGCTTTTACCAGCCCTTGACTGGGCCAGCTGATTGTAGTAATCCTGCAGACAACAGTTGAAAATTCAGTGAATAAATTGGAAGAAACAAGCAAAACAACACTAGTCTTTCATGGTCATTAGAATGATCAATCATAAGAGATTTGATGTTTACATTCTCTAAAAAAAAAAGAGATTTGATGTTTACATTCTCTAAAAAAAAAAGAGATTTGATGTTTACCTGGAAGGCTTTGGTAACGTTCCTCACACCTTGGTTATCAACCCTGTTGAGGTCTCCAGTGATAGTCGACCGTGCGGTTGCGCAGTAAATTACCTTGTTGCAACCTGAAACAGCAGCCTGAACTGAAGAAGGATCGCCGACATCACCAACCACAACATCTACAGACCTTGGAAGCATGTCGATCACTTCCGGATCATTCCTCCTAACTAATGCCTGTTGTAAAATAGCATCTGATCTGATCAAAACATGCAGAATAGCAGATTCAACAACAAACGCTATCGAAATTGTGTGACTGAAGATGAACCTGGGGAGGGAATTGAAGTACCTTAACGTTGTATCCGCGGAGCATGAGCTTGCGGACGACGATGCGGCCGAGGCGGCTGGTGGCGCCGACGACGAGGACGGTGGTGTCCTGCGCGCCGGGCACCGTGAACTCGCACATGGGCCCGCCGCGGAAGAGGACGGCGGGGTCCTGCTCCGCCACCGCGGCGGAGGAGGCGCTGGACATCTGGCCGAGCCGCGAGAACTTGCGCCACACCTCGTCGAACACCTGCCGGGAGCGACGGCCCAGCCCCACTGGGTTCACAATCACGTCATCCAGCGCCACCATCCCCCTGCCGCCGCCGCCGTTCGCCGCCTGCTCGGCCTCGGGGCCACCACCGTTCTTGGCCTCCGCGGGCTCGTCGGGGGCGAGCAGAGCCGTGGAATCGGACTTGGTCGCCTTCCTGGACCGGCGGGTCCGTGACCTCCGGGGCTTCGCCGCCGCGGTCTCCTTGTCGAGCGTGGCGGACACCGGTCCCAGCTTGGCATTGGCGACGAAGCGGCATGAACTGCCGTGGCGCCGCCCGCCGCTGCTGCGCGGCAGGCCGAGGAATGCCGAGGAGGTGGACGCGCAGCGGGGCGCCGCCATGGCAGCCATCCACGGTAGTTGGGAGATGGAGATCGAGAGCTGGGAAGCGTACGCCTGTAGCTTTATATATGAAGCTTGCTCAGGAGGAAGAATCTGCGGAGGATTTCTCCTCGCCACCACAATTCGCGGCGGCGTCAAAATCACGTGTGGGGAGGGAGGTTTTCGCGTGGCAGCTGCGCCGGCTGGCAGCTCAGGTTGTGGCCGCCATTGCCGCGAGGCGCCGAGTGGGGCTCTCGCGGCAGAGACGGACACCAACTCGTTTGACGAAGGCGAGGAGAAATTTTGGAGGGAAAGAACGGGAGTCGTGGTGAGCTGGGGGAAGACGTGGCCGCCTCTGTGCCTCGCGATGGGATGACGTGGCTTCTTCCGCTTCACTTCTCGTTGATGGATGGCTCCAGTTCTCTTCTCCGTGACAGCATCACGGCAAGAGATTCATGCACAGTTTCGTGTGCTGTGATATTTGGCTATGTAGATATGCATGATAATCAAATTTAGTATGTATTAAGATATATGCAGTTAAATTGTAAAACCGTATTTTGGTTAAATCAGTTAATCTCATGAAACAGACAGCTGGATGATGGGTAAGGAATTAAAAGGGGCCTCAGAAAACCCTAAACTGATTACTGTATCTTGCAAGGTAACAGTCTTACAGAGTACATGTGCTGATGATGTACAAAGGTGAAATTCAGGAACTGATGCAGATACAGTGAGATTCTTCGACTAACCTAAGCCTCTAGGTTTCGGGGAGGAAAAATGCTGCCGTTTTGTCCGGTCGAGGTAATTTTCCTGGTGATATGGGGCGCGGTTGCCAGTGTACATAAATGAGAATCTCATTCACATGTTCTCTGGCTATAACAATTTGTATGCTGATGTCCTAAATAATCCTTCAAAATTTATATGAGATCATTCAGGCTTTCTGGATAACTCTGAGCTTCGCACTTCTGCACCTCTGATTTAGTTTCTCCTCCTCTTGCGAAGGGGTTATTGGTCTTTTTGTGAGGACGATTCCATTCATTCCTTGCAATCTCTGGTTAAACCATGGTTCATCTTCATCATCAATGTCAGGGAGTGTCAGGTCGTCTTCGTCGTTGTCTTCATCATCTGCTTCACCCCCATGGATGAGCTCCAAGAAAGTCTTCTTCACAATTCGGTCCTCCAGACTGTGGAATGAGATTACAGCAAGACGGCCACCTGTCGCTAGGCAGTCAAAGCTTGAATGAAGTGAATCTTCTAAAATCCGGAGTTCATCATTAACTGCAATCCTGAGGGCCTGAAACACTCTTGTTGCAGTCTTAATCCAGCCTTGACGTCCTGCAGTTTATCAAATTATTGTGAGATTCTTAGCATATATCAAATGTCTTGCAAAATTATTCGTTTTGTTTCTTTGGAAAGAAGTTCTATTCTACACTACATATATAAATTTGAGAAAGTGCAAGCAGAAAGCAAAAATATGGTATACCTATGAACCATTAATATTTGGAAATTCACCACATTTGACGATTCCAAAACCAAAAGAAACAAACCACCACAATTACTGGCAGTACAAGAAAATAGTGAAGACTTCTACTGGCACCATCATACAAGGATTGCACATACCTTTTGAAAGCGTACACTTTCTTTGGATTAGTTTAACAAGGTCCCCGGTAGAGTGCAGACCACCCATGTCCCGGGCTTTAATAATCTGCTTCTGAAGGAATTGCCAATTGCTTTCCTCTCCATAATCACGCAGGATACGTCCAAGTTCAAGCTCCGGCCAAGAATTCAAGATATCCTCTGCTCTTAAAGTTGCCTGTCTAATTTCATGTATAGGTAAGAGTGGTACAACTTTAAGACAAAACCAGCGTTAAAGTTGAACATAGTTTCAACATTGAACAAATGGCATAGCAAATGTAGTGTAATAAAAGTTATAAATGATTAATTTGACAAAAGTATGCATTATTAATTGAATAACAAAATCCCTTGACAAAGTTTGTGCGAGTTGATATCATAAATAAGTGCCCTTAAAGATTGTCAGCTTATGCTAACTGCCATTAAAAGTGCTGCTCATAGATGAAGTAGCAAAGTTAGATATCGCCTTAAGATATTTGTCATTGACGCGCTTCAGTCTTGCAGCAAGAAATACTCATATATTGCAAATTTTCATAAGTGAGAAGAATGAAGAAAAGATATGAAAAAGAAGAGCAATGTCACACTGACCTTAGGGTCCATGCGCATATCAAGAGGCCCATCCTGGAGTACACTGAATCCCCTATTTGATCTGTTCACCTGATAGACGTAGAACAAGATAAAACGTGAATCAGCAAATGGGAAATGTGGAAGCCTTATCATCACTTCCGTAACTTTTAACTCAACTGACTGACCTGCATGGATGACATGCCAAGGTCAATGAGGAGGCCATCAACTCCAGAAGATCCAACAGCTAGGCTCTCGTCGACACTACCAAGAACTTGCTTGATGTACTTGAAGTTCTTGACATAAGTGTAGGCATGCAGTGTCCCCTGCAAGGAACTACCTCCATTCGCCTCCCTACTGGCAAGGAAGGCCTCAATGTGCTCGCGGCCGATCTCCAGGGCAGTGGGGTCGACGTCCATGCCAATGTACAGCTCCATCTCCGGGTGCGCCTCCATCAACTACTACACAAAGCCAGAGAGGCATTCCATCAAACATCTTGCGGGCACGAGCATTCCACGGCGCTGCAGGGCAGCATCACCAGAGGGCAGAGGCCACCGTTTTTTACAACAGCAACAGAGACACGAGATGTAGCGGAAAGGGTACGCACGGCGAGGGAGTGCCCGGCGGCGCCGAGGGTGCAGTCGACGAAGGAGCGGAGCGGGCGGGGCCGGCGGAAGGCGGCGAGGACCTCGCCGAGCAATACCGGGACGTGGTGCGCGTGGCCGTGGCGGCCGTAAAGGCCCGCGTCGAAGGCCGCCGCGGAGCGCGTGCGCCGCTTGAGGTGCTCCTCCAGCGGGCGCCTCCGCAGCCGCTCGCTGCCCTTGTCGCGCGCCTTCGCCTTGGGCTTGGTCTTCCCGGTGGCCTTGCACGCGACCGCGTCGTGCTTGCCGCGGCGCTGCAGGGTGGCAAAGGCAACGGCGGCGGCGAGAGGGCGCGCGGGCGCGCGGAGGTGGAGGGCGAGGTGGGAGGAGAAGAGGCGCCGGGCCGCCGCCATCGCCGCCGTGGCCGAAGCGAGCGCGGCGCGAGTCGTGGATAAACACACACGGGGAGCGCGCCAGGGGTTGTGGCTGTGCCTGTGCGCCGTCCGATGCAGAAATGGACGGCCCCAGTTGTCTAGCGCTCACAGGATTTCACCTATTTATTTATACCAAAGTAATCGCAAATCTGCTGCTGTTGTTGCAAACTCTGAAGTAATAGATTCTTTTAAAGCTTTCATACAATTCATAACAAATGAGTATAAGCTGAAAGCTTAGAGGCTGCGACATTGCATTATATAACTTTTAAAACTACCGGGGCAACTCCTGCTGCTATCTGAACGTCAGGCATTAATTCAGACGTGACATATCAGGATAAAAATTACGATGGTATGATAAACACTCAGGCTCATACAATCAAAAACTGGTCACTCCAGTTGCAGCACCTGTGTTAACTTGCAATAGATTACCTCAGGTGAGAGGTAGGTTGCAAACATCCAGGGATTGAAAAGGTGCCTGAAGCAACTAAGAACTGTGTATTCCTATTATCCTACTATCTCAGGAACAAAACATAACCCAAGGGCTGAGAATACATGCTGGATTCTGGATTTTCAACAATCCAACCCAAGGATTTCAGCGACTGCTGCAAATTTGATGTAATGGTTGCAATGCAGAAATCAGCTTCTATTGGGTCCTTCTGATCTTTGAAAATGTGCCAGTCTCAGAAAAGTAGGTACTTTGAGTTCCACCTCCAAGCGGGTTCCCTTGGGCCTGTGGATTTGACAACTCTATTCCCTGCAGAAGGGAAAATTAACATCAGATGTGAAATAACCACAGGGAGAGATTTCATGTACTTGATCTTTGGGGACAAAATTAAAACAAAAACTGAGCTCCCAGATCTGTAAGATGTTAAATGCATAAGATCATAGTGTGTCTTAGCAAACACACATGACTCGAGAAAAAGATCTCACCTGTACTGGTGTAAATGCCAAACTAGATGTCAATCCTGAAGTTGCACCGCTGCTACCATAGCTCTTCTCCTTGAATCTGATATCAGAAGGCAATATACAATCAAGGGAGGTTGCAGCACAGGATATTGTGAAAGAAGTAAAGCATTTCAAATACAAGCAGATATTGTGACGTAAAGTAAGAAATGTATGATAATTGAGATTACATGACAATAGTTCATCTTTTTTTTACAAGGCGTATTTTGTTTCGTTAGGACAACGCTGTGACAGATAAAAACTCTTCATTCATGTGATATATACAAAATTATAGCCAAAAGTTTTTTTAATACAAATATAATCACATCAATTTTGTGCCATACAAATTAAGTATTAATTAATAAAATTGTTGGTTGAAAGCTAGTCAGTTCAAACGGAGGGAGTAGTCCCTACTAGGCTAACTAGACAGCGAGGATAGATGTGGCAATGCATTGAAGCATAAAGAAAGCTTTTGTGGATCAGAAAGACTCCTAATGCAATTTCATATCTTATTGTGTGCCTTCGTATCATTTTCTCCAAAAAATACAGTGGGAAGGCTCCTAATGCACTTTCATATCTTATTACAATGGAGGATACCAAAATCCAGTGTTTTCATAAATTACATTAATACCATCTCGTGTAGATGGTGTAGAGAGAGCAGTGCCATAATTTAGCTATAATATAGTATTATAAATTAAAAAACAACAAATGGGTGCAAATTGGAAAATATCATACTGGATAGAGAACAAAGGTAAACATACTTTTTGGCCACTTTAGCTGCAAGTTTGCTTTGTCCTGCTGAGACACGCAGCTTGCCACTTCCTGCCTGTCCAAGCATGCCATAACCTTCACCCAAGCCATCACCTGATATAACAGCAAAATGTGATTGTGTCAAACAGGTAGCTGTTCCCCAGTGCAAGGAATACTGAAACTATACAATAAATAAAATGACATAAAATATGTCATGTAAATGCTGACTGACCTAATGAGCTCTCCTCTGGAATCCCAAACTGCATCCGGTTTGCAAGCTTCATCATATCAGTCTGCGCATATCTGCACAATCAAGTTTAACATATGAGAAAGAGACAACTAATTGGATTAAAGTTTGCATGATATTTCCACATGGGCGCTTAGAACAGTTTACCTTTCTTTCATTTTCCGAAGCCGACGACCTCCTCTTTTCTTTTTAGGCTCAGAGTCCGGAACAGGAAGTGGCTTTGGAAGCTTTGCAGGAGGCGGTTCCTGCCACTTCTCAATCTTCTTACGAATTTCTTCTAATAGGTTCCGTCCAGCTTTTCCAGTTGGATCACCTCTAATTGAATCAATCCTGGCCGCTAGAGTTGACTTTGCAGCAATAAGCCTGCAAGCCCTAGTCCTCAGAGCCGGAGGTGTGCTCTGAAATACTTCAGTTTGTTCAAGATAGCCAACACGAAACTGAGATGTGGCAGTAGAAAATCCTGCAAGATTTTTCCTCTTTGCACCAAGTAACTGAACATTACAAGCAGGCATTTTTGCAAGTGCTCCCAGACCACCAGCAGTGCCCATCAGTTTTGAGGCAACAGCACTGCCAACAATGGCAGAAAGATTTGGTGCAATGTAACCCATTCTGCTCTCTACAAAATCAAGCACTTTCTTCTTTGCAGCATCAAGAGTAAGGGCTCTGTCACATGCTTCAACGGTTTTTTCCAAATTCTCCACAGAAAGAGGCTTCCCACTTGTTGTTGATGCTGTCACCGAGACGACCATTATAATTGCAGAAGGCAAAAGCCCTTCAAGATCCACAAGTGTTAAATCCATCTCATTTCCAATCTTTTTGACGACACGGGCATAATCAATTGGATGATGAACGAGGGATTCCAGTTCAGGAAACTTCAACCTATACTTGTCACGTATGAAATTATGGATTATGATGATCTCATTCTCAATATCTACTGACAAAGCATTGCAATCAACAATAAGCTGGTACTCTGGATCCTCCTCCAGGATGGAACCTTGATTGGAGAAGTCAGTGCCTTTCTGAAGTGCATCTTCAACTTTCTACAAATATAAGATATCTAGTGTCACACAGAGGGATAGTAAAACCTTCTGTTGCATACATACTCAGACATTGTAGGATTTTTTTTTTTCACAAACCATTGCACCACTAGGTAAAATCAAAAGCTATTTATTTAACAGTCAAGACACGCATCAATGTTTGGACAATGCTAAAGAAGTAAACAATGCTCTGGTGCAAAACATTGCAACCTAATATTATTGTCCATTTTACATGCAATCACATTAAAGGAGTCTTTATGTTTGCAATGCAAATAAATCACAAGCAGGATATGTAAAAAAGAGTAGGCATGCTTGAGGCATTGGGGACGATTTTGATTACATACTTGCATTATGTCATTATAGCGTTGTGTCTTCTGCAACTTTGAGACACTATTTAGATCATCATAATTAAGAGACTCAAGGTCAGGCATATCATCATCACCATCCTCCTCCATACCAGCTGCCTCAGCATTCTCTTCTTCCTGAATTTTTTTACGGAAGTCAGCAAAATATCCGAAAAATGTGATTGAAAATTCAGTTACATGAAATAGGAATCAACTTGTATTCAAGAAAACTAGAAATAAACTCACAGGATAGCCTTCATTGTCTGACAGTTCATCAAGATCCGCTAGAAAAGAATCAGCAAGGCTCGCCTGTGAAGTAGGACCATATGAGACACACACAAAAAAAACATAAAATAGAAGCTTCAAATTAAAAAGCCTGAATATTGCAGAAGATACTCAATATGAGTTGAAATGAACTCACCATGATCCTGGTGTAAGTTGTTCGAGCAGCAGCAAGAGCTCACGTAGCCTCACCCTTCTTTATTGATTGAATTGGATGGTCAGCTCAACCTAATTTGGAACAAGAGGTTAGGTCAGGGAGTATCAGGTATAGTCATGAGCTAGAACGCTACTAAGTAGGAGCATCACTGTAGAACGAACACGGGCTAATATGAAAGATTGGAGCAAAAAAAAAAAACGCAGGTGAGTTTGAATGTATAGCAATTCTAGCAATCTAATTCGTTGTTTCTCAAAAAAGAAAAAAACGTTGTCTCTTATTACAGCCTACATGTATGTCTGGCTCCCTTTTCCCTCCCTCCATTGCTACTTAAAAGGTACATGGCAGGTGAGATAAAGAGCATCATCTCATCATCTTCCTGCCACCTCCTAATTAGATCATCGACCCTTTGAATCCATTTTTTCTATAAAACAAATAGTAGCGAAATTACATTATATTCCATCAAGGATGGCCTAAATTTTTAAAATGACAACTGCCAGTTGATGTTTCAATTGTATCTGCTGCTTTTAATTAATTTTCAAGCCACTTGTCCCGCTGGAAAACATATAAAATATTTCACTTGCACAGGCACGGGGCAAATGCACCTGTATGAAAGCAGGAGCAGCAACGGCTAACTGTTTCTCTAACAACAACAGAAGATCTACTGCGCTACGGCGGCCAATTTTGGTCTGTCACTATTTTAATGTTAATATGCTAGCAACTAACTGGGTTGAAGCATATGAACTCAGAAGCTACTGAGGTTGAGGAAACAAATTAGCCTACTACTCAGACCTAAAATAGCTACTAGAGTCATACAGAAGCTATTGTCACAGACGCAATACACCGCAAGATGAACTCTGTACTGCAAGAAAAAAAAAACACAGGCAGCTTTATCTGATTAACAGAAACCACAGATCATCTAATACAGACGATTATTTTAGGCGCGCCCAAGAATCGCCACGATCTTCTAGGCGAGATTTGGGAGCGAAGAGGGGACTGGATTGCAAACCCTAGAAAAAAGAAACAAGAGAAGCAGGATGGGCAGAGAGCGGAGGAGATGCGGGGAAGAAGGAGAGGCTCACCGGCTAAGCAGCACGGATACGGATACGTGTATCGGTATCGGTAGGATACGGATACGTGGATACGGCAATTTTTCAAACAACCCGATACGCGGATACGTTTTAACTATTTTTAATAAATAGATAACAATGCATATTAAATTGCAAAATAGATGTTCAAGTTCAACATAGAGACATTTAAGGTCTATTACACTCAAAATAACATGATGGCAGGTTCAAATTTAGGAAATTAATAAAAGATAGTAGCAAACTAGCAAATTTAGGAAATTTAGGAAATTAATAAAAGATAGTAGCCAATCCCCTTCCCTGATTTCTGCAGCGAATGAGCTTCAACTCTAGTGTAGCTGCTGCTTTTTTGCATTGGACAATACTTGCATCTCCAAAGAGCATTTCCTCCACCAGCTTTAGGCCTCTCTAGAATGATGATGATCCCACAGCGGAGCCTTGATATCAGTTGTTTGCCTGGACTGAGATCCCACCCTACCACTAGCACTAGCTGCACTACTCAAATTTGGAGAAGCCATACGATTTGGACAATGAACATGCGACAAAATCAATAAGGATCTAATCAGGAAGGGGCAGGGAGAGGGAGACCTTGAGGGCAGGGAGAGAGAGAGGAACTCACCTAAGCAGGGGGCGCGAGCCGCGAGGCAGGGTGCAGACCTTGAGGGCGGAGGCCGGGTGCAGCGCTCCGTCGCCGACGAGCCGCCAGGCAGCCGCGAGGCAGGGTCGCAGGGGCTTGTTGCTGGAGGGCAGAGGCCGGGTGCAGCGCTTCGTCGCCGTCGCAGGGCCTCGTCGCCGGCGAGGGCGGAGGCTGGTCGCCGACGGGGGGTGGACAGGGGCGCTGCGCCGCCGCCGCTGCGTGGGGGAGTCGACGGGAGGCTGCGTGCGTGACTGCGCGTGGGAGGGAGGGGTCGATAGGGTTTGGCAGGGATGAACGGATGATATCGTGGGAAGTTGGGCTGGCTGGGCCGAAACGTATCCAATCTTTAGTTTCCGGCCCATTTAATCAGGGATACGTGGACACAGCGCGGATACGTATCCAACGCGTATCCCAGGCGTATCCGTGTTTCTGAGCTCACCGGGAGGCGCCGGATCTGAGAGACGAGCACCCGGCGCGGCGGTCGAGTTCCACGGTACGGCGACGCGAGGGGCCGGCGCGCCGCACGCAAGCGACGAGCGAGGGCGGCGAGAAGACGCCGGAGACTCGAGAGCCTGGCTCGTTCGTTCCACGCCTCGTTCGCTCGATGATGGTTGAGCTCTTCACTCCACGGACCCCGGGCCCGGGGGTTTGTCGTGGTTTGGGCCACAAGCCCACGCCAAACGGCCTGCGAATTTCAACTTTGGCCCAGGAGCGGGAGCTGTCCCCGGCATGGGCTCTCTTGTGCAGGGGCCGGCCACGGGCCATCACCACGTAGCTGATCAACTCTTGTCCAATTAGGGTTGGAGTATCCAAATGTCTTGTCCAATACTAGGATGCAATGCTAATGGATTTTAAAATCAGTGGATGTCCAAATCCAACTGAGTCTGTCCAAGTGCTAAATCCAATTAGACATTGCACTAGTCTCAATCCAAGCTCTAATTGCGACACATGCTTTTACGAGCGAAATATCTAAATTATTCCCGCAATCTAATATGGATCCATAAACTGTGTAGTTATTATCTTGGTTACTCAGCTTTCTAAGTGGTTCATTCCAGGTGCATATCAGATTCATGGAAGAACCGATACCTCAAGTAAAACTTTGAATGCATTAAAGTTAAATATACTCGGACCCCCAAATGAAAATGTGAGAATATTCAACTTAAAGAACTAGGAGACAAATAAGAATACGAGAATAGCTTAAAGACCTAGTTGCACTTCACCCTACTTTTGTCAGTCATAAATATATTATCAATTGTTATAGTCAATTTGTGGTTAAAGAATATTTAAAATGTGTATATATTGATGTAATCTTTACATATTGATCATGCATATAATGTGACAAGTTATTGGTCAAAATTTTCACAGTACGAGTTTTTCAAATCTTGTTACGCCTTTTACATTTTTTTTTTCAGACGGACGGGAGTACCCGTTTTATCTAAGTCTTCAAAACTTTCATCTAATAATTGCTCTCACAAAATTTATTACTAGTAGATATGAAACCAACATTGTCTTGAGTTCTTTGAAATACTAATCCAGTTGCAGTTTTCATATCTATATATACGTACTTACAACTTTACTAATTGTTGACCCAATTATACAATGTTTGAGCTTCTCAAAAATAATAAAATAACCCTAACTCCGATTCCATTCACAGAGACGAGATGACGGATTTACTTTGCTTTATACTTTAAACAAAGATGCGTTCTACAAAATGGGGGGCAGAAATAAACAAATACTTGTCCAATAACGCCCGTCCCTTTGACCCTTTTTTTAACCTATATCCCTCTCCTGGACTGGGACAAAGAAGAAACTGGAGAGGGAAACAACATCTACACCAAATTTTGAGCAATACACGACACTGACACTGTCCAGAGACGCCTATTATACACCATCAGCAAGCAGCAGCAAGAAAGATCAGTTCAGCTAGTACAGGTCAAATCAAAGAATCACCACGCCCAAGGGTTGCATTGCGTCCCGTCGACGACGATGACATCAGCGCAGGAAGCTGGGTGGAGCTGGTTAGCACTGCAGAGGGTGCAAACAAACAGTTACAGCCTACGGTGCTGCACCCTTCCGCTTCAGCTCTCTGGAGGAAGGCGGGTGGGCTCCCAGAGCCTATACATTGTTCTCCATAGGCAGAGGATGCCCAGGACCTTCGATGGAAGAATCCATGCGAAGCGGCTGTTCTTTACCTACATCCTATCATTCAACCATCCCAAGCTTTCCCCTTGGTGTGGGAGTGAGGAGTGCAACCCTGCAGACTTCCTATCCTCTTTCCACAAAAGTATACCTGTACAGATGCAACTACTCGTTTGCGGCGACTTCCGCCGCTCTTTGCCTCATCATTTCATTTACAGCAGCCCTCCTCCTGGAATCTGACTGCTGTTGCAACCTTCTAAGGTGCTCCTTGAGATCCCTGTATAGTTTACCACGAGTAATCAGGTGTCATTGCAGACGGTAATGCTATATGCATACACACAAGGCACAGCTAGCCTAGCGAGTCAGAACAAAAGAGGAACGGATTAACACACCTGCACCGTGGCACATTGCAATCTGAATCTTTGCAAGCTCGGGCATGGAGTTGAAGCATGTACCACATTTTCTTGCAGAGGACACACCCTCCTGAAGCACGTGTTTTGCATTGCATCCCATGGCGGAACAGTCCCTTGACTTTCCGGCAGTTAGGGTACTGGCAACTACCAGAGCGGCATGTCGATGCATGTACCAGAAGGTCAAGCATCTTCCTTAACTGCAGCACCATGAAAGAAAATCAATTGAGGTATACTCTTTTACTGAAGTGATTCTAGCAAGTGTGGGTGCGGCATACGATCAAACTTAAATCACACCATCTAGCAATGGTAGAACAATAACATATAACTAGTGGGCAAGCAACTAAAAGAAGCCTTACCTGCTGAACACGCATTTGCCGCGCTTCTGCGTTTTGGGCATCACGGTCCGCAGCTGATGGATGGTTTGTTAACTTGTGAGGATGATTGACCGCTCCTTTTTGGAAACAAGAATTGCACACATCGAAATCTGGACAAACTTCGCACCGCCAGCCTTGACCAGTTTCAATATCATGACAGCAGACATTGCATGTAGTGACAAATGCGGGTGCAGTTGGATTGTGCAGGTGGTACAACACCATCATTGATGAATGCTTTGCACGGCGAAGTGTGTCATACTGATAATGGTTTCCTTGACAAAGACTAAGGAATGCCTGCCTGGTGTCGAAAAACTCACTTTCTAAGATGTCATCTCTATCTTTCGTATCTTTGGGGATCCCAATAATATCAACCTAAAATAGAAAGGATCAAGTAATATGTTAAGAGACTATTTGCTCTAGTTCTATACTGGGAATGAAAAGGGTTAGTACCGGATGGAGCATGTGTGTGTCTCTACTATTACTTGGGTGCCTCTCCTTGTCTTCAAGTTGTTGTTCTGCATCATAACATCTGCACCAACAAAATAATCAATTTCAACAAAAGAACTAAATAATTTATCCGTCTTGAAGAACTTTATACGAGACAAACAATTATTAAAAAAATAGATGGTGACATAGCAATCCATAATGTTATATGGCACTTATAAAATTGCATAATTTCTTTCAGAATTTACCTTTTTTATTTGGGTGTTTCTGGTTACAGGAAAAATATGTTTTAAGAATGACAATACTGTGGTATATTACATCATTGATTGCTTGACGGCCTTGCTGGGTGCTATAATAACCAACCAATCGCTGGGATATAAAAGATGCTTATAAACACTGAACATAGGTACGAACAATAAATCATACATCACACATGTGCAGTCCAGCACGGTCCAACATTGCCAAAGAAATCAACTTACTTGTCACAGATGTAAAAGCTTCTGCATTGATGGCAAACCCAACGTCTACCTGACACCATAAGGATACAGCAGTGACTACATGAATACTGTAAATGGACCATAATGAAATCTTCCTTCATAGGATGTATGGTTTCACCAAGCTGCATACACCAGAATGGATAATGGTAAATATGTCACCCAGTAATACAAAATGCAAGTATGTGAACAAGAGACTTAGGGTGGGTGGAGGGGCAGATGTATACTTTGGAGCATTAGTGAGAGCAAGAAGCACACAGAAATCAAAGAAAAACCTCACCTTTTGCATCAACATAGCATCCTTGGAAGCATTCCCGCTGAGATCGGTGTGGCCAGCGGCTTTAAGAGCTCTTTTTGTAATAATCTTTTTTGTCTTACTCTTCTTCTGAAGCTTGCGGTCATCTTCTTCTTGACGGAGTTGATTGATCATATCTTCTGCAGCTCCTGGCCAATAGTCTCCATCGAAGTACGGCAAGCGAGAAGCAGTCACCTTAGCCTTGCATTCCCCCGTAGGATTGAAGAAATGGTCATAGAGATTCGTCAGCTCAACAACAATTTCCTCCTTAGAAGCTTTCCGCAGCATAGCTAAGTACCTGAGTGTAAAAGATATTAGAAATATGGACGAGTTAAAAGCAAGAAGAGTAACCAATTGGCAATCCAAGGTCATACCACTCGCGCAGTTTGTCAGATTTTGGAGTTTTTTGAATCTCAGGATGGCAATATAAGATGTAGTCTTCACCCTTCAAAGGTGGGCAAGCCCATATGTAACAGCTTGTGAATCCCCGCAGCTTACAGTATTCAAGATATCCTATCTGTACACATTGACGACAGATTAACCAAAAACCCGTGCTAACTCAAANGGGGGGGGGGGGTGTTTACAAAGCAGTTTCCCATCAAATGACCAGATTGTTAAAGCAATGAATTCATATTAGTCACAAAAAACTCAGTGCGGATGGTAAATTACCAAAATTTCATGATACACGAATGTACGTAAGGCCTCTCCAGATACTGTTTTAATCTCAGGTCTGAAGTACTTAACAGAATCCAAGTATGACAAATAAACTCGGCGCTGGTTCGGGAAAGAGCATTCCGCACCGAATTCCTGAACATACATTCCAAAAAGGCATACTTCCACACCTTCTATTTTCTGGAACAAGAGAACAGCCTGCCCAACATTTGATAAAAGATACAGTACCAGAAATTAGTGTGTGTATGACCACAATCCATGCTTCAAATGACAAGAATGAACTCTTACCTTGGACTTGTACGGGAACTCAATAGGGTAGTTGTCTTCATGAAAAATTTCCAAAAAACGTGGTTTAACCTCCAGCTTCTTATCCACTGATGAAACAACTCTGACCACAAGACCTTCCGCTCCAGGAATCTAACAAGTCGGGAACAGTTAGAATTGAACTTGATGTGGGGGAAGGACATTATACCGGAAGGGGTCAAACTTGACGGCAAAAGAATAAGTGTGTCAATGCTGGGTATACGGGGGGGAAACTTACAGCATATACACATGGAAAACTAGCACATAAAGTAAATGCCAGCTATCTAGTGTGCCATCCTGTTATAGCCCAATTAAAAAACCTAAACACTTCATGGAAGCTGTATCATCAGTACAGAGGGGAAATACACATCATGTATGGTTCTTGGCTTCTTGCCCACTTCACCTATGGCAATGTTGGTTACAGAGCAAAGCAGCCTATTTTGTCCAACCTATTTGCTATCCGCAGTAAGCTTACATTCTGTTGATAGACAGCACTCCCACCCCCCAACCAAAAGCTACTATGTCATAAATAAATGACAAAGAACCGCACCCCAACAGAAATCTTTAATGCAATACTAACTGAATAAAACTTTACTTTTTCAAAGAATCTTTGAGAATGGCAAGGAGTTCCTGCAATCTACAAGGAGTTGACCCAGTTTATGAAGTGCATAAAACTTAATCTTCATGAACAAAGCTAATCGTGTGTTCCTCCAAATTGCAACAAAGAAACTGCCTTCAGTACTACGGAATTGGTGAATAAGGTAAAATAAGTAAAGTTCATTGTTCTTGAGTCTCCAAATTGCAAAAAAGAAACTAGTTGTCAAAATCTTTTTATGTGTCCACCTTTCAGTTTACCATTTTTAGCTCTTTTGATCACAAGTTCTGGACAGTTAACAGAATAAATGTAAATATATGGATCACGTGTTCAGATTTTGATTTAATTGGTACGGTTTCTCAAGTCACTTAAGGTAGAACAAAGTTATCATTTCCCGGAAGGTCTGTGCAGCAGATCAACCTTTCCCAAATAAAACTAATCTCACTAACCTCATCAATATTTTTTCCGGCAGCAGCTGCACGGTCCTGTTTCTCCTGCTTAAGACGTTTAAAGAGCCGATCTTCTATATGATCACTAAGAACAGTTCTTGGCAAGTCCTTTGCCCCAAGGACAGCACTCTGTGGTAAAGGCTTGCGCAGCCCACATTTCACCTCCTCAACATAGCAATTGGGGCAAGTATATTCAGCTTGTCCGCCATCATTCCTTCTGCCATTAAATAGAGCACAGATTTGATGTTGCCAGCATTCACACTTGTCACACTGAACCCACTGCAGAATGCATCATTTGAAAATGTTTAGCACAGAAGAATATCAGAAACTTTGAACTTTGATGACACAATCATATCAATAGAAATGAAGAACTTACCCATTCTTCTGTTTCCTCGTCATTTCTTTTTTTCTCTAACTTGGCCTTCAAAAATGCTTGGCCTTCAACCTCAATCGTCTCACCACGAGACTCGTTGTAACAAGGGATACAGAAATAATGGCGTGTATCACCAGTACCTACAGTGTAGTATGGTGCATTTCGCTTTATCCGAGCTCCACAAGGAGAACAATATATTGGCGGAGGTTCGAAAGTAAGTTTCTCCACTCTACAGAGCTGGCAAGAGTTCTCATTCTCAGAGTGACCAATAGCTTGATTCTTTTCAGCTTTAGCCTTACTCTGTCAAACAATGGGACATGTAAAAGTTAGTTCCTCCGAAGAATACATTGCATGGTTCAGGTACAAGTTTACAAGAAGCATTGTAAAACAGGAGTATGAACCATAGTTTTAGCCAAGAGAAAATTGTTGTTGTTGCAAAACAGTACAGGATAGGAATTATCCCTAATTTCTGACAAAGATGGGGTAAAATGCTTTATTTACAGTAGCGCAAGTGCAATGTGCCATAACCAAAGAATAAATTCCCAGTTTCCTACAACTCCCATCCATCTTGGAAAACAAGGATTGGACCAAAATCAAAGTCCCATTTAGTCCCTGGCATGTAAAGAATTTTCTCTAAGCTAACTAGTGTTTAGCGATGCTATATTGTTAAGCACAATCTGTAATTCCAGTTAATACAGTAGCAATGAAGCAAGGGAGAGAGGAATTAGTTACCCATACGTAAAATGCCTATCATAACCAAGGATCTTGTGTCATCTCAAGCCTACCCCAATTGCTAACAGGCAAGCATGAACTACATATTTTCTAATCACAGTTCCCATTTCTCTAACCATCACTTATAGTTAATCATTGATCCAGCAATTTTGTCAAAAGATAAAATGTAAGTGGTTGCTTTCAGTTAAAAAAAATTATACCTGACCAACCCACAGCCTTAGACTATCAATATGTTCCCTTATTTGTTCTGGAGTGAACAATTCAGTCAATGAGACACCTTTAATTTTTGGTTTTCCAGATTTAGACACTGTGGCATCTGATGGATCACTTATTTCATTTTTAACCTCAATGGCAGTTTCAGTTCTCTCTTTGTCAATGGACAAGTTTTCTTGCTTGATATGAGAGTTCATCTCATTTGGAACACCAGGAATCACATTATGCCTTGTGACATTTCCATCAACACCATAACCCATTTTTATGGGCTTTTGCGGAGCTCGCATGTCAGCCTTTACATCTACCTCCCGTTTCAGATATGTGGTCCTGTTACTGTGCTCAAGCTGCTCAGGCTGTGTTTCCTGCAGTACAAAGCCTGGGTTTACATGAGTATTGGAGGTTACAGAGATATCATTCTCTGGAGCACTGGGTGATAGAGGCTGCATCTTTAAACGTTTTGGTACAGATGGTTGATCATCAAATACTTCAGCTGAGACTGGGTCAATGTCCATTCTATCACCTTCTACCCCATTCATGATTCTTCGAGCCACATTTTGTTGAGCAGGTTTTCTAGACTCCAGGGCTTTTTGCTTAGATGCCTGTTCAGTTGATTGACGCAAAAACTTCCTTACAACACTGCATACAGGACACTGTTCATCAGCACAAGTTTTATAATGATGAGACACCATTTTTGACCTACTGCAGCTCTTGTAGGAACAATCTTTTCTTTGACAATTCTGAAAATGCTTCAAAAGCTCCTGCACCTGAACACAGCCATGGAACTTACAACTCCCAACAGGATATGTGCATGATTTTGCATGAAACAGTAACAGCAGCCACCTTATCTGACGAAGGTAATGGATATTTCCAGTGCCCTGTTCAAATCCTCCACCTGGGGGCTTTGGCACTGCAGGATCAATTGAGGTCACGGAGCAATGAGAAAGACGCCAATCAGATGAAAATGGTTGTTGCGCACCATCCTGTGCCATTGTTCTTTGACAAAAATCTTCCTGTATTTGCTTTTCGACTGATGAATTAGTAGCGATAGGAGCCTTTTCCATTGTTTGTGGTTGCCATTGAGACTGCAGCATTTGTTCTGTCTGTGATCCTTTCAGCACATAGCTTACATCATTGGAACCATCACCAAGCTGTGGATTAGAGGGCAACAATTGCTGAGAACCATGTGATGCAGAAGCATGGAAATTTTGAGAGCCAGATAGATGACCAAACATCTGCCCTCCTTTAACATTGTCAATAGCATTTCTTTGATGGTATTGACCCTGGAAGCTTGGAAGGTCAACAGGATCACTAGCTTGTGAAGATACCAGCTCAGTGTGTGGCAGAGTCCCCTGCTCTGACAGTTGCATTGAATGGCTGGAAGCCATTTGAGACTGTTTAAAGGAATTGGTCCGTAGCATAGCCTGCTGATGCTGTGGGTTTGGCTGCTGTTGATTTATATGATACTGATTTTGAACAAATTGGGAATTAGGCTGCACCTGATGCTGCGGCATTGAGTGCTGGCGCAGTAGTTGGTCATGAGTCAACTGTGATGACTGAAAATTCACCTTTTCTGATTGATCCAAAACCTCAGCTTTTATCTGAGGCTGTGGTTGCATGGAGTGAATGTTTAACTGATTGGTAACCAACATTGGATTCATTCTTGATCTAGACTGCAAATTTGCAACATTCATGCTTTGACTATTTGCTGTGGTTAAAGGTGTCGAACCAGTAGCATAAAAGCTACCGGAACCAGCCATATCAACTGATGCTGCATAAAAAAAAAGTTGCACTTTATTTCATTGCATTGCCACAACTTTTAAACTAAATACATGAGAAATAGTAACATGCCACACAAGAATTGGCTCAATTAGAAATAGTAGCATGGTAACTTAACAAAATGAAGCTCTACCGACTCCCCAAGTACACACCATATAGGTGTATGCTTAAGAAAACTATAGAGCCCTCTATTATGTACTGCAGAAAGAGGAGGGATGCAATGTTGCCACTGTTTAGAATCATTATCATTAATAATAATAAGCTACTCTTGCTCAAAGCTAAACAGATGGACCTAAATCATCATTGAACTATCAACAGCAAAATCATACACGCCTACAAGACTCCATCTGAATATATTCAGATTGGTGCAATAGTAAAATCATATCACCGCTCTCCGCCCTCATTGGGTCAGACAAAACATTAATTATAAGGCTGGCAATCCTAGCAACGAGAAACTATAAGAAGCAGTATGTGTTATTTTTTGGTGTTCCCTGACTGGCAAAGAATAATCCAACTATTTTTCTGTGTTCCCTGACTAGCAAAGAATAATCCAACTAGTTGGTTTTGCAACAAGAGATATTATTTTTAAATGGTGATACTATACAGGTTTAAGTTCGAACTATAGAATGATTGCAACTTTCTGATTGGTGCTCTTAGCAATAATAACCTCTGATTATGGATTATAGGACTAATCATCAATAAGATGGCAGTGAAAAAGAGGATGCATATCCAAACACAGCAAGCTTACTCGGTATTCTCTGCTGAGTGTGCTGATTGAATTGTTGCTGCAGAGGTTTAGGTGAACTTCCATAAGCAGTCATGTTCATATATGCTTCTGGTGCCGTCGTCCTGTTTGTCAGCTGCATGTTTGACCCATGTAATCCTATTCCACCATTCATGTGTCCGTCTGCTAAACCATATGCAGATGAGTTGTCCAGCATGCTTGAATGTATTCCAGAATTACTGTGGCCCCCAATGTTCTGAATATGATTGCTATTTTGGTTGCTAGGAAATTGCTTCTGGTGCTGCATATGTTGCGCCACAGCTGACTCGCCATTGAAATACCCAGTTCCGTTTGCATAGTCAGGATTGGCAGGTACATTCTGTTGATTACTGAATCCTGGAGTCGGGATCATATGAGGTAGTTGCCGCTGAACACCAACTGAACCCATTGTTGATTGGACGCTATTTTGGGTAGAATTTTGTGGAATGCTGTTATTTAAATGCTGGTACCCATTAGATATCGAACCTGCAGAGAGGAATTAAGAGTGAGCACAGGCATATAAAGAGACTGTCAAAATAAAACTAAGAATATATGGTGAGCCAGTTGGGCACTGCATAAGCTTCAGTTTCAAAATGATAAATCTATTTCCAAACAACATAGAGTCAAAAGGCATGCTCCTGGTTTACCGATGTATGATGTATCCAACAGATATATTTTAGCATAAGGCGTATAAGCGAAACCCTCAAAGAGACATGCTTTTTTAGCATGAAGACGCTAGATTATGGCTAGAGGAAAACTTCAGGTGATGGAAAACAGGCCAAAACACATGGAAGTAAAAATTATATGCACCTGGCATCGAGGTACCCATGTTAGCATTCTGAGGAATCATGCCTGCACCAGATGATGAAAGAGTATTGTTGTCTGTGACATAAGGAACCCTAGAATTTCCACTGGTGCCTTGCGTCATACCAGGTGTTGGAATCATCGTGCCATAGCCAGAGGAAGATGCTATTTGCCTTGACATTTGTGGGTTTTGCTGATTTTGTTGGTTCTGAGCACTCAGGGTCTTAATAGCAAACTGCAATTGTGGCTCAACTGGTCCCTTCATCATATTGTAGTAGTCATTCTGCTCAAACAATACCAGGATCAGGAAATCAAAATGGTGAAACAGCAAGGTCTACTTTTGCTTCCTGGAGGAGTACTTGATCATTAGTAGACCAAAGCATTGCAAAAGTAAAGGGGAGGTGGTAGCAGTACCTTGTTTGGGAATTTTCTATACAAGATCTCCTCGAGCCGCTTTGCCAGTTCTGGCAATCGCTTCCGCCACTCAGCCGATGATTGTTTCCTTCCTATATACTCGAATCTGAAGATTTAAGAATAGCCGGAAAAACAATTAGTCTTAAAAATAAGACACAGATTTTGGGGGCTTGGGAAGAGGATTCAACTTATTTCAAGATCTAAGGGAAGTCAATAACATAAGTAATGAATCCATTGTCGCCTTCATAATTATGTAAATAACTTTAGCTGTACAAAGATTGATATGGTAACATTTATTGCCAGAGCATCTTAACATTTTGGATTTGCCGCTTGTTTCAGGATACGCTGTCATTCAGCCAGCCAAGACTAAGGATACGCCGCCATTCAGCCAGCCAAGACTCACTAACTCGGTGCAATTAATGCCCTGACTACAAAATAGTCTGCGTAAGCTAAGTCAACAGTAATAGACACTTACATCTTTTCGCGCATAGCTGTCCGCATCAACACAAACTGCTGATCGGATCCTGAGAGGGATGCCATGTCCTGCATCGGCTGGTGCTGCTGGAGCCCGTCGGCACCGCCAACACCAACGCCGACGCCGCTGTTGGCAACCTGATTCATCTGCGCTGCCTGCCCAGACATCTGCCCAGACAGGTGGGCGGCCTGCCCCACATTCATCTTCGCCGCAGGCCAAGCCTCAGGTCATCCCGCGCAGAGCCACTGGACAGAGCAGACCCAGATGAGCAAGTGTGAAGTGACACGTAAAAAGTTTTTTCAGAAGCACGCTTTCTTTCCGCAGGCACCACAATAGCAGGCAAGGATCTATATTTAACTGAATCCGAGCTAGAAAGCCTCCCAATTGAGCAGAAACGGCACTGTACCAGCGGTGTCATGTATCAGGGCAGCAAGCGAGCGCCGGCGCCCACGCGGGGGCAGCTCGCGACGACCATGCAGCGGCGATCAGAGCCCGCGCGCGCGGTCCGTGGCGCCGGGGGCGCGGGGCGTGGAGCCGGGCCCGCGAATTGGAGACCCCGTGGGGTCGGCCCGCCCGAAACCCTAGAATCCCGGAGGGGCCTACGCGGGGGGCGGCAGCCGGTGGCCGCGGCGACGGGGCACCGGGAAGGCCGTACGGCGGCGAGCGGCGGCCGGCGGCGAGCGGGCGGGGGCGGCGGGGGCCGCGGATTCGGAGGTCGGAGAGGTGGGGATTTGGGGAAAAATTGTCGGGGACGAGCTGACGCGGGGAAGAGAGGGGAGGGGGGAACGGGGGAGGAGGAGGAGGCGTCGACCAATCGCGGATCTGGGCGGATTCGGGCGCGGCGGGTCGCTGCGGGTGGGCCCGGGGAACGGCGGCTCTAGGCTCTGCTGCAGGGCGGGGGTAAATGATTGGGTGCAAAAAATAGCAAAGCAGAGAGAGGGTGCAGGGTGGAGCCGTGCAGGAGTGAGGGAGAAACTGCGGCGGGTGCATTTCACACGTGCGCCACATCGCCGCCGCTCGTTAAGGCTGTTCGAGATCGTGTCCTTTTTTTTGTTCTTCGTTTCTGTTATGTGTTGTGTTATGTAACGTCACATAACTGTTTTTTTTTTCCTTCAGTTCGAGTGTAAAAGTTTTTTTTACATGAAAAGTTCGACTGTAAAGTTGCAGCCGAAGGCAGGGCGTGCGAACGTTGATGGCTTGATGGGGGGGTTCAGGTACTCAGGCAAGGGACCTCTTTTTGGAAGAAAGGGACATCTTTACTGCTTCCGGATTGGTAGCCATACGAGGAATGTCGGATGAATGTCCAGCTCCAGCGCGCAAGTTGCCCTGCGTGTTCAAGCACTTTTAGAGTCTTTGAGCTGTGTGGGTAGCAATGGTGTCACCATATGAGTGGCACACCATGAGTTGATCTATAAAACTAGCCATATTTGTTGTGTTCATGTGTGTATAAGGATTGACATAGCGATGGGCCATTCAATTTCATTTCTTAAGTTGAACAAGAATGTGAATAGTGCATAATAATGACCTACTAGCTTATTTCCCAAACCAAACTTCCCTTTCGAGAAAAGATAGAGGACCCGTTTGGCACACGTTTGACTTTTGCAAAAATGGTTTTGAGAAGTTTTTTGATGAAGTAGCTTCTTGAATTTGGCTTATCTAGTTAGAAAAACGTTTGGTGAACGGTTTCTACAGACTTTTTCCCAATAGGTAGATGATGTTAAATGTCCTTTCCTTTCCTTTCCTGTTCTTTTTCTTCCCCTCCTTTTATCTCTTCCCTTTTCCACATCCTTATCTCTTTCCGACGGCTTGGCGACGAATACAACGGAGTGGCTAGGTTGGCGTACAATGAGTGGATCGGGGACGCAGATCGTAGGAGGAGGAGTGGAGAAAGGGTGTTATTGGGGTGGGAGGGGGAGGAGTAGGGAATTTTGTGGGGGATGAACCACCCGGTTTAGTAGGGACAGAAGCGACCAAGGAAGCGAGGTGTGAACCAGTTGCCAATCTATCCTGATCTGGTCATCAGCTCATCACGACTCGTGAGTCACTAAGGGTAGGCCTAGGTCACGCCATCTACGGAGTATGGGATGGACCGTCTTGAAACTAGGATGGGCCCAAGTCACACCATCTATGGAGTATGGGATGGACCTTCTCAAAACCAGAGAACTTGACTTCTGTCCTTGGATTTATAAATTGGAGTTGCTAGCGCATAGACATCTGATCTAGATGGTAGAGTCAAATGGTGAGTCTCACATGCTAATTGTTGTGTTGCCATCATGCACCACACGGGGAGCATGCGCATACAAGCACCCCTGCCAGTGACGAATCTAGAAATTATATAGAGGAGGCTCATTTTCATCTTCATTCTCTTTTCTCTCTCTCTCTTCTTCTCCCTTCACTATTTCTTCTTCCTCTTCTTCATCTATGGCTACAAATTGAAGGGGGGATTTGGGATGGGGGGGCTCCATAGACTGTTACGGGGTAGGGGGGCTCCAGCCCCCCTGCTGGATCCACCCCTGACCCCTGCTTGCAATGCTCTCAGAATATATGTACCAACCATCTTCGCATTTGTCGCACCCACATAGGTGGTGGATGCAAGATTACCGCTCACCCAAAAAGGAAAAAAAGATGAAAAACTCTTTGCAACATCTAAAATCACAAAAATGCATCACCAATGATCAAATATTGCGGCAATGAAAATAAAACAGATGAACATTAGGAAAGAGATGAGACCATCAGTCCTACAAACTTACAAACGTCTCAAATCATCCACGATAATATCAATAATCAATTGCTGCACCACACATCGACTTCACCATCATCCCAAATTACTACAACACCAAAAAAAAATGGAAATCACAACATCAATAATCAATTACTAAAACATCCAAAACAAAAAAGGTTAAGTCTGTGTTGCAATGCAACCTATGCAACGAGCAAGAAAAAAAAACCACATTTACAAAACATCTTATAATAGTTATTGAAACATATGAAAAGTGTTAGTGCAACAAGTACAACTGAGGGATTTTGCAAAAAAAAAAAAGTACAACCGAGGGGACATAATGCATCATTTTCGATGGTATCTCATAACAAATAGACATAACTGTAACAACATTACGCATTTATGTAAAAGATTAAGGAAGAGTATTTGCAGCATGAAAAAAATGCTGCTGAAAGTCTGAAATGATTGAAAAAAAAACCCTCCGGCAACAGGCCTATCGATGGGAATCGAGCCCTTCTTAAACACTTGGACTTCAGAACTGAGCAACAGGCCATGGAGGAATTTGCTAGGGAGGCCCACCCCCATCGGAAGAAGGATAACGTGCTCAGAATTTTACCAGTATTGATGTCATTTCACAGGATAAACCAAACTAATTTTACCAGAAATGCAAATGCAACGACCAGCAAAACCATTTTGTACACAGGCCACACAGGACAGAAGCATATACAATGAAGCATGCTTTAGATTATAAACTAAACAAAAAGTAGAAAATGGGACAACCTTCAGGAAAGTACGTGTTTTAAATGCAATATTAGCAGTTACGGATCCATCAGCAGAACAATTCGAAAGGGATAGCACCGAGGCATCTAACACCTGCAAAAATAATTCTATGGTACATTGCCAAGGTAAGCTACTGCCTACCTTAGTGTCTACCGCCTAAAAAACCAACAGGAATAACTTCAGTTACATCAAGCCAAGTAACAAACAGTAAAGACATAAGCTGAATCTTCTCTAAGGGGGTACAAGAGATCACTCTGGTGCAGTAATGTAACCTATGCTTGATTGGCTCTAAAATGCGGACAGGGCCAGTTAGCATAAGAAAGGGTTGTACAAATCACATCACAAGCTTGCTCCGAACTTGTTGAATGCCACGTCACCTCTTGAAGTGCTGAAACAGCTCAAACTGAATGCAATTTTTGAAGCATGGAATGACCAGACACTTGCATTGCCGCTACCCTAGCTCTTTCAAACTGTACCATGGGCTTAGATGATTTTGTTCCTGATGTCTTCTAGCTTCTTCAGGATTTCGCCAGGAGTTCTGTCGAGTTCATCAGCAATCTTCCTCTGCATATCAGCCGGTAGGGATGGATACTGCTCGCAGAGATCACCATCTATCACATCCTGTAACAGAACAGAATTCATCAGTAACAGCATGTTTCAAACTGCCTTTGCAGTTCAGCTGTAAACTGTCATGACATCCAAATAAAATTCATGGGCTAATGTGAACATATGCCATATTTCTATCTGATACCAAACCATCGTGTCGGTTGCTTGACAGTGTGTTGATAATGGCTAAACAATTGACTTACTGACATTACGGAATAAGCAGATCTATAAACTATACAGAAAGGTCAGAAAAAATTTACCTTCACTGGAAAGTAAGCAGATCTGTAAGCCATGTGATCTCTTCCACATAATGGTGGATGCTCCTGACGGAGATGCATCTCCAAGTGTGAGAAGAAGTCAACATCCTCCCTGGAGGTGAATGCAAGCAGTGCCCCTACGCTGCCCATCACAGTTCCATAAATAAGACATTCACCTCCGCCAGGAATTAAAGAGGCCTTCTGCAAACATGTGACAACATCACCAACATGAAACTGCACGATTTCCTCAACTTTGTTAGGGGCACCATTTAACTTTCCTTGCTCCCATTTAATCTTGCCACCAGTTGGATCTTCTTCAATCTCATCTGAGATGTCCTGAGGAAGACGGGCAAAATATATATTCCCAAACTTATCTGCTCCAGCCATAGTGTCAAAATCTATGTGTTGAGCTGCTGTAAGCCATCTGGGAACACTGTCATCAGCAAAGATATACAGCTGGTTTTCATCCCGTCTGTACTTGCAGTAGTGAAATGACTGCAAGGAAATGGCACCATAAAAGAAATATAAGCAACGAAGGCAGGGGTAATCTGGTGAATGAACACGCAAAGCTAATGCTGAACAATGGTCATAAAAAATCTGTAAGTCACAATAGATAATAACACTTTAACATAATATATGAAAACTCAAGGGGAAAAATATCATGAAAATAAACCTAGAAGATACATGTTGTATATACACAATTCTACATGACTCAAGTACGCCATACAATCCGCTTCAAACTCCCACATTAGTAATAAAAAACATATCCTGCTAAGTCTATTTAAATATGAAAATGCCATGAACTTCAAATCACCGTGAACATCATAAACAGGCCTAGAGGTTGACAACCTATCATGTTATACATAATTTAATAATCCCTCCATTCTTATTGCAGGTCGTTTTGGCTTTTCTAGATACATAGATTTTACTATGTATCTAAGCATCTAGCTATGTACGTGGAAAAGCCAAAACGACTTACAATTTAGAACAGATGGAGTATTTTAAAAACTTGTCTTCTTGGCTACACCTTAGATACTTGAGAAGATTGAGATCATACCTCTTGCATATCGCCAACGTAGATCCTATCACGGTAGGTATGAATGGACACAATTGTCTTCGGAAAAAGCTTGTTTTCACATTTCCTGAGCAATTTTCTCTTCCCCAGATCATATAGTCTGAGCACTGAACCAACACCTGCAAGTAACCTTCCCTGGAATTGGCACAATGCAAGAGGTACTTCCTCCACTTGTGTCTTGTGTAGAAGTTCAAGTGACTTCCCTTCGTCCACAAACTTAAATATGTGGATGAACCCACCAGCAATGGTCCTCTTTGGCCAGAACTGCAATCCCTTGGCAGTGCCAACAGCCAGAAGAGTGCCGTGCTCCTTATCATGGAAATTCACAGTGCAAATACTGACAGCAGCCTCATTGTCCTGCAACTCCAGCAGACATGTTGTTTCCCTACTCCTTGGATCAAGGATCCTAATGCAGGAAACCCATCGCTCAGATTCTGCCTTCGGATAACCATACTGTTCATCTGGAAATGTGTTGCCCTCCTCAGCACCATCTTCTTGACCATCACCATTCTCCATTGGATCCCCATTATTTGCATTTCCGTTCTCTGCTGCACCAGAAGCCTCAAGGCACTCTTTCTTAGCAGCTTCCCGCTCTTCTGCACTGAATGCACCCTTATCACTTTCAATGACAGCAATATATTTTTTCTTTGGTAGAATCACAAACTTCCTTGGGGTGTAGCGCAGAGGGATTGCCGTCTCATTGAATGTCTCTCCCAGGCGTTCAATGGTGAAAATACGAAGGGCATCTCCGGCAACAGCGACAACACCTTCTGAGCACTGATCAGAAGAAAAGGATGCAGCGGATTCGAGCGTATCACAGGACAATGGTGTCAAGAGGAAGTGACCTTGATGTATATAGCCCAGCCAGGGACGGCTGGAAAGGCAGAGCATCGCTTGCCTGTGGCTAACCATACAGGGAAATAGCTTTGGAGGTCTCAGGCCAAGGAATCGAGACCGTGTGTCCGATAGCTGACCTGTAACCATGTCAACATTGGTCCGGAAAAGAACGCCATTCTGCAAGCCAGCATTGAGGAAAAGGTTGGCTGGATAGTCTGCACCATCCTCACCACCAACTGATGCCTGGACCTCTAGGAATAGGAGTGACTCTGGAGCTGATGATACACTCTGGACACTTAGAGGCTGCAGGCAGTCGTCAGGGTCCAGGGAGAGGATACGGATGGTGTTATCATAGGATCCTACAGCGAGAAATCTGGACCTTTGCCTCCCCTCAGGGACCGGCGCAATGGCCAGGCATGCCACATCGCCAGACATGTCCTGCTTCTCCACCTCCATGAGCTGACCAGTCATATCCATCTCAAAATAGATGAGCTCACCTCCACTAAGAGCGATCACCACCTGGAGCCGGTTTGATCCAACCTTTGTAATAGTTTTCTTTCCAGGCGTTCTCCACTCATTGACACGGCCATCCTCCCTGATGTGCCTTATACCATTTGGATGGACCTGCATGAGAGAGTCCTCACCAAGAAGCGTGACTGCAAGGGAGTGAGTGGTATCCAGGAACTGGCTATCACTGACTTCTTCAATGGTCTCACCAATAGAGAGCACGAGCGTAACATTAGCAAAGGACACAACAATGTAGGCATCAAACATGTCATTGATATTCTTCTTGACAGTCCACACAGCAATAGGCTCCGCAGGCAGCATTGATCGTGCCATCTCACTGATGGCAAGGCCAGGCCTCAGTATGCGCAGCGTGGAGCGTGGACCATTGCCACAGGCTGTGAACAACTGGGGTGTTTCCTCATCAAATAAATTCGCGATGCGCATATCCATGACTGGCATGAGGCTCTCGATGTCATCTATGCGCATCAGGTTCTTTAGTGCCCTTGGCTGAAAGAATACTGGCTGGAATCCCTCCTCTGTCTCCATCAGTGTTGCTGAAGAGGACTCAACATCTGCATCCCGGCCAATATCACGGAACTGGTAAAGTGCATGGTTGCCAAACTCTGAAGCAGCAAAGAGGAAACCCGACCGCAGCACACAAATAGCTGATGTTACAGGTATGGTGTCAAAATACTTGATCCTGAGCTCAGTAACAGTATCCCCACTGTGTTCAAGATCGACCTTGAAGATGTCACCATACTCGGTTTGAAGTAAGAAGAAGAACAAAGTCTTTTGCCTGTGTGTAGCAGCAGCAACAATGAGGACGCCGCGCTCAGCAGGGAGGTCAGCACGGCGTGGAATAACAGCACGAACCTCTGGATGCCCCTGGTTCCTGTAAAGGACGAAGTTGTCACAGCACACAAGAACCCCGCTTGGACCGTCGCCGCCGCCAGGGACAGTCACGAGAAGATTGGCACCATTATCAATCGGCTCAGATGCCTTGCGGGAGACATGGTTGAGCCCCAGGTCAAGCTCGTAGAAGGTGAGGATCTTCTGCGCCTGGTTAGCAGCCTGCCCCGTGGGGTCGCGGTCCGACTCCGCATACTCAAGCTCGATGGCGGCGAAGATAGGGTTGTCGAATCCACAGTCGAGGGCGGTGAGGGAGAAGGTGAGGGTGTTGGACTTGTGCGCCTCGAGCGGGGACGAGATGGTGAGGCGCGCGGCGGCGTCGCGGTTGAGGACGTAGACGAGCTTCTGCTTCTCGAGCGCGGCGATGCAGAGCGCGCGGCCCTTGGGGTCGACCGCGAGTAGCTGGCCGGGGACGATGCGGCGGCAGCCGGACTTGCCGAAGGTCTCCTGGTGGACCTTGTCGAAGCGGTTGCGGTCGGGGGAGTACTCGAGGATGACGAGGCGGCCGGAGTCGGAGCCGACGACGAGGTAGTCCTTGCTGGCGCCGGTGAGGCGGAACTGCGCGAGCGAGCGGATGGCGCCGAAGACGTCGACGGAGAGGAGCGTGCGGAGGCGGCCCGTCTCCGGGTCCGGGCGGAGGAGGTCGAGCGTGCTGCCCCGGGCGACCGCGATCTCCTGCGTGGAGGCGGACCCGGACGCCGCCGATTTCTTCGTGTCGCGCCCGCTGAAGCTCCCGATGACGGCGCACACCGCGCCCGTCGCCCGCTGCAGCGTCAGGCTGTAGAGGTACATGGCGGCGGCGAAGAAGGCCCCCTCCTTCTCCTCCGGTGACGGCGGCGGCGAGGGTTTGGGGGAGAAGGGGAGGGAGAGAGCGTGGGGTTCGGCGGGTGCGGCGCTCGAATTGGGCGGAGAGATTCGACGGCTTATCAGATCGGAGGGGCTCCGACCGAACCGTCGCGGTTTGGTGCCACCACGATTGACTGAACTGGAGTGCCTCGTTTCTGTCTTTTAATTTGCCCCCTTTGAATACTTTCACTCAGATTTCAAGATTAAATCCAGAATTACAATTTTGAAAAATATTGTTAATTCTTCAGGCGACTTTAAGTATGATTTCTTTATCAAATAACGATGCCAACATTTTGGCCCTGTTTGATATAACTACAAATTCGTAGAGCTAGAATCATCCCTGGCTCTAGAAATCTGTAGAGCTAGAGCTGTGGGCTGATCGAGAGTCTTTTGTTGAGTCACCTTGACATTCTTTTATATTTAAATTAGAAGTTTAAGATATTTTATTTTATTAAACAAACACTAGATTCTGCATAGAGGTGGGAGCTAGAGCTTACCAAACACGCTTCAGCCCATGTCCACCTAAGTTTGAGATTTTTTGCTATTGTTTTTGGATTGAAGAGACGTGCCCATCGATAATGGAAAGACATGTCTCTACCGACTAGTCTTTAGTCTTTCAGAGTTATTCATCATGAAAGGGTATGTGTATATAGACATTTGCGTTTTGTAACGTCCCGGAAAATCAAATTCTAAATCACGAGTTTTCAAAATCTTTATCGATGAGTTCCAAATTCAAATCCATCCAATCAATCCAGATCTTTCCGTTGTTCCAAATTCTAATGCAATCATCCGATCTCCAGAAAGTCCGATCTTCCGAAAAACCCTAACCGCCGTTCCCTCCTTTTCCTCGATCCGCTCGCGTGCGTGCTCCGATGGAACGCCGCGAATCCCGGCCCGTGTTTTCCCCTTTTTCCTTTTCCCTATATTTTTTTTCCTTCCTTTTTCTTAATTTTCCTTCTCTTTTTCCTTTCCTTTCTCTTCCTTTCTTTTTCTTTTTCCTTTTCTTTTCTCTTTTTTTTTCTTTTCTTCCTCCCTCCTTCCTTCTCCCCTGCACACTCGCCCGAGCCACCTCCCCACCGCACCACCGAGCGCCGCCTCCACCTCCTCCCTGTGCTCGCCGCCGACCGCCCATCTCTGCCCCACCACCGCGCCACCAGCCTGCCCCGCGCGCACGCACGCTCGAACGCGTGCCCGCACNCACCTCCACAGCGCCGCCCGCCTAACCTCCGGCATCCGCGCGCCACGCCACCCCCTTACCCACGCGCGCACGCCGTCCTCCTCGCCCACGCGTCCGAGACCGCCGCGCCGCCGTACCGCGCGTGCCGAACTCTCGGCCGCCGGTCGTCCTCGCCGTCCCCCGCTGCCGTGCCGCCCTCCGCCCAGGGGCCCGCGTCAACGTCCTCCTGCGCACGCGCTCGTCCTCACCTCGCTGTGCTCGGCCTAACTCGGCCCCGCGCCATTACTCCCCTCCCGAAGCTTCTCGCCGGCGCCGCCTACCTCCCTTCCCCGCGGCCGCCTATAAAAGGCGCCTTCCCCCGCGCCGTTCCACCACCACCGCAAGCTTCTCCACCTCCACAAAGCCCCGCGCCTCTCCCTTGCCCCCAACGCCGCCCACCAAAAGCTCCAGAGCCGCCGCCATCTTCCTCCTCCGCCGCCGCCGCCGCTCATCCACTGCCCCGACGCCGCCCCGCCGCCTCGAGCCTCCCCTGCCCTTGGTAAGGAGGGGGTTGGACTCCCCTCACCTTCCCCTCCCTCGCACGCTCGCTCACGGGCGCCGGCGAAGCTCGGGCGCCGCCCATCGCCGCCGAGCCAAGCCGCCGCCGAGCGCCCTCCCCCGCCTCTGTTCGGGCCGGAGAGGAAAGGAGAAAAGGCCGGCAACTTTGTGGATAACCCCCTGCTCTTTTCCAACTTCATACATATACCCTTCCCCCCTTAGATTTAATCCAAAAGAAGCCCCTGATCTTTTAGGTTATTCCCAGATATGCCCCTAGTTGTTTATCAAATCCCCAAACACTTTCCAAATATCACAACCATGTCTTTCCATCTTACCAAATTTTTACAAGAAAGTCCCTGACCCTTTATAATTAATTATAAAGAGGTCCTAAACCCCCCGATTAAGCCCTAAACCTCCCTAAACTCGTCATTTCATGCGCCAAATTTCTCCAGATTTCCACCAAACTCGAACACAACTCTCTTTCATCCATTTCGGCCGAGCTTTACACAAATCATCCCAAAATAATTCTATTTCCTATTTTATTTTGTTAATTCCTGTTTTCAACTCATCGGTAAAGAAATGTGTTTTCTTATTTTGTGTTTGCTTGATCGTGCCCTAGACGACGGAGTGAACGAGGAGGAGCAGTACCGCGAGCAGGACTACGCAGGAGAGTACCGCGAGCCCGACCCTGAAGACTTGTACCGCGAGCAGGATCTCCCGGAAGCTTTTGTTGACGGCAAGTCCAATCCCATCCTTTGATGCATGTTTATCCCATGATTTATAAACACAACCTATTAAGCTTTTGATATTGCATTCTGTTTTATTATCAAAACCCGGTTGGTTAGCCACTCCTTGATTGCTATGATATTCTTTGACAACCTAGTTATCACTAAATATGATATGCTCTGTTTATGTGATACCCAAAATTTTAGAATGCTTAGGAACTACTGCTCCTTATTCAAGCAATTATGACTATACACTTGTTTTATCAAAGAATAAATGTGTGAGTTGGAAAAATGGGTTTGGGTTGAAAGAAAGAAACTGTGGATAAGATGGATGGGTATTTCTTTGTGAAATACTTTTGGTAGGCTTGTACCTTTGTGGTTAAGCAAGTTGGGAGATATCCATTTTGTCCAGTTTTAAACCGAGGTGATGTGTCATCTTGCCTAACCCATTTATCTCGTACAACCACTCGACTCTTGTATGGTGCAAGGGCTTAGTCTAAATCCCACTAGCCGTCTGTTAGTTGTCTCGAGGCAGGTGTGCAGCGGGAAAACCAAGAGCCGACTTAGTGTCATGGTTGCCGACTTGGTGTCATAAACCCCTTGGTTATTTTCTCGTGATGGCTAGGCAGTTTTGGCTATGGTGGGTAATGACTTCGATAGGATCCGCACTGGCACTAAGGTGATCGTGTTGCGGTACCCTACTTGTGGTGAAAGTGTACACCTCTGCAGAGTTTCCTAATCTATTCGAATAGTCGTGCCCACGGTTATGGGCGAGTTATGGCTTGGTCACAATACTAAGGTTTTGGGATGGGTTGGCGTGTGTTGGTTTTGGAAATGAGTCCGGCTTTATGCTGGAAAGCTACGGCGGATGGGAAATCTGGTAGCAATTAAAAGATGGATCCTTTGTGGATCACCCCACTTAATGACTTGTTACAAAAACTTGCTTTGCTAAAATGCTCCTTGATAAAACCCTTGCATGAGTAAAACTAGCTTTATGGCAAAATAAACATAGCCTTATCCTTGATAATCCTTGTGCATATTTCTGTGTTAACCCCTTCGTGGGTATGGTTGGACTTGCTGAGTACTTTTGTACTCACCCTTGTTTTTGTTGCTTCAGAAGAAGACACAGATTTTGTTGTTGAGGACGCTGAATAGGTGGTCGCTTCCGCACCCAACTTTGCCTGTGGAGTTTGGACCCGCCCAAGATGTCTTCGCTGTCGCGTAGCTCTGATCCCTTTGTTGAGCCCGAGTGGTTCCTAGTTTGGCTCGTCGCCATGGTTTACCTTTTGGTAATCTTGGCTTGTATCAAGTGCCCGCTCCCTCGGGGGCTGTAAGTTCTGAACTATCTGTTGAATAAATGTGTATCAGCCTCCTGGGACTGATAATTTGTATCACATTTAGTCTCTGCTTAGGCAGGGGCGCTTCACGTTTATACCGTGTTTCATGAGAAAACAATTTTGGTGATGATATCCTAGCTAGATGATATGATACTATGGTCCTGTTTGTTTCCGTTTATAATCAGCATATCGATCAAACTAACCGAGAATTCCACTAAACACCTTGATTATTTTCATTTATTCTCGTTTCTCAGATAATTCATATTTGAGATTTGAACTACAATAATCGAGAAAATTTTCATTTACTTTAGAATCTCAGCGTGGTTGAGAGAAGCGAAAACAAACACGAGCATTTTATTTAGATTGGCGCTTATGAGCAACGGTGGAGCTTAACCTTTGGGAGTTTGGGTGTGTGATACCTGGCGGCATCTTTACCAAGTATTTACAAATACTCTATAGTTTATGACGGATGTATTAACCTAACTCACTCCTCAAATGTGATCCTCGGCAGTCATCAACGATGAAAGCAAAACAAATTCAAATTGCCAGGGCCTAGTGGTGTGCCACTACAAATTCAAATACACGTTTCTATTGGACGAAGGCGTATTCCTGGGAATTGCGTCCCGTGAGGATAAGGGAGTTAGCCGCAAGCGAGGAGCCTATCCGCATCCGCATAAATCCCAGTCGAATTCAACGAGAGCGGCCACTCTCCTCTACTAATCCTTCTCCAAGCAAGCATGGCCATGGCGGCCGTGGGCGTCGGCGGCGCACTGGCCCCTCTCCTCCCGCAGCGCCGCCGCGGCACAGTCTCGTGGAGCGGCGTGGCGGTCGGCGGCCGGCGCCCCTGCGTGGCGGTGCGCGCGTCGTACGAGGCCGGGGTGGGCGTGATGGCGACCAAGGTGGGGATGATGACCTACTTCGACCCGGCCACGGGGAAGCCGGTGCCGGTGACGGTCGTCGGGTTCCGGGACGGCGGGAACGTGGTGACGCAGGTGAAGACGGCGGCCACGGACGGGTACGACGCCGTCCAGGTCGGGTACCACGGCGTGCGCGAGGACAAGCTCACGCGCCCGGAGCTGGGCCACCTGGGCAAGGCGGGCGCGCCGCCGCTGCGGCACCTGCAGGAGTTCAGGCTCACAGCCGTCGACAGCTTCGAGCCCGGCCAAGAGCTCGACTTCGCCGAGCTCTTCAAGGAGGGCGACATCGTCGACGTCTCTGGCAACTCCATCGGCAAGGGGTTCCAAGGTACAGCAATTCCACACCTCCAATTGCAATGCCAACACCAACAGTTATCTACATTTCTTCTGATTATCCGGTCATATCATTCCATTTTGTTGAAGTTTGCAACATCAATGAGCTGCTTGCAATTCTTGGCATTGCAACCCCATTCTCATTGTTTTGTACGCTGATATGAGCTGAATATGCTGAACCTGCATCACTGATATGAGCTGAATATGCTGAACCTGTGTTTTTCCGTTCAAGTAATGGAAATGGGGGTGACCTCGCTTCAAAAAAAAAAATAAAAAAAAGGAGCTGAATATGGTGGATCATTCGATACCCTGAAAAATGAAGTTAGCAACATCAACGTGCTTGTTACAATTCTTACTTTTGCAACTTCGCTGACAATGCCATTGGATTGTCACGCTTACCAGCACTGTAATGAGCTGAAGATTGTCATGCTTTGCAGTTCTTGGCAAGCCTTGATTCTAGTTTCAAGAGTTTTGCATTTGCATTTGCAATGCCGCTCTTTGTAAGGCCTCTGCATTTCTTGATCGGCTCGTGGTTACTTGTGACATTGCACAGGTGGCATCAAGAGGCACAACTTCAAGCGTGGGCTGATGACTCACGGTTCCAAGAGCCACAGGCAGCTTGGTTCCATTGGTGCTGGAACAACGCCAGGGCGGGTGTACAAAGGGAAGAAGATGCCCGGGAGGATGGGAGGAACCAAGACCAAGATCAGGAAGCTCAAGATCGTCAAGATTGACAACGACCTCCGGGTCCTCATGATCAAGGGTGCTGTGCCCGGGAAACCTGGTAACCTGCTCCGCATTGCACCTGCCAAGATTGTTGGCAAGAACATCCCCAAGAACTAGAACTTTTATTTTTGCTGATGAGTGTTTCCTACCCTGCTGCAAACTGGATGTAATTTCTTCGCCAGTTACCAGTTTCTGTACACACGAAATTTCAGATTAGTAAAACTGATCATCAGATATGAGTGTTATCATCCATTCTCAGATTGTTCATTTGCATTCTTTGGACTCAGAGCTAATAGAATCTCACAGATGCCTGAGTGATAGATCTGCAAGTCTGTTGTATAGCGTGGATTGCAGATTCAGGAATTTCCAAATCATGCCAAATTGTCTGATGTGAAGCATTTAGGGCCCCTTTGGTTGGGCTTTTGGAGGTGCTTTTGCTTTTCTATAAGTCAAAAGCCAACCAAAGGGCTCAGCTGTCGTTCAAGTGTGCAACAATGTCTAATCTGAAGTTGCCAAAATGTGACGAAAAAGGAAAAGGAAATGCAACGAACAGCAGCGTACTAAAACGAAACATTGACAGCCACAACTAAACAATAGCATATGCAGCTAAAGCGGTAACCGCTCAAATGTGCAGCCAATTATTTTTTTTACCGGATTATTTGGTCAGCCTGCACGGAAAGAATGAACAATCATTCAACCAAACAAGTTAGGAAGTAACGGTGCAGAAACTGCTATTACCTGCCACATACCACCATCACTATTTCAATCCAATGTAAATTTGGGGACCTCAAGGTAAACACACATGACACTTAAGAGCAAGTAATTCAGTACTGATGCTGGCAATCTCATTTCTTTAGCTTTCATGGACTTGATGAACAGAAATAAGCACTCTAAAGGACTAAAGCCGAAATGCTGGATTAATTCTCTTGATGAACAGGATTTTCTGCAGTCCGAGATACCGAGCTGACTTGACTAATAAATAATAATGCAGCAGTAGACTCCAATCACCCTACAATTTCTTCTTTAGCTATAGGGCCTAAAGCATACGGTTTTATGCACAAAAAATGTACCTACAGTGTACACCAAACTCATCATTCTTTGTTTTATGGTACGCCTTGCTATGCTCCTTGATCTGTACTTATTGCAACAGCTTCAACAAGCCTAAGTCAAAAAGGAGTGTTGTTCTGGCTTTTGAGAGGCCAAGCCCCAGCAAGGTAAGGAGAACCCTGCTGAAGAACTCTGCTTAACTTTTGCAGACAGCCAAACCACAGATTTCTAATAACTTCTACATTTCTACATGGAGTACATCAACCTCGAAGTTGCCATCTCAATGTTGGTTCTTTTAATCCTAGGGCATTCCACATTTCGGAGTTCACGCACCAACTTCTCAACAAGTTAAGAAGGTTGTATATGAACAGAGTTTTCATGGCTAATACTAGTATATTTTAAGCTAGCCCATTCTGAGACTGTAGTTGCTGGACCTTGCTATTCATAATTTTAGGTAAGACATTCAGAATTGTTTTTGTATGTGTAGATTAGAGTGAACCAATTCAAATGCAAATAGAACAAATAAATAAATAATCATCGTATAACTAACTCAAATAAACTCACCATGCCAGGTTGTCACTCAAAACTCCCGAAACTAGGATGCACTTAATTATCTGCAACATATGGATAGTATCGTTTTGGAGGACCACCATGAGATTGTAAAAAAGAAAAATATTCATTTTTGTGCCACATGATTATGTAATTGGGAGCATTCAACGTTAATATCTGAGAGTGCTTTGCATGCATCCAACTATTCAAGAGATAGAAAAAATATAAGGATACACAACATGTGCTTATTTTTAATTGATAGCAAGGGTAAACCCAAGGATGGTATTATGTGGGCACATGTTCCACTCACGTTCTAGATTCTACTAGACTTGCCCTATTTTGAGGAGCTATAAGTGTCTGTACCCATACACTCCCCACTATCAGGGGCGAAGCTAGCCAGAGACCTCACCGGGGTCAGCTCCATTGGAACAATTGGGTAAAGCTTGGTTTGTACACGACACACAATATTTTATAAGGGAATTGGAGATTTTCGTCGGGGTCAACTGACCCTGACAAAAGGGTCTAGATCTGCTCCTGCCACTGTACTTTTTGTTAGGTCGGCCTCTACAAATGATATGCGCCATAGCAAAACATATCTGAATATTCCTTAATGTGTATATTTTATTTATTGCAAATATGCTATAGAATTGAGTAGGTGCGGATGGACAACAACTATTAATACAATTTGTATAAAACAAGTCAATTGTCTTTTTACATGAATTACAGATTCAAAGGAAGGAAATAAGGGGAAAAATAGCTAGCCAAAAAGCTATAGGGACAGTATATAGCCAAAATAATATACTGTCCAAAATGCTTAGTAACCATAAAAAAGACTTCTTGTAGAAGAACAGGGGCGATTCCACATAGGGTAGGGGGCTCACGCCCCCTTACTAGCTTCAATCCAATGCAGCCCCGAGCCACCGCGAAGGACCTTTGAAAATGCAGAATTGAAAGACTGGAATAATCTATTCTTTTTTAACATATATGACAACTAAATGATTGCTAGCATATTGTGAAATGGTTGTAGAAAAATATGATATACTAAAAATCAATGTATATAGAGTACTCTACCTGAGAATTTCAATACCGTATACATAGTGACGTACACCAAATCTGATGCACCCAACACCATTGCAGATCCAAAGAGAGAGCTCATTGTGCCGCATATTTCCAACCATCTCTGGGGAAAAAAATAATTAAACACAAAGAAGTTATTGAGCCATCTTATTTCTTATGTCTTCCAACCCATCTAATACATAAGTTCATGAGACAAAAAAGAAGAAGGTAAACTTTGTACAAAGGGAATTGTAGTTATTATCACATTAAAATTGTAAGCATGCAAATTGTTGGGGAAGAGGTAGGTCTCTGTGCTCTTATGTTCTTAGAAGAGGGAAGCATGTTCTTCTGTGAGAAGAGGAAAGGGGGAAGAGTGAGTGCAATGTGGCTTTTTTGGTGAGCTCTGCACCTTCTTTTTTTTTTCTTGAGGGCAACATCAAGAGCTTTATTGACCAGGCAAGGTTACAATCCTTGGACGGAAATCCAAGAGCTTTATTGATCAGGCATGATTAGGCCATTCTTAGTGGGAGTTTCATGGAGAGTTTCATGGCAATAAATTCAATGACATATCAGCATTTTTGATGACTTGGCAAGGAGAGAGAAGGTGGGAATTTCATGAGATAAGAGAGGAGTTTCATCCCCATGACACTCCTCTGGCACAGTTACCTAGTTTGCAGTCTTGGTAACTGTGCGATGAAACTATGCACTGAGACTGGCCTTACAATCCTTTGGACGGCAATCCAATAGCTAGCCGGGAGTGTGATAGATCCAGGCAATGACATTCAAGAGCAATGAGGTGCCGCGTTTGCCTCTCGCCTTATATTACATGTGAAATTTCAAAGTTAACAAATGACCTACCTCTTGAATTTCATGCCATAATCCTGCTATAGACGATCTCCCCACCTTGGTCAACTCATCTCTTCAATTTCTTGTCGCGCCTGCCAAGATCGTTCTTTCTTCATGTCACGCCTGCCAAGATCGTTGGCAAGAACATCCCCAAGGACTAGAATTTCCTTGCTAATTACAGTTAACTTAGAGCGTCATCCAGCTGCAAACTAAATGTATTTCTTCGCTAATTACAGTTTTCATACACATGAAATTGTAGATTAATTAGTGAAACCAATATTCAGATATCAGTGTGGTATCATCCATTCTGTTCATTTGCATTCGTTGGACTGAGAGCTAGTAGAATCCCTCATTCGATGCATGGGTGGAAGATCTACAAGCATGTTGGTAATTCACCTTGGATTGGGGAATTGGCAAAAAATCACTACAAATTGTCCAAAAATGCCTGATCTGAAGCATTTAATCATGCAACAATGTCAGATCGGAAGCCGCCAAATGCAACGAAAAAAAGATGCCAGGAAATGTAACAAACAAGAAACATGGCAGATATAACTTGTGCAACAGGTACAAGTCAAGGACAACTTTGATGTTAACATAGAGCTTTCACCACAGCTAATGCTACCTTAAACGAACAAATACAGACTACTGCCACAGAATTATCAGAGAACCTAACAACATGGACCGTTTTGCATCCTTCAATGACAGATTATTTGGTCTAACAAGGTTCCATAAAAGTCATCCATGCTTGCAGTCTAAAAGGCACGAAACCTAAAACCAAAGAAGAAACAGTTTCCGCCAAATCAGCTAGTTCCTTGACCACAATTGTAGATATTTTTCTGCCCAAAATAGTATGTACAAATGGTGCATCAATACTCAACCTGCACAGAAAGAATGAACAACCAAACAATTTAGGAACACTACAAAAACTTATATTAACTCCCACATACCCCCATAGCTATCTTAAGTTTATGTAACTTTGAGAACCTCAAGGTAAATGCATATGATGGTTTTTCTTTAATCAGCAAGTTAAGAATTACAAGCAAACGATTTAGTATTGATACCAGTAATTTAATTTCTGTAGATTTCATGGATTTGATGAACAGAAACAAGCACTTTAACTAAATGCTGGATTAACTTTCTTCCATTCAAAATTAAGGCAAGCAGCAAGTACCAGTTACAAAAGTCAGTCTAAGAGGAGTTTCTGGACCCCAATTCCCTTACAATTTCTTCTTTAGCTAGGGCCTGAAGCATGTGGCTTTCAGTCCCAAGTCCTTTCAGTCCCAAGCAAGTTGGGGTAGGCTAGAGTTGAAACCTAATAGAAGCCAAAAATTTCAACAGCTAAAGACAGGCCTAAAGCAAAAACTCTGCTTGGGACTAAAGCAAAAAAGGAGTATTATTCTGGCTTTTGAGAGACCATGCCCCACTAAGGTAAAACCTCTGCTTAACGTTTGCAGACAGCCAAGTTAAGATTTGCCACAGATTTCTGTTTAGTTTTAACATTTCTGCCACAACCCAACAGCAAAAGAAATATTTGCGATCTAAAGCAAAAGAACATGTACATGTAAATATTTGCTTCATAATTGCAAAAATCGTAAAGTTGTTTACAAAGTTACCTCATGCACTGCTATATCAGGCTAATTAATCACTTCCAAAATCTTCAAAATTAACACCCTCTGATATTGTATCTAGCCGCCTATTTCCTATTTCTGATAAAAACAAGGAAACAATTAGCTAAATGGAGCATTCTGGTGTTGCACCAAGGGCAAGGTAGAGGGAAGGGCGATGGTTAACCTGTATGCTCTCCGGCAGCAGACTCTGGGAAGTTATTTGTCTCGGAAGGAATGAAAGGGGATCGGCCATAATTCTCTAGTATTTCTGCACTTGAAAGACAGAAGATGGCTTTATGCATGCACTATAGCGTAAATTCATAAGATAACAGTAATGAAGAAAGAATAGAAAATAAATACCAGTAACATCGCATAAAAGTACCTGCGCTTTGGCTGAAATCCTCGGTCAAATCTGAAAAGCTGAAATTACGAGGAATCTGGCTCAAGAAACCATACGAAGATGAATCCATGTCCAAAATTGGATCACCTAATTGTGGTCCATTCAACTCAGAACTGCTAAAGGATCCTCCTGATACATCTCCAACCGACTGCTCTAGGAACACGTTCTCATTGCCGAATCCAAATTCTGAGTTGCTCGAGTAGCCAGACTCGGTCTTTATTGTTGTTCCGTTGTGTCCATTAAACTGCCCAACAGTTGAATTATGTGCTGCTAACAGGCTTGATGAAGCATCCATGCCACTAGGAAGGCCATGAACAACTTTACCGGTGTAGATAAATTGATCGCTGGATGAAGCACCATTTACTATACCACTAGAACCTCCATTATGCAGCAAGCTATCTTGCATTGCAGTACTGGGGATATTGTCTGGCAGAAAGGGCATATTTTGGTTCACTGGCACAGGCAACATCAGACTATATTAGAACTTATTGCCCCCATTGGTTTTATAAGCCGCACTTGATCAGGAATGAAAGTTAAATGGGTCATAAGATAATAGCAAATGGCGGATAGAAACGACCATGAAGTCTTGAGAATAAACAAGCTCCAAAATGATATGCTAATTTAAGAGAAGTTGTTGTAATAAAGATGCTGGAAAAAAGAAGAAGCTTACATGTGCTAGAGTTTGAGCCATTAGGAGCAGTGGGAGGCATAGAAGATACTCCAGAAGGATGATCTTTATTACACATAATCTGATACTGCTGCTCAAGGAGCTTATTGAATGCCGATATTTGATTCATAAGCATTAGCCTCACATAGTATGCCTTAAAAAACTCACGATTCTCTTCCTCAAGTTTCTGCCAGACTGGAGAAAAGAATGACGAGTATAAACCCAAAATGAAGAAACCATTGATTATATTGTAATGATGGGATGGCAGCAACGTCCTTGAAATTCTCCATGAGAAAGGCAGATATTCACACCAACAAAAAAAACACTAGCCTGAACCATTTCCAAGATCCAAACACAAAAGGTTTGATTGTGTAGCAAATTACAAATCAATGAACTGATTATAGGGCAGAAATTGGTTGGGTGGCCTCATTTGTGCATGACAGAGAACAACCTTTTTGTTTCTGGTTTAAAAATCATGCATGTTTAATCAAGTTGCCCAGGTCTATAAAGAATGGGGTGATAAAGTGATGATCAAGTAAAAATGAATGGTGCAATCTGAGATTCAATCAACAAAAGAAAAGGATATGAACTAAGCAAGGGATGTATTTGTTCTAATAGGCAATAATATTTGTTCTCAGCCAGGTAAAAAAGGACTTCCTGAGCGACATAAACAAGGCAACAAAGCTTTGACAAAATAAACATACAACACTAAAATATAACAAAACATTGTTCCTCCAATTTCAAGGAAAGATTATGCTAAGTGAATCTACAGTGGCAGGACCCATGACTGCCATTCACAAAATTGAAATCCTGTTAAATAAATTATAGTTTTGCATTTACAATGTGAAATAAGCTAAAGTGCAAAAAAAGAAGGAAAGGAACTTTATGTATACAAGAGTATTACCAAGTTCAGTGAAACTAGGTTCTATTTTTGCCTGCAAAGATAGAGTATCAACAACTTCTTTCTGGTTCATATAGAGCTGAAGACAACGTTCAATGAGATTCTGGACCTGCAAAGAAGTTTTTGCATCAGGACTTATTGCACGAAAGTACAAGAGTGAGTTAGCACATCCTATCCTGAGGAACAGCGTTTCAATGACAACTTGCTTGAAGTAGCCATTGCTGATTGTGCATAGACGAGACAAACGGATACAGACACATTTCAGGAGCCATAAAAAGGCAGATATCTGTATTTGGTAACGCCCAAGGCCAAATGAGAGCGCAAGTGTAAGGTTTAATAAAGGATAATGACTAAATATATACATCCAAAAGAGCAAAGCGACAACGTGGAGCACACGTTTTTTTTTTCCTTTGAAACACATCATTCTTACATAGAGCAAACCCTAGTGGCGTTCATAAATTAGCCATTCCTATCTTCCCCCAGGCACACCTCTTTCCCTACATCAATTCGGCACCCGCCCAGCACCACTATAATATCTAGTATGCATGCAAATCCTTAATGATGGCATACAATCGCAGCAACGGCACAACCATTAGTAACCCTAGGCCATCCCTTTTACTCATATAAATAAAACCTATATAAGGTAACCAAATACACTTATACGCAGAAACTAAAATCCAATAATGGAAGCAATTCGATTAAACGCTGACTTTGCATCATGCAGGCACCACATAAGTACAGCAACAGAGACCAAAAAGGAAACAAAAAACAAAAAGAAAAAGAAAGAAGAAGCAGGATGAACGAGGATAAAGGGGGTGGGATCATGAGGTTGCTCACAAGCTGTATGTCCTGCCGCGAGACCTTGCGGACGTCCTCCCCTCCCGGCATGGCTGACGCTCCTCGCGTCCCCTCTGCCCTAAATCTCCCTGCGGCGCCAAGCCGAAGTATAAACTCAATAAGCAAACAAGTAAAACAACTGCCGCAAAAGACGATTCGGTAAATCACGCGGCGTAATCCACCCTACTATTAACTCGAGCAAAAATCAAAGCGGGGGGAACAGAGCGCGAATCGTCTGATCCAGCTGGCTCCGCGGGGGAATCTCACAGAGTGTCGCCCCTCTCTCTCTCTCTCTCTCTCTCTTACCTTACTTTAACCGGAAGAGGGGAACAGGAGCGGAACACGAGGGACGGGGGACGGCCGAGGGCGTGATCGGAGGCGGTGGCGGCGAGAGGGAGAGAGAGGGGGTGGTGGAGGAGGAGGAAGGCGACGGCTCCGCCGATCAGGTAGGGGCGCGGCGCAGGCGAGAGGCCCCAAAAACTACAAGGGGGGAAGCGGCCAAGTTGTCGTTGGTGGGATGCTAATCCCCTCGGATTATGTAGGTGTTTATCCGGTTTAACAAAACGGGGAAGTGGAGGCCGAGTGGGACGACGGACACACACCCCCCCGATTCCGTGCTGCCGCGGGTCAGCTCTCAGCTGAGAGCCTGAGACCACAGACCAGCCAGCCTCCGTCAAGTTCTTTTTATCCCCTTTTACCTACCTACCTACCAACAAAGCTTTTACCCTAGTAGCCAAAACTTTCCAAATCTATCCTGTAGGTGACAACTTAATTTGAAACGGTCTTGCAAATGAAATCTATCCTACTCCACCGTCCTGAAATAAAGAATATTCTAAATTTGTTCTAAGTCATACATTTGAAAGCATGACCAAATTTATAGAGAAAAGTATTAGCATTTAGTAAATCAAATAAATAAAATATCAAAATTTATTTCTTAATTAGTCTATTGCTACTCATTGGATGTCATAAATATTATTCTTCTTTTACAGAAAGTTGGTCAAAGTTTATCTAATTTGATTTAGAACAAAATTAGAATATCTTATATTCCAGAACAGAAGGAGTACTATAAATGTTGAATGTTCCTCAAAGGGAAATTTGGATCTGTACCATTAAAAGATTGCAAAGTTAAATATATACCATCGCTATCTCACTTACATGTGGGGCTCACATGAGTCAATGGTGGTACGGCCAAAAGTTTGGTGGTATAAATGAAAAATGACCCTGGCACGGGTAAAAATTGCTCTGTAGATTAGGTAGCAAGCTTTCGCATTTTAAGAAAGATATATGTTATCCATAACCCATAATCATGGAGGCCTTCAATCAATGTAGGACAAGAACGTCGCTTTCAATCTTCCAAAACAATGTCTCCACGGATTACCAAGGCCGATTGATCCAATGACATGGCACGCCTGTTCGCTTGGCTTATCAGCCACTAGCCAGCAGTACTTTTCTCTCACAACAAATCAGCACCAGCCACCAGCCAACCGAACAGGCTGAGTCAACTGACGGCTGCAAGCCCCGTAGCTGCGAAGCAATTCATATGCAGATGCATATATGACTATCTTTATGAAATTTTGTATCGTGTCCAGGACATCTGGCCAAGGAAACTTCGTTGCGCTCTCTTCTTTTTGACACAAATTTACATAGTTCGTACTGAATACAATATATTTGTATAGATATAAACAGTGCCAAGCATTGCCACCTAAGATACAACACTGCATGCCTATGGCTGTCTCCTGTCACCAGATTCTGCCGCACAGCAGTCCTAATCCCGTGCTTGGTACCTCAGATAATACAAAAACTTCGCAGAAACTTGGAAGCAACTTACAACCTGTTGAGAAGCTACAGAAAATGGAGAAGCCAAAGCTAGGCCCCGGGACAATTACAAGAGGCAGATCGGCCAAAGAACATGTGACATGGCGTACAAGGATCAATCAGCAGTCTGGTTCGGTGTCCATGCAAAGATGAACCAGTTGCTGCTGGTACTGCCCGAACACCTCGCTGACTGCAATCAGGTCCTCGTCGGCCACATTCTTGGAAGGGAACTGGAGCTTCTCGGTCTGCTCCGGCGTAGGTAGCGACCCTGAGGTGTCGTCAGCTGGCTGTGATTCTGCGGTGATTTGTGAGTAGATCTCATGGCAGGCTAGCAAGAACATAGCTGCGGTGTCTGGCCGCTGGTTCTTGCGGAGTGTATCCAAAGCCTCCGGCAGCGCTCCAGCAGCAACGTATAGTATTAGAGCTCTATAGAAGATGCAAACAATGTGTTGGTACCACGAAGAGAAATAAATAAATTATCGTCAGCTTTTAGGGGTCAGTTTTACCTCCACATATTATGCTCCCCGCGGAGAATATAATCTGCCCACCTCTGCAGTACCCTGCATGAATCAACCACCATGGATAAGAGTTACCTTACTTATAGTACCAAAACAACAATTGTGTTTCACTAATGTCAGTTTCAAGAAATAGCAAAGTAAAATCTGGACATCACCCTATGTTACACTAAAGGCATGTACCCATTGATCTCTGATTCCAGTATGGCGTCAGAATTTAGATCAACCATATTTGCTAGAGCAGGGCCACAGGCACACATATCAAGTTGGTAGCTATGGTGATGAGTAAATGACTAGATCATAAATTTGATGTCACTTTGGCCTTGGTTGTGAGACTCATGACCACCCGTGGATAGGCTAAGCGATATTGATTAAATAAGTTGAAAGACAAAAACATGGTAATTTTTATAAGCACTTTGGGAGCACAAAACATACACAAATCTATCCATATTTTAGCAATCAGCATATAATAAATTGCCATAATTGCATTATACCTTGCATAGTCAGAACCATGCAAATGGGTTGCAGCCAAAGTAGCAGCATCATTCCAGCAGCCAGCATCTTGAAGCTGAAACAGAACCAAACGTTAAAAGTGGTTCAACCATATTCAGTTCGATTCACATTATGAACAAACAAAATTTAGAAAAACAAATATTACAATAATTAAAAGGTTCCATTGAAAGGATACAACTTTTAAGGGCATATTGGTTGGAAAAGGGAAGCATTCTATAAACAGGTATAGATTATTATTTACTCTAAACAACCCCAGCTATCACTCAAAATAAAGGCCCATTGTTTAAGAAGTACCTGTGAACATGCTTCCTGATATCTTCCAACAGCACAGAGAAGATGTGTGCCAGATAGCGATTTGTCCGTTCTAACCATATTGGCCGCAACAACCTACACAAGATCATAACTTAGTAGAGAAAACCCTCTGCAAACAAACAACTATAGACATCACGGAATTTACCAAAAAGGGTATCCTAACAGCTATAGAGTATAGAATTCTAGTTAATTTTTGGGTTCTGATTACAAAGAGATCCTAAGTTCCTAACAAGACATAATATACCACAAAAAATATAAAGGGTTAACCAACTAAGAGTTGATGCAGATCACGAATGCTTGTGTGGACACCACTAGAATGTGTGAAGTAGTTATGTTTAATTCATGTTGATGGACTGTAAAGATTAGAGAGTACTTACTGTTTACATTATGCAATTGAGAACACAATTGAACACTGCAATGCTTGTATCCTACAACTAGGAAATGAATAATGCATTCTGCTATTCCTTTAAAGCATTAACCCTTTACCAGTTTATAATTCTCCATGTTTGAGATGTATACTTAACTTAAAAACTGTATTTCCTGTAGCAAGTTTACTTACTTGCATATCTGTTAAAAGTTTATATTATTGATATCACCCATTCCTATGCTATTAAACTCATGGCCAATAGCAATAACTTTAAATAGACGACCAACCGAGCATCTCAAGGTGGACCTGTTAGCACACAGAGTCCCGACCCGGTTTCAAAGCACGGTACCTTCTTAGAACAAAGCATGCGTACAAACATCGAATAAGCATGCGTACAGAGCGCTATTCTTTTTCTAAGACATAAATAAGCATGCAGACTTTTCGTGTGTTTGACCCCTAATTGTTATCAGAGTCTGTATATTGCATAAACCCAAACAAATTTTTTTTTAAAAAAAAAGTACTGAAGAATGGTTGTCTTATGGCTGCTCACCTTCACTGCAAGTTCATGCAAGGATTGTGAGACTGCGGACGATAGCACAACTGCTCTTAATGCATTTGGATAAAAATTTGATCCTTCAGGGGGTGTCGAAAGTAACAGTGAGACTGCAGTTTCTAAGTTTCCAAGAGAGACAAGCCTGTGTTCATACAATATGATAAATGTGCCACACAACAATTACCTAGATATATCTTACTCATGAACAAGTTTGAAATAATTGGTTCTTACTCATGAACACGTTTTTGCAAAGCCTCTTCACCATCAAGCTTATCATGCCATGGTATCCTTTCATTTGCATTGAACCACAGTTGCTCTTGCTTAAATGCCATTGAGCTTAATTGCCCATAATTCTGCACAATGGTTAAATTGCTAAATTCAAGAATAGGCATATTCATACAGAGTTCAAATTACAGCGACAGATGCAACTAATACCGCAGCATTTTTTGTTAACTTTCCAGAGGTAGATCTCTCTCTTGAAGCTATTCGATTAAATGTGGAGCCTTGTTCAGAACCAGGATGTAAACTTGGTTGTGAGATATTATCTCTTGATCTACTTGCTGATTTATCCAGGAAATGAGAAAGAGCTTGGGGTAGCTGTAGCCAGAAAAGTGCTTCTTGGGAATCACCAAAGATCGCAGCAGCAAATGAGAACCTTGCATAAGTTCCCTTGTTCACAACAGATGCATATAATCTGGCTCGTCCATCATCAAGAATGCAACCTTCCAAACAGAAGTAGTGTCAATATGCCAAAATATCTACTGAAAAAACAAATCAAAATGTTGGCCTACCCTCCTTTCTGTATGGTTCCAACACTTTAAGGAGCAATTCAGCCACAACGGCGTCACCAATAGGAGGAAGTGTTGTCTCAATCATGTAACTACGAAGATCTCCAAATGCTGGTGCTGCCTTAAAGCTGTCACTAGCTAATTTGTCACGATTATTGCATTCAAACCAAGAAGGCTTCACACCAAGTTGCAGAATCATACGCACAGCCTGGGAGTAAACGCGAAAGTGGCCAAGTGTTCATGGTTCAGAATTTGATCATTCAAAAGGACAAAATGTGATGCACGTGTTTAAGGTTACTTGAGGAAACTAGTCATACTAACGGTTCATGAAAGCCTGAAGCTACTGATTTTACATTTAGAAAGGTGATTGGTGACTGGTACAATTACTTATAAAATGGTTCTTTGTGAAGAGAAGAATATAAACAAATCTAAGCATCACTCTAAACACATGAACACAATTTTGAAGTTAATATATCCATGCAGCAGAGTTCATGAATAGTAATACAAAAAAATGAATCTTTAAATAATATATGCACCTTACCAAAGCATGAGCTGTTGGAAATAATACTGGCAAACAAAATGGCATTGGCCTAAACCTCTCTTTCATAGCCACTGGCTTTGAAGCTGAACCACCCTTGGCGTCACTGGTGAAATAAAAAGGAAAATAAAAACATTCCACATGTAAATTTTCTAAAAAGGGCAAACAAGCATCATATTAAACTAGATAAGGTCTGAAGCATCAAAGAAGGATGTCATAAACTGATAAACAACTCTAGAAGTACACCGTATTTTCAAGATACAGAAATGTTGTAATGCACAATTACTTTTTTGGGGCAACCTGCCTAGAAACTACTTTTCAGTACTTCCGCCCTCAGTTTTATCAGACACCAACAGCCAATAAAAAAGGAAGGGAAGCATTGACAGGTGGAAAAACTTGGTGGAAAAGAATTACTTTGCTAACCTAGTACCCTATCATGTTGACAATATTTTTTTGTGAATAATGCGCAGATATAATGGCTACAAATTTTCTTCAAATTAATTTCGTAAAGTGCTTCAGTTTAGTGCTCATTTTTTTTCTATTATCTTTACATTTGTTACATGTTGGCAGTCTCTTTAGCATTCTCTAAGAAGTAGGAAAGATTAAATTCAGTACACAGCTCAACAAACTCACAGTATAATACAGCTATATTATAATAAATAGCAAATTACAGAAAGGAGCTCATATTTGTATGTTCCTTCTGAGCTCGTAAGCATGCCAAAGGAGGTGCTTGTCTGATAGATGCATTAATAACAGACCTTAACAGGTCATGAAGGGAATCAGTAAAACCGTCCAGCAACTTTATAGAGTTCCAGTACAGGAACCTATTTGAATCCCATAGATAAACAGAGTAATTCTACACTAATATTAGAACTATTATATGCATGATTAAAATGACATACATGTTAACCTCAATCAGTCGGAAGCTACTATCAGCTCCGGCAATGCATAACACAAGTGGCTCATCCTTCTTTGTTCGGGTTGACAACCAATCAAGCTCCAAGACAAGGGTACCAGGAGATTGCGGTTGAAGAAGGGCATTCGCCAAGGGGTCTGGACTATCCTAAAACATAGTGCCTGAAGTCAGTACCATACGACACAGTTGTACATCTGTGCTGAGACATAGAAGGACGGCAATATTGAAAACAAACAATAAAACATGCATGAATTACATTGATGAATAAGGATGAAACTATACTAGGACAGTCCTACACCAGCACATTTTCTATAATAAAATAACAACAATTGATTGGTATATATCAATACTCAAAATATATGAAACAACAAGGTGATAGATAAAAACATCTTTTAAAATCAAATATTGCAATCCGATAACACACCATATGGACATGTATGAATCCATGATCCAGAAGAACTGAAGATAATATGGTGGCACCATTTGTTTGTACTTACCAGGTCAAATATTGAGAATGTATTATCATAGAAGAGCACAGCAATGCGTCCTCTACTTCGATCACCATGAACAACAGGAGAAAACTTTATCCTCCTGATGCCTTCCCTGTGAGTGCTAAAAGAAGAAGAAAGGCCCGTTGTAACATCCCACCATCTAATGTTGCCTGATCGGTCCCCCATAACCTAAAAGGTAATACCATCTGATCAGAATGTCCCAGGATAATCTGCATCACATATTAAAAAACAGAAATGGAAGTACGGGTTTTATATAGAAATACAATGCTAAAAATGTACATACAACATGGGGAAGCCGATAAGCCATAGCAGTAACCAAACCATCTGAAGATGCAAAGGATGATGAGGGCCACTTTGGCCTGCAAAAAGAAATAGAAAACCATATTTTCAGCATCGATCATACATATGAAGGCCATGCACACTGCAGCACAGTGATGATAATGTTTAAAGTTAAAATAAACTGCAGACTGCATATAAGCTTAGAGTCCAAATATGCTTTATTTTCGATATTACTATGTTAAAGTTAACAACTACACTCCGTGTTAAGTCTGAAATCACAAATTGATACATAATCATTAGCTTTTCAGCTACTGACATTTCGTAAGTACCAAAGTCAATCATATTGTCCACCTTATGTCTTATTCCTAAAAAGCGCCAAGAATCCCCCCACCTTTTTTCTCTCAAACACGCATGAGAGCTGCATGTCATTTCATTAAGAAAAAGTACCAAGATGTACAACACACACATCACACCCACACCCACACTTTCTATAAAAAGCCAAGGGATTAGGCATCTATCTGTAAGCACCTCCCACCTCGCTCAATAAAGCCAAGAGAGTAGGCACACCATCAGGGGAAATACCAGCACATCTTCACATATACAGTTAACTGGAGGAACTGCAGTTTATAATTTGTAATCAATATGCACACAAAAATCAAATGCCTTGTTTGTATTTCCTATATGAAAATTGAAAGAACAAAAAGAGAAGGAAAAGGAACAACATTTTCTGCTTGCTAAATTAAACAGCTAGAAGTAGCAGAAAGCATACCATTCAAAACATAACATATTGTGTCTACTGTTCTAAGCCTGGCAACACATATTACATTTTTGGTCTATCAAATCGAACTATGCATCTGATACCGATGCTCTAGTGGAATCAAGTTGATAACTATAGATCAGATGGCGCTTCTCTAATAACGCATGTTTGAGAAAAATGGATCTTGTATGTATTTCTCACCGAAGTTGCAATTTATTCTACTTTAATAGCTGAAAGATACAAGGAAAGCAATTGGAATACCTAAAATCTCGTATTCGCCGCCCATGAACTTCAAACACACCAAGAGCACCATTGACTAATGCAAAAGCAAAACTTTCACATGTTTCATCAGAATTTTCTGCACTAGAAGCCTCTGCGAACAAGAATAGATCCTGTTATCTCACAGTATAGTCAGTGAGTGTTTGGTCGAAATGGATCCAGTGAGTTCAGAACTTCTCTTTAATAAATTGATTAAGAAGGCAAACTATTCAGTTTATATAGTATTGCTGGTGATGAGTGAAAATTACACCTGCTGATCGCTCCTTAGACGTTGATGACTGCTTTGATGATGCATTTTGACCTGGCCGAGGTACAGCTGGCAGTGTCCATTCTAACACTGTAAAAGGAAGCGCCAAGGACCTAAGCTACAACAAGTACAGACCAATCATGAATATCATGCTACTGGATCTTTCACCGACTGAAAAACTGAATTGCAAATAAATTGAGGCCATTTGACAGACTGTAGTTGAACTTATATTTTGGTCTAAACAAACTTCTGATTCACAGTGTCATCTTGATTCTTGAAGAACAGCTTTTAACACAAACCAGTTGATCCTTGCAACAGTCAATGTGGTAATATAATGCTTTGTTTTTCTTTACAAGAACAAGTCGATAGATTTTTCATCTCAGCTCTTAACAGTCATTGCTTTTCATAATTGCAAAAATATAAGAAAAGGAAGTAGTACCATCATAGGGTTCTTTGTCATAGCCCACACTTCAACAGGAGCATCGCGAAACAGAATCAGAAGGTACCTGAAAAAGAATATTATGCTTGAAAAATCATGAAAAAAATGAAGTACTGGTACATACGCATAGGTTAGTAGAAACATATAGCCAACCTTCCAGATGAAGAAGCCCTCAATGCTCTAATTGGTGCACGTTCTGGCTTTTGGAGCACACGGAATGAGCGATTTAGCCCACTTCTTAAGCATGTAATAATAAGCTTATTATTGTATCCTCCAGTTTTATCGTTAACCTATAATCAAAGTGTCAAACCATTGAGAGAAGTAACATGAGCAAATGCTGAAAACCAATTGTCAAGTTATAGAAGAGCATATATAGTTGCAGTAATAAAACATAACCGCACACTGAAGGCAATGAGTATGTAGCATAGAGAAAACATCAGTCCTAGTTTTGAGTGCCAAGAGTGCCCTAGCAATCTAATTGACAAATTACAGAAAAACTTGATTGCAATCACAATTCACAATATACAGGAGTTAAAACTATCAGAACATGGAAGGACCTGATTATATGAGAATGAAACAACACGTGAGTTTCCAAGCCATCTCAATCCCCTCACAGTGCTGCTGTGAACGGAGAAACTGACTGAAACTGCATTGGCCACAACATCTACAACTTCAATGGTACCATTCTGAGTCCCTAGAGCAACAAGTGGCACTGCTGGAGCAGGATTGTTTCCACCACCTTCAGATAAGAATTATTGTTTGATGTTATGAAAGTGTGAAATATAATGGCTGGAAGTAATATCTAGACAAAAAGCAAAGGGTATGATGGCCACGAAGGACATACGAGCTACTGTGGCAAGTAATGAAGGGGATGGAACTGCTAGCGTAGTCACAGTAGAGGACAAAAGATGAAGCTGTCCCATCAAATTAATCTGCAGGGCAGAATGAACATGAGCAAACCAGTGAGAGAAGACATAGGATGCAGATGATATAGACACTGGAATTACATAAGGCCAACATTTAAATAACTAAACAGATACTAATCCTAGTGATACCCAGAATAAGTTGATACTACTTCTTAATCATGGCAATTATCTAAAAATGACAACAAAGAGAAATAGTTTTGTGCTGTAACCTTTATTGTAAAATCAGGTCTACTGGAGCCTGTGTTGGCAGTTGCAGCATTGCTATGGCTCAGTCTACCTGGTTCCTTCCCAATATTAGTGACAGAAATGGAAACATTAGTTGGTTTAACAGTCTAACAAATAATTGCATTTGCACTGAGTGACTACGTAGATTCGCACCTAGATTGGCCTTGTTAGGATGTGCAGACTTGTCAAATGTCAAAAGCCAGGACCAGATTTTGCCATCTTCTGATATCGACGTTAAATATGTCATAGTCCCTTGACAAACATCTGATCTGAATGTGTATCAGTGATGAAAGAATGCGAAGACTCCATTTGTGCCAAATCCTGACACTGTTTCTCAATGTTTCGGAAAATAGGCTCTGACTGCCATATTGTAGCTGCAAGGACAGCTGGAGGAGGAACAACAGTACCAATTGAAGGCATGAGCTCTTCCACTGCACACAATAAATGCACTTGTTCACCCCTGCAACCAAAAATCAAAGGAGAAATCAAAATATTGGAAAACAATACTGCTATTATTCATTCAAGTACAGTGAAACTATAGATATGTTCGGTTATAAATTTGTTAACGTGCACATGTCAATCTACAGAGGATATAACACATTTTCAAGAAAACATATGTAGAGTAATGACCATGACAAATAAAATGTCTGGTTTCAAGAACAGTACTCCCTCCATTTCAAAATATCTGCCTTTGTTTGACTCGGCACGGTTTCCGAAGTGAGATTTTGACCCATGATTTCCCCTATACGGCTATACTATAATGTT
>CM014270.1:4240352-4257691 GCA_004135705.1 Alloteropsis semialata | reverse complement strand
ATCTCGAAAGAACTCTGAGGTTAAGCGTGCTTGGCCTGGAGCAATTTCGGGATGGGTGACCGACCGGGAAGTTCTTCTCGGGTGCGCATGAGTGAGGACAAAGTGCGCAGAAAAGACTTGTGTTAGTCTGTGGGGAATTCTTGAGGTCCTAGAGAGCTGCCAGGCGTAAACGGGCCCGGACCTGAGGGGTCGGGACGTTACATAGGTGGAAACTTTTTAGGTTTTGGATGCATCTAAACAGGGCCTGAGTACGTTGCGCTCTATAATGGGCGGCCGCCGGACCACGTCATTGCAGCACTCACTGCTCTCCTCGACCTGGATGATGAAGCTATTGACAGGTTGGATGACGCTTTGGTGGAAATTGTGGGCCATGGTGTGGATGCAATGCAGGCTGACATCCAAAGGGCCATTGATGCAAATGGAGGGGACCCTGCCTAAAATGGGCACCAATTGCAAGTTGAGGGGCCTATTCTACCATGTATATTTGTGTCATGTTTGTAGCAAGGGGATAGCTCTGGCAAGAATCAGAATTGCCCACTTCCCGCGTGTTGTGGTTAGCACTTTGCTTGGACCAAGTCAATTCAGTGTTTGCGATATGGTGCCACATTTTCATGTTTTGGGAAGGTCTGGCAGTTGGCGCAGGCCATTGAGATTTCATTAGTAAACTTAATGGCACAACAGAACTTTGATGCAATCTGCTGGAATGTCCGAGGACTGAACTCCACTGCGCGTTGTGTTGCCGTACACGAGCTTCTTGCCGCTACCTTCTGCCTCAATCAGTCGGAAGCTACTATCAGCTCCGGCAATGCATAACACAAGTGGCTCATCCTTCTTTGTTCGGGTTGACAACCAATCAAGCTCCAAGACAAGGGTACCAGGAGATTGCGGTTGAAGAAGGGCATTCGCCAAGGGGTCTGGACTATCCTAAAACATAGTGCCTGAAGTCAGTACCATACGACACAGTTGTACATCTGTGCTGAGACATAGAAGGACGGCAATATTGAAAACAAACAATAAAACATGCATGAATTACATTGATGAATAAGGATGAAACTATACTAGGACAGTCCTACACCAGCACATTTTCTATAATAAAATAACAACAATTGATTGGTATATATCAATACTCAAAATATATGAAACAACAAGGTGATAGATAAAAACATCTTTTAAAATCAAATATTGCAATCCGATAACACACCATATGGACATGTATGAATCCATGATCCAGAAGAACTGAAGATAATATGGTGGCACCATTTGTTTGTACTTACCAGGTCAAATATTGAGAATGTATTATCATAGAAGAGCACAGCAATGCGTCCTCTACTTCGATCACCATGAACAACAGGAGAAAACTTTATCCTCCTGATGCCTTCCCTGTGAGTGCTAAAAGAAGAAGAAAGGCCCGTTGTAACATCCCACCATCTAATGTTGCCTGATCGGTCCCCCATAACCTAAAAGGTAATACCATCTGATCAGAATGTCCCAGGATAATCTGCATCACATATTAAAAAACAGAAATGGAAGTACAGGTTTTATATAGAAATACAATGCTAAAAATGTACATACAACATGGGGAAGCCGATAAGCCATAGCAGTAACCAAACCATCTGAAGATGCAAAGGATGATGAGGGCCACTTTGGCCTGCAAAAAGAAATAGAAAACCATATTTTCAGCATCGATCATACATATGAAGGCCATGCACACTGCAGCACAGTGATGATAATGTTTAAAGTTAAAATAAACTGCAGACTGCATATAAGCTTAGAGTCCAAATATGCTTTATTTTCGATATTACTATGTTAAAGTTAACAACTACACTCCGTGTTAAGTCTGAAATCACAAATTGATACATAATCATTAGCTTTTCAGCTACTGACATTTCGTAAGTACCAAAGTCAATCATATTGTCCACCTTATGTCTTATTCCTAAAAAGCGCCAAGAATCCCCCCACCTTTTTTCTCTCAAACACGCATGAGAGCTGCATGTCATTTCATTAGGGCTGTCAAAAAAGCTCGAGGATCGTAGATCGCTCGAAATCGACTCGCTAAAAGCTCGGCTCGAGCTCGGCTCGTGCTCCAAACGAGCCGAGCTCGAGCCCAATCGCGAACTCGCGAGCCCCAACGAGCCGAGCTCAAACAGCTCGCTAAAGCTCGGTAATATTTTCATCTCTCGGTTACTGGGCACACTATTTTGTGTTTCTTTTCTATATCATTTAAAATCTCATATTAGAAAAGCAATTCTTAATTAAAGTGTAGCCTATAGGAGCGTAATGATGATTCATGAGCTATTGATTAGAAAAAAAAATGAGATGTTGACTTGCTGTTTCTGCTCGAGTGGGAAGAAACAATATTAACGAGCCCATGCGAACCGAGCTCGAGCCTTCTCGAGCTTGAGTCGAACCGAGCTCGAGCTTATCAACAGGCTCGGACAGATCTCAGGCTCGGCTCGAGCTCGGCTCGAGTTTCTATCGAGCTCGAGCTTGCGGCTCCAGGCTCGCTCGAGCTCGGCTCGTTGACAGCCCTACATTTCATTAAGAAAAAGTACCAAGATGTACAACACACACATCACACCCACACCCACACTTTCTATAAAAAGCCAAGGGATTAGGCATCTATCTGTAAGCACCTCCCACCTCGCTCAATAAAGCCAAGAGAGTAGGCACACCATCAGGGGAAATACCAGCACATCTTCACATATACAGTTAACTGGAGGAACTGCAGTTTATAATTTGTAATCAATATGCACACAAAAATCAAATGCCTTGTTTGTATTTCCTATATGAAAATTGAAAGAACAAAAAGAGAAGGAAAAGGAACAACATTTTCTGCTTGCTAAATTAAACAGCTAGAAGTAGCAGAAAGCATACCATTCAAAACATAACATATTGTGTCTACTGTTCTAAGCCTGGCAACACATATTACATTTTTGGTCTATCAAATCGAACTATGCATCTGATACCGATGCTCTAGTGGAATCAAGTTGATAACTATAGATCAGATGGCGCTTCTCTAATAACACATGTTTGAGAAAAATGGATATTGTATGTATTTCTCACCGAAGTTGCAATTTATTCTACTTTAATAGCTGAAAGATACAAGGAAAGCAATTGGAATACCTAAAATCTCGTATTCGCCGCCCATGAACTTCAAACACACCAAGAGCACCATTGACTAATGCAAAAGCAAAACTTTCACATGTTTCTTCAGAATTTTCTGCACTAGAAGCCTCTGCGAACAAGAATAGATCCTGTTATCTCACAGTATAGTCAGTGAGTGTTTGGTCGAAATGGATCCAGTGAGTTCAGAACTTCTCTTTAATAAATTGATTAAGAAGGCAAACTATTCAGTTTATATAGTATTGCTGGTGATGAGTGAAAATTACACCTGCTGATCGCTCCTTAGACGTTGATGACTGCTTTGATGATGCATTTTGACCTGGCCGAGGTACAGCTGGCAGTGTCCATTCTAACACTGTAAAAGGAAGCGCCAAGGACCTAAGCTACAACAAGTACAGACCAATCATGAATATCATGCTACTGGATCTTTCACCGACTGAAAAACTGAATTGCAAATAAATTGAGGCCATTTGACAGACTGTAGTTGAACTTATATTTTGGTCTAAACAAACTTCTGATTCACAGTGTCATCTTGATTCTTGAAGAACAGCTTTTAACACAAACCAGTTGATCCTTGCAACAGTCAATGTGGTAATATAATGCTTTGTTTTTCTTTACAAGAACAAGTCGATAGATTTTTCATCTCAGCTCTTAACAGTCATTGCTTTTCATAATTGCAAAAAATATAAGAAAAGGAAGTAGTACCATCATAGGGTTCTTTGTCATAGCCCACACTTCAACAGGAGCATCGCGAAACAGAATCAGAAGGTACCTGAAAAAGAATATTATGCTTGAAAAATCATGAAAAAAATGAAGTACTGGTACATACGCATAGGTTAGTAGAAACATATAGCCAACCTTCCAGATGAAGAAGCCCTCAATGCTCTAATTGGTGCACGTTCTGGCTTTTGGAGCACACGGAATGAGCGATTTAGCCCACTTCTTAAGCATGTAATAATAAGCTTATTATTGTATCCTCCAGTTTTATCGTTAACCTATAATCAAAGTGTCAAACCATTGAGAGAAGTAACATGAGCAAATGCTGAAAACCAATTGTCAAGTTATACAAGAGCATATATAGTTGCAGTAATAAAACATAACCGCACACTGAAGGCAATGAGTATGTAGCATAGAGAAAACATCAGTCCTAGTTTTGAGTGCCAAGAGTGCCCTAGCAATCTAATTGACAAATTACAGAAAAACTTGATTGCAATCACAATTCACAATATACAGGAGTTAAAACTATCAGAACATGGAAGGACCTGATTATATGAGAATGAAACAACACGTGAGTTTCCAAGCCATCTCAATCCCCTCACAGTGCTGCTGTGAACGGAGAAACTGACTGAAACTGCATTGGCCACAACATCTACAACTTCAATGGTACCATTCTGAGTCCCTAGAGCAACAAGTGGCACTGCTGGAGCAGGATTGTTTCCACCACCTTCAGATAAGAATTATTGTTTGATGTTATGAAAGTGTGAAATATAATGGCTGGAAGTAATATCTAGACAAAAAGCAAAGGGTATGATGGCCACGAAGGACATACGAGCTACTGTGGCAAGTAATGAAGGGGATGGAACTGCTAGCGTAGTCACAGTAGAGGACAAAAGATGAAGCTGTCCCATCAAATTAATCTGCAGGGCAGAATGAACATGAGCAAACCAGTGAGAGAAGACATAGGATGCAGATGATATAGACACTGGAATTACATAAGGCCAACATTTAAATAACTAAACAGATACTAATCCTAGTGATACCCAGAATAAGTTGATACTACTTCTTAATCATGGCAATTATCTAAAAATGACAACAAAGAGAAATAGTTTTGTGCTGTAACCTTTATTGTAAAATCAGGTCTACTGGAGCCTGTGTTGGCAGTTGCAGCATTGCTATGGCTCAGTCTACCTGGTTCCTTCCCAATATTAGTGACAGAAATGGAAACATTAGTTGGTTTAACAGTCTAACAAATAATTGCATTTGCACTGAGTGACTACGTAGATTCGCACCTAGATTGGCCTTGTTAGGATGTGCAGACTTGTCAAATGTCAAAAGCCAGGACCAGATTTTGCCATCTTCTGATATCGACGTTAAATATGTCATAGTCCCTTGACAAACATTCTGATCTGAATGTGTATCAGTGATGAAAGAATGCGAAGACTCCGTTTGTGCCAAATCCTGACATTGTTTCTCAATGTTTCGGAAAATAGGCTCTGACTGCCATATTGTAGCTGCAAGGACAGCTGGAGGAGGAACAACAGTACCAATTGAAGGCATGAGCTCTTCCACTGCACACAATAAATGCACTTGTTCACCCCTGCAACCAAAAATCGAAGGAGAAATCAAAATATTGGAAAACAATACTGCAATTATTGATTCAAGTACAGTGAAACTATAGATATATTTGGTTATAAATTTGTTAACGTGCACATGTCAATCTACAGAGGATATAACACATTTTCAAGAAAACATATGTAGAGTAATGACCATGACAAATAAAATGTCTGGTTTCAAGAACAGTACTCCCTCCATTTCAAAATATCTGCCTTTGTTTGACTCGGCACGGTTTCCGAAGTGAGATTTTGACCCATGATTTCCCCTATACGGCTATACTATAATGTTTGTACCAACAAAATCATAACCGTGAGAGGAATTTCAAATACAAATGCAATGATATCACTTCTGTAACAATGTTTACATCTGGTAAGGTTAGTTGAAGATTACGAGATTAGAATCTAAAAATGTGTGTGCGCCTTAAAAAATAAATGGGATTCGTTTTGTCATGAAAGAATAAGCTTTCCTTAGTACTTTAAGTGTTCTAAGTTTTGGCAGTATGCTCCTGAGGTTTATCTCATAGTTTACTATTTGCTCCATTGAGCCCTGTTTTTTCTCTGCATTTAGACAACTAGGGCAGATAGCATTATTAAGCGACGCACACAAACCGGAAACATCTACCGTCACAGTTGTTTAAGAAACTAAGTTTGCATAACTTTGAGCATTGGGTAAGAACTCTGATTTATGTGTTAACTCTAATCCTACACAAGCACATAGATGGTAGGGGACTGCAGACTCACTCCTTGCGCCTCCAGATGCTCAGCTTGCCGTCAATATGTGTGCAATAGAGCAGGTCGAGATCAGGATCGGCCATGACATCCGAGAACTTGCCAAATCCCCTGGGCAGTGGAGTAACAGAGAGTGCAGTGCTGTAACTGAGGTCGAAGACCATGAGCTCCCGCGGGAACGTGATGAAGAGGATCTGCCTCCACAGCGGGGAGAAGCAAAGCCTGGTGGCAAAGAGTGGGAACGCCGCAAGCGCCGGGGCAGGCGCAGGCGCGGCCATCTCCTTCTCCAGCCTCTGCAGCTCCGCGACGTCCCCCGCGCCGCAGGTCACCCGGTGCTCCTGCAGCGAGATGTCGGAGTCGTGCCTCACTATGGCGGAGAGGAGGAAGCCGCGGAGGCCGATCGCGCAGAGGTGCCTGGCGTCGAAGGGGTCGCGGCGGAGGCAGGAGAGGTACTCGGGCGCGGCGTCGAACATCCATAGCACGCGCGGGTTGTTGGACGTCTCCCAGATGCAGAGCAGCGAGGGCCCGTGGATGGAGGCGAGGAGCCAACCGGAGGCGTGGTGGGCCCAACAGAGGTCCTGGACCCCGCCGCCGGAGCCCGGCGCGACGCCGCGCACCTCGTCGAGGTTGAGCCAGCAGAGCACGGCCCGCGCGCGCGCGTCCCAGACGGCGATGCGGCCGTGGCGGTCCCCCGCGGCGAGGCGGAGCGGTCGGCGGTCGTCGTCGTCGTCCGCGAGGGAGGGCGTGGCGGGGGGCGCCCAGCGGACGGCGGTGACGAAGGAGGCGAGGGAGGAGGAGGGCATGGGGAGCACGCAGAGGAGCTGCATGGAGCGCGGGTCGGAGACGACGACGCTGCTCCCGGCGCCGTGCGCGAGGAGCCCCGTGGGGCTGAGGTCGATGCAGCCGCCGTTGCCCCGGCCCGGCGGGCCCGGGAGCATCATCGCCGTGGCGCTGCCGGCGCCGGCCGCATTGCCGCGCGATCGCGACGACGGGGAGGCGGGCGGCGCGGCGGAGGACGCCATCGCGTGGAGCGGCCGAGGTGAGGGGGAACGGGCAGAGAGCCTGCGCCTGCGCGGCCTCCCTCCCTATCAGATCTCGTCGCGGATCACCATTTCAGATTGGGAATTGAACAGGGGTCCTCGATCTCGGTCTCCGCTCTCCCCCATGGAATGGAAGGGGCCTGGAAAGGAAGACCGGTACGGCCTGTCGGACCGCGAGATCCGATCCGATCCGTCGTCCGCCTGCTCTGAGATTCACGCACAGCTCTTCCTATCATCCCATGGGGCTAGTTTGGTGTGTATAATAGGCCCACTCACTGAACTCATGCTATGTTTGGTTGTTTATACGTGCTTAGTCTGGAGTGCTCGCATTACAATATGTTGCATAAGATAGAAAAATATATTATAGTCTTTATTAAATATAATTATTCATTACTACTCCCTCTGTCCCACAATAACAGTCCTTTTAGAAAATTTCAGACAAGATAGCAAGAGTGGAGAAAGTCCAAAGTGCCCCTAATAACTATGGTAATTTGTGTTGATAGTTAAGCTGCCGGATGGATTACCAAGATAGAGTTATTTAATGAGATGCAAAGAGGTGGGCATGTATTGCGTCGGTCAATAAATGAAGGTGTGGTTTTTCCCTTCGTTAACTGGGCCAAAAGCAACATTTGTGCCTCTTAATGATGATCTGAAAGCTATATGGTCACTTATTTGTTGGACAAAATTCAAACTCAGAGGGAGTAGTTCTTAATTCATCTTACTATTTTTTATTGTTGTTTAGAATATATTAATATAAATTAATATACATTAACACGTACTAATAATAGAATCATTAGATGATTAATTGTTTGCATCCCACGAGTATGGCCTAGAGAAAACGGCCATCATTCTTGTTTCCCTAGAGCTAGGCTGAGTGATGCATTTTGCATCTCGCGAGCCACGTTCAAGCAACGACGCAAGCAACCAAACAAGAAGATGTTGCATCCCGTCAGCCAAGCTCGAGCAAATGCAGGCAACCAAACGCCCCCATCATGTGTCACTGGATGCCTGCCCCTGACCAGTGGGCTCAGCACTTCGTTGACAGCCAATTTGGTCAGCCATTGACTCTGCAACTTTGCCACCGGCTGCTTCATCCACAAGGATCTTCCTCTGCTCCAGAGATACTTCTTTGTCAACGTCACCACCGGCCGCTTTGTTCGCAAGGATCTTCCTCTGCTCTGGAGATACTTCTTCGTCGCCGGCGTCGGCCGGCTGGTCCTCACGGAACGAAGGTCCTCACACGCCGCGTGCCTCCTCAACCCTTTCACGGGCGCCTTGGCCCATTTCAGGGCACCGTCCCTCCCGAGTTGATGTTGGAGGTTGCTCTCAGGTCATCGACTCTTCACTCACGCTCGTCCTCCTTAGACATTCTGGTGGTTATATTCCTACTTCATTATGTTGATTTTCCTTGACACAGTGCCAAGATGAAATAAGACCATTCTCAATGGAGTTTCATGTACAACAAATTTAAAACCACATCAGCATTTTTTATGACTTGGCAAGAAGAGAAAAGATGAAAGTTTCATGGGATGAGAGAAGAGTTTCATCCTCATGGCATTCATCTGACACATTTACCTAGTTTACAATCTTGGTAACTGTGCAATGAAACCATGCACTGAGACTGGCCTAAGACTAGAGAATGGAATGAGTAAGAAAATGCAACAGACAACACCCACTTTCACAAATGTATGTGACAAGGCATGATTGGGTCGATCTTCTTTAAAGAACACGCTTGTCCTTACACTAAGGACATTCTCAGTGCAAGGTTCATCATACGCTTTCTAAGAGTGCCATGTCATCTAAGCATACTTGAAACGGTGAATGAAACAACCTCTCTCAATGCAAAGTTTCACTTCACACTTTCATAGGCTAAAATATCACTTAAATGTTGCATCCAATGGACCAATACGAGAGATGTTGAAATGTGTGTAGATGAAATGAATTGCTCTCAGTGGAGGTTTTCATTCCAGTTTCATTGCCTTGGTAACTGTGTATAGAGGGTTTCATCCCCATAAAACCCAACTTCTCTCTCTTCATAAATTTCATGTGACATCAGCACTTTTGCCTATGTGGGATGCTATACAATGAGGTTTCATTCCAGTTTATTGAGACAAGGCATGATTGGGTCGATCTCCTTTAAAGAACACGCTTGTCCTTACACTAAGGACATTCTCAGTGCAAGGTTCATCATACGCTTTCTAAGAGTGCCATGTCATCTAAGCATACTTGAAACGGTGAATGAAACAACCTCTCTCAATGCAAAGTTTCACTTCACACTTTCATAGGCTAAAATATCACTTAAATGTTGCATCCAATGGACCAATACGAGAGATGTTGAAATGTGTGTAGATGAAATGAATTGCTCTCAGTGGAGGTTTTCATTCCAGTTTCATTGCCTTGGTAACTGTGTATAGAGGGTTTCATCCCCATAAAACCCAACTTCTCTCTCTTCATAAATTTCATGTGACATCAGCACTTTTGCCTATGTGGGATGCTATACAATGAGGTTTCATTCCAGTTTCATTGAGAATAATGGCCTAAAACTACTGGAACAAGTGAAAGCGCATTTCATTATTAAGGACAATGAACAGCACAAAAACACTACAAAGAAACTTCTTAATGAGTATTTCCTTTATTTGTCTAAAGTTAAAGTACTGCAAGTTTTACCAACTTGTATAGAGAAGATTATTAGCATCTAATACAACAAATAAGTAAATTATAAAAATATATTTCATAATGGATCTAACTATGCTCAAATGTTTTTAATGAGTATTTCCTTTATTTGTCTAAAGTTAAAGTACTGCAAGTTTTACCAACTTGTATAGAGAAGATTATTAGCATCTAATACAACAAATAAGTAAATTATAAAAATATATTTCATAATGGATCTAACTATGCTCAAATGTTTTTAAAAATATTATTTGCTCTTTTGTGTAAGTTTGATCAAACTTAGACATGCTTGATTTAGGACAAAGCAAAATGACCTTTACGTTAGGAATGAAGGGAGGACATCGAGATCCAATAATACGAAGTGTTGGGGTAAGGCCTAGGGGCGTTCTCAAATGTTTTGAATCATGTGGGAAGCTCTAAATTGAGCGCTGCATGTCTAAACTAAAGTGCCAAAATATGAAAAATAAAGTACATTGTAGTTAAGATTGAGGTGGTTCCTCTATTCTTTAAATGTTTTCTTGTTCTTATGACAAACATTATTTTTTTGCCAAAAACGTCATTTTCTAACCTGATTAGTAATAGATGCATGTGCGACGTACACATGTTTACGCAACACTTCAGTATCCAATTGTCTAAAATAGTATGATGCGGCACTAGTTATCAAAAACACAAAAAGAGATATTGGTAAGAAAAAAGAGGATATGATGTTTTGATAATCTGCCGGAGATGCTCTAACATAGCTGAAAGTGCATCTATGATCCTTTTAGGTTTTGGTTGATTAATGACAACACGCTTTAGTATCTAATGTTTGAAATGAGGCTATGCACAGGTAACAGGTGAAATCAATAGAAAACATTTGATGAAATATGGCACTCAAAAAGGGAAATGAAGGCATGATTGAAGCTTACACGAAGATTAATTTTTATTCTCTTGAATATTGAGTTTAGGAAAACCGTACTATCAAGAGGGATGCCGAAAAACTAGCTTGGTGGTGACAAGGTGCTCAAAATATCATATAACTTAACCATGAGAGACATCTTGCACTTGCACTTCACTGGGAAATTAATTTAGAGTGCTTTACCTGTGAAGTTTCGGAGGTTCTGGACATTTGTTCGGAGTGTCCGGACTTTGGTGTCTGGAGGAGGTGTTCTCCAGAAAGTTCGGATACTCCGGAAAATTCTTCGGAGACTCCGGAACTTAACAGGTCCAACGGCTATTTCGGCTGAACGGGTATTTATACCCCTCCGGTCCCCTCCTTTCTGCTCTCTCTGACTCCTTTTCGAACTGAAGCTTCCAAAGGCGATTTCCATCCCCTTTTCACTCCCTCTTGCTTTCCAAGGTTGATTTGGTGAGGGATTGAGTGAGGGATTGAGTGGAGTTCAAGAGAAAGTGCTTGTGAGCTGATTCCCCAACATTTGAGCACCTTGGTCGCCTTTAAGCCGGTGATTCGCGTTCTTTACTCTTGGAGCTTCAAGCTCCTAGACGGCTAGGCGTCACTCAAGAGCAATCAATCCGCTGTGATTGTCTTGAGAAGTTTGTATTACCCCTACAGCTGAGTAAGTTCTTCATTTGACCTTTGGGTTGAGTGAAGAAGAGGAAAGTGGTTTGGTGGATAAACCCGCCCTTCGTGGGCTCCTCAACGGAGACGTAGGTTCCTTGTGTGGGACTGAACTCCGGGAATCAAATCCCTGTGTCACCTTGTCATTGTGTGTATTCTTGTGCTACTTGTTGCTATTGTGTTGGATTCTAGGGTTTGGTCCCGATCTATCATTTGTGAAGGTTCTGGCTGGAAGTGGCACTTGAATTGAGTTGTATACTTCCCAAGGGTGCATGGTAATTAGGCAATTTGATTTCCAGTGAGGTTTGATCTGTCATATCCATTTCGGCATTTTTCTCCGGACTCTCCGGAGAAATCTTCGGAGTATCCGGACTTGTTCGGAACCTCCGGACTTTTCTTCGGAGCCTCCGGACTTTCTGTGAACTGACAGCTATTTGAGCGAAAATTTTCAGGTTCAACTATTCACCCCCCCTCTAGTTGACATTTTAGATCCTTTCAATAGCTTCGCGCGGTTTGAACATGACGGCACACGAAGGGTGTCCACTCCAAGTTAAGTATGGTCAGGGGCGACTAAACTCAGAAAGTGTTATTACCTCTGTTTTTATTTACATGTCATATTAGATTTGGTCTAGGTCAAATTTAGCCAACTTTGACCAGATTTATAGAAAAATAATAGCATTTAAGTACCAAATTTGTTTTATTTAATTCACTATTAAATATACTTTGATAGTGCATATTTTAGATAATATAGTTATTGCTATATTTTTGTATAAAGTTAACAAAGTTAGTAAGTTTGACTTAAAACAAATCTAATAAAAATAGAGGGACATATAAACACATTGATGCAAAACTCAGCAAATGCTGTGGCCCAATTGCAAAACGAAGAATTGGACACAAGTTGCAAAAAACCGCAGAAGCCAACGTTGGGTCCTCAAAAGTTCAAAGATCACATGTCCTAATTGGATCAAAGGTGTAGACTCTAGAATTTTTATAAAGATTTGGAAAGGTTAATATAAAAAATTGTATTACTCTTTTAATCACAACTGATGGTGGTGTGGTGCAGTGGTAATGGGATACCCACGAAATAAGAGGTCATGTGTTTGAATCATGGAGAATGCAATAAGTGCAAAAAATTATGGTTATGGTGACAGGTTCATAGGTGGCCTCTTACGCGGTTAAATGTTTTTGCGCCCATCTAATATATTTTATTTGATTTTCTATTTTTGGTTTTCAAAATTATTTTCATAGCTGATTTTCCAAATCCGGTTGTGAAATGATTTCACATGTGGTTCAAAACGACTGTGAAAATTCGATTTTCATTTAATTTCTCTAACGGTGGCGCCTCTCGAAATTGCATGTGAAAATGGGTTATGACTTTCACTTTTTTTTTCTTCACACACATATTATCTTAAGAGTGAAATCTCATATGTGCATTTACATCCTCGATCGTCTTTCAAGTTCTATTTTTTGAAGATACCGATCACTCGTTTTGGTGATCCTGTGTAGTTGCTTGCTTTCCACTTGAACTACTTTCACTGTGAAGAAGAGGACTTCATCTCTCCACTTACCCAAGGAAACTTGGAAATAACGTGTCTGGCTTGGAAAGCTAGTTAGGGACATTCAATAGAGGAAGGACCCGTTTCGAGTAGTGAACACACCAAAAAGCCTTTTAAGCCATGCTTGGTAACGCACATGTCCTAAGCGTGTGATACTCATTATGTAGTAGTCTATAGTTATTGCTGTATTTTTATATAAACTTGATAAGTTAGTAAGTTTGAGACAAATCTAATACGATACACAAATAAAAACGGAGGGACGCATTGAGGCAATGACTAGGCCAGCAAATGCTGTGGCCCAATTGCAAAACCAAGAATTGGACACACTTGTATTCCTTGAAGTTCAAATACTCCGGTCGCCGGTCGCCGCCACTCACTCCCAAACACAAAGCAAATCAAACGATCGGAACGTTGAGCTCATCTCCCCACCGAACTCGAGCAGTAATGGCCGCCGCCCACCTCGCGGCCGTTTCGAGTTCCAACTCCTCGATCACGCTGCCAACGACGGATTAATGCACGTGGACGACCTCCACGCACCAACCATACTTCTCGTTCCCTATTAAACCCTTTGGCAACCCATTAGCTCTCCCAGCTCACATCCAATCTCTCAAAGCAAAGCCTGCGCGCACCGAGCGGCAATGGCGCCGGCGGCAGGCTGGTCGTCCCTCCCGGGGGAGCTGATCAACCTCGTCGCCGACCGCCTCCTAGCCACCAACGACCTCGACTCCTACGTGGACCTCCGCGCCGTCTGCCACGGCTGGCGTTCCACCACCGCCGACCCTCGGAAGAGCCCGCGCGAGCCGCGCTTCCAGCCGCGCCAGTGGGCCATGCTCGGCGACTGCGAGGCCAACCAGACCGACGCGCGCCTCTTCATCAACGTCGCCACCGGCCGCTTCGTCCGCAAGGATCTCCCTCTGGTCCGGAGGTACTTCGTCGTCGCCGCCGGGGCGGCTGGCTCGTCCTCGCGGAACGAAGGTCCCCACACGCCGCGTGCCTCCTCAACCCTTTCACGGGCGCCTTGGTCCCATTCAGGGCACCCGTCCCTCCCGAGCTGACGGTGGAGGTTGCTGCTCAGGTCATCATCTCTTCGCTGACGCTCGTCCTGCTCGGCGTTGCTTGGCCTACTATATACTGGGCTGCTGATCCCAACAGCGAAAGTTTCACCATGTTGGAGGAGAAACACTGCGACCATCGCTTGGCCAGGCAGGCATTCGTAGGCGGCATCTTCGCCGGCGGCCTTGAGCATGCATCGTTGGGGTCGCTTCTCCATCCAGCGGTCAGCAAGATCTCGGGTCTGGTAGGGACGATGCCACCGTTCACAAATGATCTTTATCGGCGCTCTGCAAGAAGATTAGTTTGGGAATATTCTTTCCTGGTCGAATCTGCAGGAGAAATCCTTATCGTTTTCGTTCAACGTCCCAGTATGAGGAAGCTTTGCACGGAGGTTTTCAGGCCACTGGAACTAGAAGCAATGCGCTTGAACCGGTGAAGAGCATAGGCAACCGGGCCATCTTTGTCGGTGATCGCAGGTCCCTGTCCGTCGATGCCAAGAAGTTCGCGTGCGTCCAAGCCAACTGCATCTACTACTTCCGGTACTCGTCACAGCACCACGTCTACAGCCTCGAGGACGAGAAAGACCACTGCACTCTTAGCTCAATGGATTGCCCTTTCAGTGTCGTTCAGCTTCTTTGCCGTTACACCTCTGATGTCCAGATATCTGAGCTTGGGTTCGAGTTGCTGCATCGCAGACATTTGGAGATGGAGATGGAATCAGCTCGAAGGAGTAGTCCATGATCGGGCTACCTACTTGAGGAGTACTATGACAGTCAATCGGAGTCCGATGACAGTGAATCAGATGATGATTATTGAGAGTTGAGAGTTTAAGCTTGCTATTGTTAGTCGTTACTAAGCTAAGCTGAAGCGTTCCTGCCTAAGCAGAGACTAAATGTGATACAATTATCAGTCCCAGGAGGCTGATACACATTTATTCAACACATAGTTCAGAACGTTACAGCCCCCGAGGGCACCTGATACAAGCTAGGATAACCAGAAGTTTGATAACGATAATAAGCCAAGCTATGAACAGCTCGGGCTCAACAAAGGGATCAGAGCTACACGGCAGCGAAGACATCTTGGGCGGGTCCAAACTCCACAGGCAAAGTCGGGTGCGGAAACGACCATCTATTCAGCGTCCTCAACGACAAAGTCCGGGTCTTCTTCTGAAGCAACAAAAGCAAGGGTGAGTACAACAGTACTCAGCAAGCCCAACCACACCCACGGAGGGGTTAACACAGAATTATGCACATGGTATATCAAGGGATAAGGCTAAGGTTCATTTACAATAAAGCCAAGTTTTACACATGCAATGGTTCGTCAAGGAATATTTTAGCAAAAGCAGGTTCTAGTAACAAAACAATAAGTGGGGGTTGATCCACAAAGGATCCAAGTTTTAATGCTACCGGATTTCCCATCCGCCGTAGCTCTCCAGCACAAAGCCGGACATTTCCAAAACCAACACACTCCAACCCATTCCCAAAACCTTTGGTATTGTGACCAAGCCATAACTCGCCCATGACCGTGGGCATGGCTATTCAAAAAGTTTATAAACTCTGCAGAGATGTACACTTTCACCACAAGTAGGGTACCGCAATACAGTCACCTTAGTGCCAGCGCGGATCCTATCGAAGCCATTACCCACCATAGCCAAAACTGCCTAGCCATCACGAGAAAATAACCAAGAGGGTTTATGACACCAAGTCGGCAACCATGACACTAAGTCGGCACTTGGTTTTCCCGCTGCACACCTGCCATCAGACAACTAACAGCCTGGCTAGTGGGATTTAGACTAAGCCCTTGCACCATACAAGAGTCGAGTGGTTGTACGGGATAAGTTGGGTCAGGCAAGATGACACATCACCTCGGTTTAAAACCGGACAAAATGGATATCTCCCAACTTGCTTAACCACAAAGGTACAAGCCTCCTTATGGTATTTCACAAAGAAACACCCATCCATCTTATCCAACACTTTCTTTATTTTCAAAACCCAAAACCCATTTTCTTACTCAACACACTCACACTTTTATTCTTTATAAAACAATTATAGTCATGATTGATTAAGTAATTAAAACAAGTCCTAAGCATTCTAATAAAGGTTATCATCCAAACAGAGCATATCATATTTAGAGATAACTAGGTTGTCAAGACATGATCATATCAATCAAGGAATGGCTATCCAACTGGGTTTTCAATAATAAAACACATGCAATTTATCAAAGGCCAATAGATTGTGTTTATAAAACTGGGATAAACATGCATCAAAGGATGGGATTGGACTTGCCGTCTTCAAATCCTTCCGGGAGCTCCTGCTGGCGGTACAAGTCGTCGGGCTCGAGTTCGCGGTACTCTCCTGCGTACTCCGGCTCGCGGTACTGCTCCTCCTCGATTATTCCGTCGTCTACGGCGCACACAACAAAACACATAAAAAGGAAACAATCAAACCTTTACCGATGAGCTCGAAACAGGAATTACTAAAATAAAATAGGAAGGAGGATTATTTTGGAATGATTTGTGTATAGCTCGGCCAGAATAGATGAAAGAAAGATGTGTTCGAGTTTGGTGGAATTCCGGAGAAATTTGGGGCATAAAATGACGGGTTAAGGTATGATTAGGGCCTAATTGGGGGATTTAGGACCTCTTTATAATTATTATAAAGGGCCAGGGACCTTTCTGTGAATAACTTTGTATAGTGGAAGGGCCTGTTGGTAATATTGGAAAGTACTTGGGGGCAGTGGTAATGACCAGGGATATATTTGGAAATATAATAAAAGGACAGGGGCTTTCTTTGGATTGTTTCTAAAGGGGGAGGGACTCTTTTGTAATTTGGGGAAAAGGCAGGGGATTATCTGCAAAACAGCCAATCTTTCCCCTTCCTCTTTCCTCCGGCCGAATCAGAGAGAGGGAGGAAGGGAGCTCGGGCGGCTCGGCTCCGGCCGGTTCCGGCCGTCGGGCCGTGGTGGAGGCCGGGGAACGGGCGGGGGAGAGAGAGGGGAGTGAGGGGAAGCTGTTCCCCTCCTCACCTTGAGCTCCAACGGCGCGGGGGAGGCGGGCGTCGGCCGCGGGTGGAGGAAGACGGCGGTGGCGGCGGTTGGAGCTCGGTGGCGGCTTGGGAAGGAGGAGGAGACGCTGGGGGGCTCGGTGGAGAGGTGGAGGAGGTGGTGCGGGGGTTGAGGACCGGCGGGGAGGGCTTATATAGCCGGCCGGGGAGGGAGGTAGGCCGGCGGCCGGTGGTCGGAGTAATGGCGCGGGGCCGAGTTCGGCGGGCGGCACAGG
>CM014270.1:4193295-4238360 GCA_004135705.1 Alloteropsis semialata | reverse complement strand
TCTTAGTCACATTGGTGGGCTGTTGCCAATTGGATACTGCTTCTACTTTTTCTGGATCTACAGCTACACCTTCTGCAGTCAAGATGTGGCCTAGAAAAGCTACCTTTTCAAGCCAGAATTCACACTTGCTGAACTTAGCATATAACTTATGTGCTCTTAGCTTTTCTAAGATTACTCTCAAGTGTTGTTCATGCTCTTGAGCACTCTTAGAGTAGATTAGTATGTCGTCAATAAAGACTACGACAAACTTATCTAACTCTTCCATGAAAACTTTATTCATGAGATTCATGAAATAAGCTGGGGCATTAGTTAATCCAAAAGACATCACGGTGAACTCATACTGCCCATACCTTGTAACAAAAGCCGTCTTTGGGACATCACTCTCCTTGATCTTGAGCTGATGGTAGCCCGATCTTAGATCAATCTTGGAGAAATACTTGGCTCCTTTTAACTGATCAAAGAGATCATCTATTCTAGGAAGGGGGTACTTATTCTTAATGGTTACTTCATTCAAGGATCTATAATCCACACACATTCTTTGACTCCCATCTTTCTTTTTCACAAACAGGACTGGTGATCCCCATGGTGATGAGCTGGGTCTGATAAATCCTTTCTGCTGTAGTTCTCTTAATTGCTCCTTAAGTTCTGCTAACTCTGCTGCTGCCATCCTATACGGCCTCTTGGCTATAGGTGCTGTGCCGGGGACAGGGTCAATAATGAACTCTATGTCCCTATCCGGTGGCATTCCTAGTAAGTCATCCGGAAACACATCTGGATACTCCCTTACTACTGGAAATTCCTCTATGGCCTTGGCTTCCATACTGAAAACCATTGGGTCTGGTCCACTTTCCCGAGTGTGGCAAGTCACTTGCACACCATCCAGGTTGGTCAGGTGCACTATCTTATCGGCACATCCTATGTGACCACCATGTAGGCTTAACCAATCCATTCCAAGGATCACATCTATCCCCTTAGATTTAAGTACTACTAAGTCTGCTAGAAACTCTACCCCACTTAAATTGATCCTTACCCGAGAACAACCTAGTTGATAGTGGATGTCAGCTCCAGGCGTTTGGGTTACTAGGGGTAACTTTAGTAGTACCGTAGGTATATTGTGCTTCTCCACAAAGCTTGATGATATGAAAGAATGTGATGCTCCAGAATCAAAAAGTACTGTTGCCAAGACTGAGCTGACTAGAAACTCACCGAGTACCACGCCCTGAGCCTCTCGAGCCTCTTGCGCGCTGATGTGGTTGACGCGGGCTCGTCCGAATGATTGCTGGGGTGGCCTCATCTGCTGGCTGTTGCTGTTGTTGTTGTTGGGGTTGTTGTTGCTGCGGACTGGAACACGGTTGGCTCCTGACAGTGCTGGCCGTGGTCCATTCACAGAGTTGGAGAAGGCTGGAGCTGTTGGCTTGTTGTTGCCATAGGGACAGTTGGCTATGAAGTGCCCCGTCTCACGGCAGTTATAGCATGCTCTGGTGTTGCTGGTGACCTGACTGGCGCTGTTCTGCGGAGTCTTGTTGACTTGGCTTCTGAATGGTGCATTGGAAGGATGAGTACTCGGAGCCTGAGACTGGGTCCGGTACTGCATAGGGGGCTGGGACCTGGGTGCTGAATGGCCAAAGCTTCTTGGCTTCTGAAAACGGTCCTGTTGATGGGCCTTGTTCTCTAGGAACCGGCGCTTGTTATCCCTTCTTTCATCTGTCTTGGCTCTTTCAGTGAGAATGGCCATGTTCATCAAGGTGTTGAAGTCTGGGTAGATCTGAGGGGTGAGCAGGGTTCTAAGTTCTGCATTCAAGCCTTTCTTGAACATCTCCTGCTTCTTCTCATCTTTGTTCACTTCTTCCGGTGCATACCGGGCCAACTCCATGAACTAGTAAGTGTACTCTTCAACAGACTTGCTGCCTTGGCGCAGTTCATGGAACTCATCCGTCTTGCGCTTCATGGTGGCCCCTAGAATGTGGTAGCAGCGGAACTCTGTAACAAACTCATCCCAGGTGATAGTGGTGGCATCCTGGGCAGCTGCACAGTAGTTCTCCCACCAGGCTAAAGCAGTCCCGGTGAGCTGGTGAGCGGCCAAGAGAACCTTGTCGCGGTCCTCACAACCAAATGGCTCAAGCTTCCTTTGGATAACCCACAGCCAATCATCTGCATCCAACGGGTTAATAGATCCTCCAAAGGTGGGTGGCTTGGTGCGGAGGAAGTTTGTCAACTTCTCATTCAAGCCATGCCTGCGGAGTCTTGGCTGAGTGATGGCATTGGCTAAAGCTTCCAACAGAAGGGTCTGGTTGTTCATCACTTGGACCAAGTCTATCTGAGGTGGTAGGGGTGGATGCTCTCCTCCCACATGGCTTTCTCCACCTCCTTCAAGTTGCTCCACTTCATGCACAACTGGAGGCGCTGTAGCGGGTGGCGCTTGCCTTAGCTGCCTTTCCGCACTGGGAGTGGCATTGGCCTGACTTGGGGAGGTTCTGGTGCGCTTGGGAGGCATCTGCAGATTGAGCGGGGTTTTCATGAGACTTGGGTTTAAAGTGATATTAGAGTTGATTAAAGCGTATTTTCAAAAGAGCACACAGACTAACAAGCACAACGATTTTATTTTTTCTAAAGGGGGTACAACACTTGGGTAGGACTAACACACGCACTACTCGACCAGGTACATGGTGACACTAGGAAGGAAAGTAACTCCAAACTGGCACATCTTGAGACTAGGGGTACGACTCTAAGCTTCGGACCAAACGGCTTCATCCCTTCATGATTACTAGCACTTAGGCGGATTCATGGGCTTGAGTGGGTCCTTTCTTTAGGAGAGAACGCACATCCACATTTGGTCCTGGCTGCGTCAGTGGTAGTGGCTCCTTTCCTTCTGCAGCCTCTGGACCAGAATCCCTGTGGGTAGCTCCTGCAGGTGGTAGTGCTAGCGAGGCAATGAGGCTCTTCCTCTTGCCGGATCCTCGGGCGATAGGAATTCCATCCAGGATCGGAAGCTCCTCATAGTCAGAGGCGTGCATCCTCCACCGGGTAAGTCCAGCAAGGCGGGCTTCCCTTATTTCCTTGGAGTGTCGTTCTTCAGCCTCCTTGAGGGCCTCAATGGCGGCGACCTTGTCAGCCTGGGCAGCAGCAGCTTGTGCTTCGGCGGCGGCCAGTTTTGCTTGTAGCCTTCTCACCGTATACTCTGCTTCCTCAGCTCTGTGAACCTGCTGCTTCAGTTTCGCCCGCTGATCATCACAGTACTCATCCAGGGTGAGGAGATAGGCTGCCATGCTGAGCACCGTGAGGTTATCCTCATGCTGACCACGTTCTTTCACATTCTTCACCCGGGCTAGCCAAACCGGGCGGTCCTTCTTGGCAGGCGAATAAAACCTCATGGGCGTGTGGCCGATGTGCCTTTCATACACTTGGCACAGGCGGCGCAGAGCCTTCCGTGCTGCCTTCTGGTAAGTGTCCTGTTGACCAAATCTGACGGTCGTCACGCTCCATGGCTCCATGTCGAGGTAGCGGCTGCTCTTACCGACTGTGATGGTTATCTCGCATCGGGGGGTTCCACGGTCCTCGTACTCCATGATGGTGTACTCCGGACGCTCATAAATGCCGACTCTATCCAAGCAGGTAAAGAGCAACTTGGGAAAGCCAGGTTCCTCCAAGCAGCGGCTGGTGATCCAACCTTCGGTGGCCATCTGTAAGGAAACGAGCGGGTAAGTCTATTTTGCAAAGGAGCATAGAAGGCAAGAAGTTTTATAAAACCTAAGTTTTGGTCAAAAAGGGCTTAACGGTCCTAGGGGTCGCGTCCTACAGCCAACTACGGCTCTGATACCACCTGAAGCGCCCCTGCCTAAGCAGAGACTAAATGTGATACAATAATCAGTCCCAGGAGGCTGATACACATTTATTCAACAGATAGTTCAGAACCTTACAGCCCCCGAGGGCACCTGATACAAGCTAGGATAACCAGAAGGTTGATAACGATAATGAGCAAAGTTATGAACAGCTCGGGCTCAACAAAGGAATCAGAGCTACGCGGCAGTGAAGACATCTTGGGCGGGTCCAAACTCCACAGGCAAAGTCGGGTGCGGAAAAGACCACCTATTCAGCGTCCTCAACGACAAAGTCCGGGTCTTCTTCTGAAGCAACAAAAGCAAGGGTGAGTACAACAGTACTCAGTAAGCCCAACCACACCCACGGAGGGGTTAACACAAAATTATGCACATGGTATATCAAGGGATAAGGCTAAGGTTCATTTGCAATAAAGCCAAGTTTTACACATGCAATGGTTCGTCAAGGAATATTTTAGCAAAAGCAGGTTCTAGTAACAAAACAATAAGTGGGGGTTGATCCACAAAGGATCCAAGTTTTAATGCTACCGAATTTCCCATCCGCCGTAGCTCTCCAGCACAAAGCCGGATATTTCCAAAACCAACACACTCCAACCCATTCCCAAAACCTTTGGTATTGTGACCAAGCCATAACTCGCCCATGACCGTGGGCATGGCTATTCGAATAGTTTATAAACTCTGCAGAGGTGTACACTTTCACCACAAGTAGGGTACCGCAACACAGTCACCTTAGTGCCAGCGCGGATCCTATCGAAGCCATTACCCACCATAGCCAAAACTGCCTAGCCATCACGAGAAAATAACCAAGAGGGTTTATGACACCAAGTCGGCAACCATGACACTAAGTCGGCACTTGGTTTTCCCGCTGCACACCTGCCATCAGACAACTAACAGCCTGGCTAATGGGATTTAGACTAAGCCCTTGCACCATACAAGAGTCGAGTGGTTGTACGGGATAAGTTGGGTTAGGCAAGATGACACATCACCTCGGTTTAAAACCGGACAAAATGGATATCTCCCAACTTGCTTAACCACAAAGGTACAAGCCTCCTTATGGTATTTCACAAAGAAACACCCATCCATCTTATCCAACACTTTCTTTATTTTCAAAACCCAAAACCCATTTTCTTACTCAACACACTCACACTTTTATTCTTTATAAAACAATTCTAGTCATGATTGATTAAGTAATTAAAACAAGTCCTAAGCATTCTAATAAAGGTTATCATCCAAATAGAGCATATCATATTTAGAGATAACTAGGTTGTCAAGGCATGATCATATCAATCAAGGAATGGCTATCCAACCGAGTTTTCAATAATAAAACACATGCAATTTATCAAAGGCCAATAGGTTGTGTTTATAAAACTGGGATAAACATGCATCAAAGGATGGGATTGGACTTGCCGTCTTCAAATCCTTCCGGGAGCTCCTGCTCGCGGTACAAGTCGTCGGGCTCGGGTTCACGGTACTCTCCTGCATACTCCGGCTCGCGGTACTGCTCCTCCTCGATTATTCCGTCGTCTACGGCGCACACAACAAAACACATAAAAAGGAAACAATCAAACCTTTACCGATGAGCTCGAAACAGGAATTACTAAAATAAAATAGGAAGGAGGATTATTTTGGAATGATTTGTGTATAGCTCGGCCGGAATAGATGAAAGAAAGATGTGTTCGAGTTTGGTGGAATTCCGGAGAAATTTGGCGCATAAAATGACGGGTTAAGGTATGATTAGGGCCTAATTGGGGGATTTAGGACCTCTTTATAATTATAATAAAGGGCCAGGGACCTTTTTGTGAATAACTTTGTATAGTGGAAGGGCCTGTTGGTAATATTGGAAAGTACTTGGGGGCAGTGGTAATGACCAGGGATATATTTGAAAATATAATAAAAGGACAGGGGCTTTCTTTGGATTGTTTCTAAAGGGGGAGGGACTCTTTTGTAATTTGGGGAAAAGGCAGGGGGTTATCTGCAAAACAGCCAATCTTTCCCCTTCCTCTTTCCTCCGGCCGAATCAGAGAGAGGGAGGAAGGGAGCTCGGGCGGCTCGGCTCCGGCCGGTTCCGGCCGTCGGGCCGTGGTGGAGGCCGGGGAACGGGCGGGGGAGAGATAGGGGAGTGAGGGGAAGCTGTTCCCCTCCTCACCTTGAGCTCCAACGGCGCGGGGGAGGCGGGCGTCGGCCGCGGGTGGAGGAAGACGGTGGCTCCGGTTCAACACACACAAGATTGAGAAGCCACAAGCTCCACTCCAAGGCGAAGCTCTACTCCAGTGTAGTATCTAGAGAATAGGGAGAGAGTGAGGGGTAGTCCGGGGGAAGTGCCGGGTCTGTCGGCACTCTTCCCCGATCTTGTACCTCGACGGATGCTTCCTTCTTTTAGTAAGTGTTCGTGATCTCTTATGGTGTTAAGTACTCTTGATTAAGTAAGTTCACTTCTATTGTTGCTTGCGGGTTCATCGCTTTATTTATAAAGTGCTCTAGTCTCTAGCTAAGATTAGAGTGGTAGTATATATCTTAAGCATGGTGCTTAGGTTATCGACTACCTTTGTTTGCCTCGTAGCCCCACGGATTAGTAGAGGTAGGCGGCAGGTGGTGACAGCCCTGTCCGTCCTTTGTAATCCTCCACGTACGGGTACAGCGTAGAGCTGCATGCCGGCAATTTTCTAGGGGCCTAGGATACCCTGGTGCCCAAAGTAAGCAAACCATAGACGCTGAGCTTATCCTTCATCAAAGTCCTTAACCATAGGAATCCTCTTTGCCCTCGCCATCATTTATCTTGTTGTCCTCGGACAATCTAGTTAGAAGATTAGTACACACGTTCCCTGTGGATTCGATACCCTGAATACTTCCAGGTGAAAGCTACAACAGTATTCGTGCACTTGCGGATTTATCTGCAACCGTAAGAAATACCAACAGTACCATAGAAAGGTGAATCAGCAGGCTTGAGCGAATTGGTGATGTCCAAACCCATCTTCTTGAGAGTCTTGGTGAATAGGATGTTGAGTCCGCTTCTGCTGTCAATCTGCGTCCACGTGAGTCATGCGCCTGCCACCACCGATTCTAGTACCAGAGGGTACCTTCCTGGGTTATTGATGTTGGTCCATTGGTCGTCCCACGAGAAGCTGATCGGTGCCTCTGACCACATCAGGAACATGGGGATAGTAGTCTCGAAGCATCCGATCTCGCGATGGATCAGTTTTTGCTTGCGCTTCGAGTCTGTTTGAGCAATCCTGCCAAATATGACATTGACAACCTTGTCGGCTTGTTGGTAGCCGGCGTCTTTGTCACCCTTGCCTCCATTGTTGTCAGGGTCGTCAGGTTTGGGGCCGCCTCCGGTGCCGAAGGCTTTTTTGAGCCCGATACAACCCCTGCTGGAGTGCTTGTCCTTTGGGTGGAAAGGGCATTGCTTGTCGAGTAGTTTCTCGAATCTTTTGCGGGAGGGGCCTTTCTCAGCAATGTTGACCGAATCTTCGGGCTTGCGTTTCTTGTCGTTGAAGTCGCGCTTGCCACTATTCTCAACTTGCTTGCCCTTGTTGCGATCGTTGTAGTTGTTCGGTCACCCCCCATCCTATTTCGGTTGAACCCCTCACGCTGCAGGTCATCGGCGTCGGCCCACCGACCGATGAGTTCACGCATGACCTCAAGCATTTTTGGCATGTTTCTCCCAAAGTCGAGGTGCAACGTGGGATCAATGAGACCGCTATGGAAGCAGTCGATGATATCTTGGTCGGACAGACCGGCACATGTTGAGCATTTCTCCCAGAATCAGCGGTTGTAGCTTCGGAGGTACTCATTTTGGCCCTGTTTGCACTGAGCTAGGTCAAAGTGAGTACCCGGCCTCTGCCATGAACCCTAAAAGTTGTTGATGAATGCCTTGCAGAGTGCATCCCACGAGTCGATGGAGCCTGGTTTTAGTCCTTCCAACCAAGTCAGTGGATCTTGTTCGAGGACTACTAGGAAGTATGTGCACATGGTGTCAGTGTCGCCCCATGCAGCCTTGATCGCCAAGTAGTAGATGCGGAGCCACTGCTCGGGATCACGCTTTCCGTCATATCTTTCGATATGGGCCGGTTTGAACTTCTCAAGCCAGGAAGTGACACGGATGCGGTCTGAGAAGACCGGGAACCCTTCGTACTTGCCAAGGTTGTGATAGCCTCGGCCTGGGGGCCCATAGATCTGATCGTACTCTTGGCGCCGCCTACGCTCTTCTTCTTCCCGGTCGCAAACTCATGCAGAGATGATGGTGCGTGCGTCCTTGCTCTGCAGCTGGTGTCGCAAATCCCTATCATCATCGCAGTAGTTGCGGCGTGCATCTCTGTCCCTGTTGTCGTCGTGTCCGCCATTGTGACTCTGTTGGGCAACATGGTGGCTAGGCCTGGTGCCGTGGTTTCTACCTCCAGCGCCGACTACCATGCCTCCCTCGTTGCCAGGTTCCTGGTGGACTCTGCTTGGGTGATGGGACAGATTGCCGCGGTTGCCGCCTTCAGCAGGTCGGCTACCTGCCTGGCGGCTTGGTGCTTTGGACGTGGTGATGGTCTTGGCAGGGTTGATTNCTTCTAAATCACACTATGACCATTCATTTCTCTTATATTATATTGTTTATGATTATAAGATACGATCATTGTAAAGTATAGTTGATTATGAATTCAACCATATAAAGTTTATATTATAAAAATAAAAAATTATTAGCTAAATTATTGGTCAAAAGTCTAAAGTTGTAAATCGTAGGTCAGAGGCTCAGAGGTCAGAACTGTTATGCTCAGTATAAAAAAAACAAAAAACATGCCACGGATATATGTGAAATGTGAATGTCCAAATCATGTTTGTTCGTATGTGAGGATGAGAGTTTTGGTGATGCTTGTGCTAGCTACTCATGGCTTCAGTAAGCTGTAGGGATCTTTGTAGCACGAGATTTTGTTTTCTTTTGCACGGTGCATGGATGAACCTGAATTTCATTCCCAGACGATCGATCACTTGCATTCCACCGTAACCACGTGCCGAGCGACGGAGCGAACCGATCAATCGGTGAGCACAGCTCGATATCTAGCTAAGCTTGTGCAGCGCCGCGGCGGCGGCGGTCCCCTCCCCCGCGCGCGCGTCCTCTAGCGCGCGCCGCAGGTCCTGCGCCACCTGCGACATGGCGGGCCGGAACTCCGCCTCCTGCTGCGAACGCCACACCAAGCAGATCAAGCTCACACATCAGTAGCCATCGATCGGCAGCGTTGAGGCGCACGTGCGTGCGCAGAGATGGGTGGGGTTCACGATGGATGATGGCTCACCTGTATGCACCGGCCGACGATGTCGGCGAAGCGCGACAGCGACCTGACCGGCGGCGCGCGGAGGCGCGGGTCGGCCATCTTCCCCAGCGCGGCGAGGTCGTACAGCCGCGGGCTCGCCCACGGCACCAGGTGCCTCTCGCCCCGCGCCCGCGAGCTGCACAGCGCAAGCACGCACCAGTTACGATCTATCAGCTCATCGTGCTGACCGCGGCGGCAGTCGACGCCACAGCTCGAGGAGAGGTTTACCTTTCGTAGGGCTTGCGCCCGGTGAGGAGCTGCAGCATCACGACGCCGAAGCTGTAGACGTCGCCCTTGGCCGTCCACGCCGCGCCGGAGTCCGCCGCTTCCGGCGGCTCGTAGCTCAGCGTGCCGCCGCCGCAGTAGTCTGACGGCTGGAATTGAGCAGACAAACACACACACTCGACACTTCGCATGAAGGAATTCAAGAGACTGATCTCATGTCTGAATCTTTCTCGTGTTTGTTTTCAGATTAATCTAGCAGTACTAGCTACCTGCGGTACAAAAGGGGCGAGACCGACTCCGGACACAGACACCCGGAGCTCGCCGTCGACGAGGATGTGTTCAGGCCTGAAATGCCAGTGAACCATCTGGTTCTGGCTCCCCTCATGAAGATACCTAAGCAAAGAACATCAAAATTCAGGCACGAACTCATCAGCAGAACATTGGGATTCGTTCACACAGTAGCAACTAATTTGCAAGCATGAGCTGAGATGTTCTTTGGCATGTCATACTCCAGCGCTTTGGCGGCTTGGAGAGCGACGGCAATCCGAGCATCCCATTGAAGGGTCTCTGCAGGTTCAGATGCCCGGTGCTCGAAGCGCATCATGTCATCCAGAGTGCTGTCACTGAAGTGCCTGTAGACGAGTAGTCTCTGGCCATGGTCGATGCAGCATCCCGCGAGTTCTTCGACGTTGGGGTGCCGGAGCTCGGAGATGCCCTGGACAATTTTCAGGAATTCAGCCATCGGCATTTTCGCGGTGTCGCCATCAAGCTTCAGTACTGTAAACTACAGAAATACAGAAAAACGGTTCAGGCGAGAAATAACAGAACAATTTGCACTGAAGAAACTGAAACTCATTGTTTTAGAAGGTCATTAATTACCTTGCTTCCTGGGTGATCTGCTAGGTAAATTTTGCCGAAACAGGTCTCCCTTATCAGATTCTGGTCGCTGAAACTGTTGGTGTGCTGCTGCAAGGATGCAACAGTGAAGAACGTGAAAGGAAATTGCTGAGGTTTGCATTCTGAACTGCCCTGAACATTCTTATCTGACACAATGGTGTCCTCGCTGCTGTTCTTCAATGATGGGCGTATCGATGATCCTGCCGCCTTTATATAATCTCTTGGAGGCCAATCAATTTTCTCTTCATCGCCTTCAGTACTCAGCGGATTGAGAAAAGTAATTAAATTAAAATGTAAATGCAGTGTATATGAAAAGACAGTTATACCCTTTTGCTGTGTACCTGAATGGTGTCCTTGCTCTGGTTGGGCAACTGCACTCAGTCTAGGAGGCTCCCTCACCCAGCTCGGCGTGCTAATCTCAACTCCACTCAGGTACCCTACACGAGGAGACCTCTTCCGGCGCCGTTTGGATACAGTGAGCACGATCGTAACGACGGCGATGCTCAGTGAACCGGCGGCGAGGATGCTGAACCCAGCGGCTTTCGCCGGTGACACCTCGTTGCTGTGTCTTGGAGGGGCATCCTGTGGAGTAGCTGGGATTACATATATTGGAGGGTGTGAAAGGACCGGAGGTTCTTCTGATTCAGCTGGTGCTGGCACATGGTTTGGAGGAACTGTAGGAGGAGGAGGCGATGCGGATGGTACACGTGGCGGTGGCGTCGCCGGAGTTGGAGAGAAGCCGGGGATCGATGGTATGGTGAATTTGTTGCCATCTCTTCTGCACAGAATCAGGTAGCCAAGTTTTGTCAGGCAGACAGTCAACTCTACCTGGGATCATGTAAAATGTTTTTTTATCAAATACGCATGAGAATTGCGTATGGTTGTCTTACAGGAATTTGGGGATGGAAAGAAGCTTTGCTGGGATTGACCCTGAGAATTGATTGTTCTCTACGTTCCTGCAAATCAGTAAGAGTGAAAGACTAGGTGAGAGATGCGGCAAGAATTCTTAAGACAGTCGCAACAGTTTCAATGCTAGTGTGTGTACTAGTATTGGTCTTGTACAAAGGAAAAATGATTTATGCAAATATGCTGAAGAAATTACAAATCTTTCAGCGGAAGATCTTCTAGCACATCGAGTGTCCCAGATAGCTGATTATTCTGCACATGTCTGAAGGTGCAAACACACAGAAAATTCAGACAACGAACTTATTTTGCACAATCAGCCAAAAAGAAAAACTCTGTATAAGGATGATACGTACAATATTGACGGTGAGCTTAGCCTAGCCATGGAATCCGGAAGTTCGCCGCAGAGACTATTTGAAGAAAGATCTCTGCAAAGAAGGATCAAAGAGCAGACATTAGTGAGGTGCACAGCACATTGGTTGCTGATGATACTGAGGGATAAATTCAGAGTTCTCTCTCACAGCTTTGTCAGTGCAGGCGGCAAGCTCTGCGGTACCTTGCCGCCTATTTGGTTGTCACTGAGGTCTCTGTCGTGGTGGCGGGGATCACAAGATGATCAAAGCAAACAAAGAGATAAACAAGTAGCAAAGATTTGGGAAAATAAACACGAATCCAGAATGCTCACAGTAGCGTGACAGCAGTTAAATCTCCGAGTGTCTGGCTCAGCTTTCCTCCCAGGCCTGCACCTCGGAGCTCTCTGTCAGGTTGGCACTCATCAGTCAGGACATGAACACATTCTTCGTTCACGAAGAGCATCGTCAGTGGAAAGAGCTGCTGCATTACATTGAGGTTACGTTCGGGCCATCGCACTGCACTCCTTGCCATGCCTCCTTGCAGGGGTCTCCTCCTAGATCCGTCCAGCCGTCGAGGTCCGGCGAGCCCAGGGCCACGTACAGGTCGTTGAGGGCATCAACTGCATTGCAAAAAAAAGAGAGAGAGAACTTAGCCTCTGCACAATGCAAGAAGAAACGGCAGAAAAAGCTCTGACCGAAGATGGAGGCGAGCTTGAAGAATCCTCTCACCGTCGTGCTGGCTCGTGTAGGTGTCTAGGAAGGGGACGGGGAACGGGAACGCGTGCAGCCGCAGCAAGCAGAAGGCGAGCCATAGCGTCACTCTCAGGTGTCCTCCGCCGCTGCGCATTTGGGTGTGTGAGTTCAGAGCACGGAGCTGCAGGAAGGGGGCAGAGAAATTTTCAGGCGCAATGGCGATTGGCGACAACAACGCTAGCGAATGATCACGCTGCCCAGCTGATGGTTTATGTGTGTGCGAATGTTCTTACGGAGCGTGAGCAGGAAGGGTGCCTGGAGCGATGGCCGCCGAGGCGGAGATATGAGCTGGCTCTCAGACCAAGATTTCCAAAGCTTGTGGAGGAAACATGTCGCTGGTTAGTGGTTACACTGCCTTGCAAGATTGTCCCGGCACCGGCATGGAGTAAAGTATGATGTGATCCTGATCAGAAGATAAGCATGGTGATGAAGTGTAGTACGATCCAGACATCCAGTTATGGAAAATCTAGGCAATGAAGCTCCGGCCGGCGAGCTACCTGTTGACTGCTCGTCGTCGCAACTTTGCCAACTTGGAGTTGGGGGCGAACCCCCTTGGAGACGAAACAGAGAGCGTGCTGCGTTTGCCGTTTGCGTATGGGCTTGATGAACCAGGCCCAGCCCAGTTGGTTGTAAAAACGGGCCCGGTTGTAAAAACGGGATCTGAATAAATGGGCCGGGCGTGACGCGGAGCGCAGTAACGGAAAACGGCCCGGTTTCGCTTCCAGAGCTCAGGTTGCCGACCTCGCCCGCAGGCCGCAGCTGCAGCCGCGGCGTTTGTTTGGAGACGCAAGCATTAGTCCCACATCGCCTGGCGAGAGCGGAGCGCGGAGGAGGAGAGCTACAAAAGAAGGGGCAGGGCACCATAGCAACTCATACCTTTCTCGGCCTTTTGGCTAAGATCAAGTGTAGTATCTGTTCTTATCAGTTTAATATCTGATACGTGGGCTATGTGCCCACTTCGATATTAAATTTATTTTTTATGGGGGAGGGTCCACTACAGTGGCTTGCCATTGGGGCCCTCAAGTGTCGTCCAGCCGTTGCACTGCTGGCAGGGCCTGGCGCACCCCAACCAAAGCAAATTGAAAACTTATCAGTAAACGGGCCGCACTCAATCAAAGCGAAGACACGATTTATCTAGGGAAATGGGCCGAAGTGACAGATTGAGATAGTGTCTGGGCCTGATCTTTTCCAGCTCTGTGCATTGCCCTGAACTTTGCCAACTTTGTGCGTTGCCTTTTTTTTTTAGGCCTGGGCTCAAGTCTCACCGATTTGAATTTACCTTCGCGCGTAGGATCGAGCCAAGATGTTAATTCCGGTAGAGCATGATTTTCTGTGCATTTTCGAGTATAATCTAAGACGGACACGGCATTCTTGCGGTTATTGCTTTGATTAAGCTAATCGATGTGCTTCGGTGAACCTGAACCTACTTCTCGGTGGATTTTAACATGACACTTGTACCAGCAAAAGGCAGGTCCCAATCTTTACATCATAACGTAAAAACAAGAATTTGCCTATGGCTACAGCCACAGATACGCCGCATGCTCATCGTCATTCAAGTTAGATGGGCATGCTCCTTGGAAGGCCATCACCCTGATATTGAACAATTTTACATAGAAGTATACAAAAGTATAATCCAAGAATGAAAAGAACGACAAAAAACAAGCCCCTCCGGATACCACATAGTATGCCGCTAACAGCCTGTTCGGTTGGCTGGCGGCTGGTGGCTGGTGCTGATTTGTTGTGAGAGAAAAGTACTGTTGACTGGCTGGTGGCTGGTGGCTGGTGCTGATTTGTTGTGAGAGAAAAGTACTGCTGGCTGGTGGTTGCTATTTTCAGTTAATAGACTTTGCACACGCGGAACTAAAAATCTCACAACCTATAAGCCGAGTGATCCAAATAGCCGTTAGCTTCTTACTAGATTCAACGTGGCCTTAGACACATAAAGGAAACAGTGTGGATTGAAGAGGAAACATATATCTGATTACAGTGCATCGCACGATTGTCCCGGCACCACTATGGAGTAAACTACTTAATATTGAAATATTCGCCATGTTTAACTTTTTTCTAAAACGATTGACCTTTCATCTTATTCAAAAATTTTATACAAATATGAAGAAAGATAGATCACGCTTAAAATACATATAATAATAAAGAAAATCTCAATCAAAATAAATGATATACACACAATACTTTGAATAAGCAAATAATCAAAATTGTGATAAAAAAGTCAATGACGTATATTTTGATACGGAGAGAGTACTTAGCTATGATGTGATCCTTTTTTTGAAACAATTTTTTTTTGAAACGAAGCTATGATGTGATCCTGATCAGCACATAAGCATGGTGATGAAATGTTATACACTCCAGATATCAGTGGCGGAGACAAGAAGCACCCCCTTAGTCCAGAAAACTCAATACATAACGAGCTCATAAACCTTCATATTACTGTTGACTAACTCTAGGAATGTGGTTAGGAATTTCTCAAGTACAGATAGGCGAAGAAAGCAAACAAAACAAGCGGCGAAGATAGAGGTGAAACCATCACTATAAAGCACGAGGCTTGGACCTTCTGAATTCATATACGTACTGATCATTTGACAGGACATGGAGGAGATTGACCGACTTGAGGAGTGAAAATAAAATAAAATAAATAAGGACCATCCGAACTCTTGCAAAAGACTAATGCCTAGTTCTGGACATATTTTGACACGGTGTCCAATTAAGCAATAGAATTCAGACCTTGTAATAATGCATGATACACCTCAAACATGCATGGTTCTTTGTAACACGAGGAACGAAGCACGGCAACACTTGTGGAGGATTATCAAGCAACCAAAGATGAAAAAACAGCAACCCAAACAAGTATAGGTTGTAAATTAAACACAACACGGTTCCGGGGGGCCCTTCCCCTTTGGAGAAGCAGCAGCGGGGGTCGGTTGAGGGAGGTCGTCGGCCGGTAGCAGAGGCGGCGCCGCCGGGAGCTTCGCCACGCAAAGCCCTCCTCGTGCTCGCCACGGCGGACGGCATCTCGTGATCCTGCGGCTGCGGGCCAGTTGAGACGGCCAGTATCGCCGGAAGGATAAGTAGCAAGAGGAACGCCGCCACCGCCGCCGTCGTCGCCGCAGATCCTCGCACCATCGTCCGCAACCGCAAGTGGCCGGTGCGTATTATCAGTGGCTCCGAAGCCTGCAACTGTGCAAGCAACACATGTGGCTGGACCGCGCCGTTATTATTGATGAGAGGTCTAACAGGTTGTCGCTTTGGTTGTGAGCTTGCCCGGCTGGCCGATGCGACACTCGATCGGACGTTTATGCGCGTCTACATCCCTGTGAACCAGGGCCGGTCCTGACATTTCAGGGGCCCGGGGCGAAACAAAAATTATGGGCCCCTTTCAGCACAATAATAATACAACTACCGCTAATAATAATGTTATCAATAAACTCTCTGAGGTGCATATCATATATTCATATCCGCGTATTAAATCAAAAGATTTCTCTACAATTTTTAGATGCAAAGTTGTTAATGATGACATCAATATCAACCTAAATAACTTCTCCATGCAGGAAGTTGCTACCTAGATCAGCTTAGAGAACTAGTACCCAATACCATTAATTATGTAGAACTCTGAAATCCCAATACCATTTATCCTTCGTCAATGTCCAATCAACCAATTATCAAAGGGCTATTGCAATTAACATGATCTAATAGTTACTGATAAATCAAACATGGAGCACTAATTCATAAAATCATCACATTTGGGAGCAATGTATGCTCGTGCTGAACCTATGTAATAGTATGCTGATCTGAATTTTTTGTGGTACGGAATGCAATCAAACATTCAGACTCCAAAAATCATTATAAAAAAATAATGTAAATTATACTTCACAATTGATATAGAATAAGCAGAGTGTGCACCTTCTTTGGATACAAGTCAGGTCTCTGCTGCCTTCCTACCATCAGGAGTTCAGGACACCATATGCAGAGATATGAGTAGCTCTTCCTCCAGAGCACGCATCATCTATTTTTTTTCCAAAACATTAAAATTTTGGCGTTACTCAAGAAGTTAGAAATTGTTAGCATACCATAACGATTATCTTATCTAAGGACTTAGGTTCATAAACTAGGCCCTGTTTAGTTCGCAAAGTTTCGGAAAAATTTCGTATTGAAAAACGTGTCCCCTTCTCTCACGACATATTTTCTAGTGTAACTTTTTGCAACTACTTTTTGCAACTTTCACGAACTAAACCAGGCCTTAGTTAAGTAATTGAGAAATTCCTAACCAATTGGGCCGAAACGGGCCAGCACCCCTTCGGTCTAATCTGGCTACGCGCCTACGCCCCTGTCAGTTATGGAAGGAAAATCAAGGCAGTGGCCGCCCTCCTGTTGAGTGTTGAGTGCTCAGAGTTGCATGCGAGCCCTTCGAGACGAAATGCGCGGTTGCGATTTTTTTTAATTTTTTTTACGATTTTTCAAAAACAACGGACGGGTGACAGATTTTGCAAATCTGTCACCCAACCGCCGTATCATATGGCTGCCGCCGTATGATACGGCGGCAAGAGCTTGAACCGCCAAATGAACCGGCGGTTAGGCTAACCACCGGTTCATTTGGCGGTTCAATAAAACCGCCATTTAAACCGGCGGTTCACTCCTATGGGAGAAACCGCTGCCCTGCATTTGGCGCGGGAAGGCCCTGCCTCCCCCTATCGCCGAATGATCTGGCGGTTAGGAGGGCTGGGCCCAGGTACCGACACCTACCGCCAAATCATCTGGCGGTTAGGTTCGGCATACAGAGCAAATATATGTTTTTATATTAAATAGCTAATTCATATGGCGGTCTTTGTAACCGCCGTATGATTCGGTGGTTACAAGAACTTGCCGCCGTATCATACGGCGACAGCCATATGATACGGCGGTTGGGTGATAGATTTGCAAAATCTATCATCCGTCCGTTGTTTTTGAAAAATCGTAAAAAAAAAATCCGCGGCTGCATTTGCCGCCGTTGGGTTTGAGCTTGATGAATCAAGCCCGGCCCAGCTCGTCGGGTAAAGTGAGGCCAGATTGATTTGTTTTGCAGAGAGCTTTGGTGCTGAGACCTGAGAGGTAAGTTGGTTCATATATGGCCCAACTAATCACCCACTCTCCCTAAAAAAAAAAAACTATTCACCCATATTTTCCTTGCATGGTTCAGTTTTTCCTCCCTCAGATGGACCAACTTTTTGTCACTCGCAGAAACACAGGGGCCAGGTTCAATGCATCCGGACTCCAGACCTGTCCCGATTCAATGGGTTCAGTGACGTCGTCTCGTACGAATCAAGAAAACAATGGTTAAAACGTTCCCCTCAAATATAACACATTTGTCTCTTGGCATGGTCTTCGAAAGTAAATTAGTAATACTCTCTCCGTTTCAAATAATGTATCTCGTTTTATTAAAAAATTAATATAAATAAATATAAACATGAGTCATACTTAAAAATATTTCTAATAATAAAACAAATAATAACAAAATAAATGATACTAAGGTAAAATTTTTGAATAAGATGAATGGTTAAACATGCATTAGAAAAATCAACAGTGAGCTATAATTTAAAATGAAAGGAATAGTCCAGTACTTATTACATGGTTATACGAGTATACACTACAAATATAACAAGGAACTTTTAAATGTACCAGTAATATTATTTTTACAAAAGATTTTACACTATGTGAGACTATTTATATTGGCTAAAGATCACACTATTTGAATCTTGAAACATCGGAAATATCCGAAACAAGTGTTTCTCCCGGTACCCTCTCATATAAAAAGGAGAAAAAAAAGGCTTGTCAAGTGCATTTTTACAGTACAACAGTACAACCTTATGAAAAGAAGAAAAACTGGTCTGTTCAAAAAGCCAATGAGAACTGACTGGGATAGTAGGATGCGCGGCGGAAATGGCCGATGTTAACGAATTTAAAAAATCAAAGCGACCGCATGCCTGACGGTTGTCGAGCCGAGAGAGCCTATCCACGCACCGTGACGAACGGGTCTCGCTCCTCGGCACACAGGGCAGGTGCGCGCCATGCTGTCTCTGTCTGCATTTGAAACCTGAAAGCCAAGGTCTGACATGGACGCATGCCTGTTTTAATTTCCTGTCATCGACTCGTTTAAGCTTTAGATCCACTCAACTAAACTTTAGTTGAGAAGTCTGTTTAGATCTCTAACTAAAGTTTACTTTGTGTTTTATCTGACACCCAGCTAAAGTTTAGCTGATTAGCTAGGTGACGGGCCTGGTTTGGATCCCCGAGACTAAAAATTAGCACCATGTTTAGATGCTAATTAGATAAACTAAATATGGGCTACTTTCAGAACTAATTGCATGTCATGTCTAATTGATGAGTATAATCTATTAGTCCTAATTAAGTCTTAATTAGTCCATGTAATACTACAATAAATATGGGCTAATTAAGATCTAATTAAGACTAATAGATTCTACTCATCAATTAGACATGTTTTATGCAATTAGTTTTAAAATTATCTCATATTTAGTTCATCTAATTGGCACTTAAACATGGTACTAATTTTTAGCACCACAGATCCAAACGAACCCCTGGCTAATCATCTAAACTTTAGCTGGGTGAATCCAAACAGAGCTTCGCCTGCTAATCGCATCGCAAAACCAAATGCAACTCCCCTTGAAATGAAAAACCCAATTTGATGACTAATGGCACAATTCTTTTTCACCCTCACTTCCAAGTTACAATCATCATGGGAAAAGTACCCCATCCGTCCAAATTAATTAATTTTAAATTCATTCTAAATCAAACCTGCCTTGTTTTAATTAAACTTATAGAAAAAAATCTACGTACACTTTTGGATTCTGTGAAACCAATTTAGTATATCTTAGATGTTACTATATTTTTATAAACTTGTCCTAACATGAGATACCAATTTGAGAACCCAAAATGAATGCGGTAGTAACTTGACACAGAAATGTTTCTGCATACAGTTTTTGAAACAATGATATCACTCTATTTTCTGGAAAAGCAGGTGACTTTTAAAATGGGTTTTGCTAGATTCTAACATTAATTTTGTTGCTTCCAGAAACTCTAATCTAACTACGAGAAGAAAAGAACTCGGATCTAAATGGAAGATCCGCATTGGCATAGAGTATCTTCTTACTCCATGCGCGTAGTATACGTGTCTGAGTGTCTCTACTCTCGAGTGAGTGTCAACCCATTCTTGTTTTCAAAATAGCAAAACAAATCAAGAGAGATTTTAGGGCTTCTTCCTCCACCACCCAATCCAAGATGGAAGATGCCAGCGCAAATTGCAGAAGTCCAAAGCTGCAGGACATGAAGATAAGCTTGTTTAATCGCCCATGGATTAGTTAACAAGCGGCTTCAACCCCAGTCCGATCGATCCAAATCCATTCCCCCACCCGCACATCCCCCCACCCAGCCATAATATTCCACGGATCCCCACCTCCCCTCACCAATGGCGCCCCGCCAGCTGGCGACACTTGCGAGTAAACAAGCTGGCGGCGACGCTGACCTGCGGCGTTGACGGGGGTGGTTGAATTGAAGAAGAGTAGTAAAGATTTGGGAAGCTGCGGCTCGACATTGCTGCTGCGGCGCGGCGCGGTGGTGGACTGGATCGTTGCGTTGCATGCGCTGATCGCCCGGGCATGGTGGTGGAGATGGAGATGGAGGCGGACATGGACGGCGTGCACCAGCGCTTCGACCTCCTCCTCGACGGCAGCGGGGACGGCCACGGCCGGGGGAGCGATCCATGTGAGCGTCGCGCTGCTGCTGCTGTTACTGTAGATCGATCGGTGTCCGAGAGAAGGCGACCGCTCATGGCTGTTTCCGTGGATCCGTGCGTGAGCGTGCAGGTGGGAGCGATCGTAGCGGCGGCGGCGGAGGACCAGCGGCGGAGGGGATGGAGTCCGGCGGCGGCGGGGTGAAGGAGCGGATCGCGCGGGCGCTGAGGATCTACAAGGATGCGGCGGGGGGCGACGACGGCGGCGGCGGGGGCGCGCTGGTGCAGGTGTGGGCGCCGGCGCGGGACGGGGGCCGGCGCGTGCTGGCCACCCGGGGCCAGCCCTTCGTGCTGGCGCCGCCGCAGTGCCACAGCCTGTTCCAGTACCGGACCGTCTCGCTCACGCACGCCTTCCCCGTCGGCGGCGCCGGCGTGCCCGGGGAGCGCGGCCTGCCGGGCCGGGTGTTCGACGCCGGCGCGCCCGAGTGGACGCCCAACGTGCAGTACTACGGCACCGGCGAGTACGCGCGCATCAGCTACGCGCTCATCTACGACATCCAGGCCGCCCTCGCCCTGCCCATCCTTGACCCCGACACCGGCTCCTGCGTCGCCGTCGTCGAGCTCGTCACCACCTCCCCCAGGCTCGGCTTCGCCGCCGAGGTCGACAAGCTCTCCAAGGCCCTCCAGGTGACCGACCTACTCCTCTGCTCTAACTCTTTCATCTGCACATCCATCTTGCTACTTGCAGTGTAGCTGCAAGCAAGATGCAACACTATTTCATGAAATGTTCAACCACCTCCAACTCCAATGAACAGTAGAAAGCTCAAAAGAAATCGACGAGATCGAATGCCACGATTTCCTTCGAAGTTTCTGAAAAAATATGATCTGCTTTCCAAACTTGTGTTTACTGTATATACTGAATGAATGCATTGCAGGCAGTGGCGTTGAGAGGTTCAGAGATCTGCCGCCCTGCACCCAAGGTACGAACGCGATCACATGATATTAAACCAAAATTGAAAAAAGAAACAAATTTGTGTTCGCGACCAAAATTGGCAAGAAGGACAAGGATTAGGAAAATCCGGGCCCTGACCGGTCTGACCGGTCCGGGGAACCGGTCAGACCGGTGTGCCCCTGTAATCCGACTAGGACTCTTAGTTTTAGTTAATTACGAGTTGTAAAACCTATTCCTTGCGGGAAAAGTCCTACTCTCCCTATAAATATAAAGGGATTCGGCCGATTGAGTTAGATCCAATCGAATTTATCAAATCTACTATTTTGTACCTTTACCCTTAGCTCTTCCAAACCCTAATCTGCTGTTCTTCCTTCGTCTCCGCGACGTCTGAAGGCGCCCTAGCTGGCCTACCGAGTCTAGGGCAACCCAAGGTGCGCACGTCCTGACGGGGTCCCTCCCGGACGAGCGCTCGTTGGTTTCTCGCCGAGCTCCTAGCTGCCCGGCGAGCACCGGTCTGACCGGTCAGATCAGAGAAGCTGCAAAGAGCTTCTCTGCTCGTGCTAGTATTTGACGCGGCGCGTTTTCGCGTCAACATACTTTTTGGCGACTCCGCTGGGGACAAGAAAAAAGGATCTACTATCATGTCGACTCTACCGAAGCCAGGTGAAGTTGATCCTGACAATATTCAAAGGCCGAGTGCTAATGAGCTATCGGCTGAGGATCGCCATCTATTCGAGCAACTCCTGCTGCAAGAAAAGGAGAGATGGAACGGGCCAAAAAGAAGCTTGAAGACAAGGCGCAATGGTTCCTCTCACACTTCTCCAAGGATCGCAAGGGTGCTGTCTCCAAGGTGGTCGTTCTTTCAGAAGGAGAAGAAGAAAAGGAAAAAGATGAGGTAATATCCACTGTGAGTACTGCACCAGAGCCTGTTACTCTTGATCAAATTAATAGATTGCTAGTTTCTGGTCAAGAAAAAGTTCTTTCTCTTGTTCAAGGCATGATTGATAAATCTATAGGAAAGCAACCTTCGGCCGTAACTAGTAATGCTATTAGATCTGATATGGCTGGTACTTCACAACAAATTATACCTCATAATTCATCGGCAGCAATTCCACCCAAAGATCCACAATATGGGATGCCGTTGAATTATTCTGCAGGATTGAATCATCCAACACAGTTTGGCCCGGCCACACCGGTCAGACCGGTTCCAGTAACCGGTCCAACCGGTTATGCGCAGCACGGCCAGATACCGGTCCGACCGGTTACGGGCACCGGTCCGACCGGTGTGGGTGATTTGGCTGCGTATCAGACGATGTCTGAGCCTATAACTAGTGCATCACATATTCAGGCTAATTCTGGCCGAACTAATGGTGTTTCTGGTTATGCTACATGTGCTCCAATGACATATACTACCAATCCTATGTCTTTCCAAAGTTCAGGCTGTTTGCAGCAATCATTACATGGACAGCCGAACCATACGCCTCAATATGTGCCAAATACAAATGATCAACAAGGCTCAAATGACCTTTATATTCAAAGCTTGCTTGAAGAATAAAAAATACTTTTGGCGTTGAGGTTAAAGATAAAACTTTGGCATGTCAAAAACCTTATCCTGCAAATTTTGATTCTATACCCTATCCTCAAGGTTTTAAAGTGCCAGAGTTTGTTAAATTTACTGGGGAAGACAATAGGACTACATGGGAGCATGTTAGCCAGTTTAATGCACAATTGGGTATTCATGGTAGTATTGATCACTTGAAAATCAGATTATTCCCTTTGTCATTATCTGGTATTGCTTTCTCATGGTTTTCGGCATTATCTCCTAATTCTATTCATACTTGGTCTCAATTAGAGCATAAATTTCATGAACACTTTTATAATGGTGATAATGAATTGAGACTATCTCACTTAACATCGGTTAGGCAGAAGAATGATGAATCTGTTGTTGAATATATTAGAAGGGTTAGAGATACAAAAAACCGATGTTATAGTTTGAGTATTTCTGAAAAGGATCTTGCCGAATTATCTTTTAATGGTTTGAAGTCTCATATCAAAGAAAAATTGGAAAGTCATGAGTTTCTTACTATTAATCAAGTATTACAAAAAGCTCTGGCTCAAGAAAGCCGAGGTAAAGATGCTCGCTCAAAGTTCGATCGTCCCAACATGCATATGTTAAACAATGATTCATTGGACGATGAGAATGAAGAGATATATGCTGCTGAATTTACATGGCCGAACAATTCTCAATCATATAGTTGCCCTTCTCTTAGGCCGATTCACAAAAATCGGCAAGAAGAAGTGAAATTTACTTTTGATGTTTCCAAGTGCGATAGAATATTTGATGAGTTGCATAAAAATGGATACATCAAGACCACGTATACTATACCATCGCTTGATGAGTTGAAGCGACGTGCGTATTGTAAATTTCACAATTCTTTTTCACATGCAACTAATGATTGTAATGTGTTCCGTAGTAGAATTCAATCGGCCCTTAATGAAGGCCATTTGACTTTGGTTGGAATGCAAGTTGATTTTGATCCTTTTCCAAAGAATTTCTCTGTCAACACCATTGAATTACAGAATCCTACAGTGTTGATCAGGCCAAGTCAAGCCGATACAACAAAAGGGAAAAATGTAATCATTGGTGAAGCACGACCAGAACAGAAAAGGAGCAAGAAAATGGCTGAAAAAAGACCCTCAAGATGCAAAAAAGAATTCGACGCTCGGGGGGCAAGCCAAAAGCAAAAGCACTGGTCCTAACAGGACCGGTCAAACCGGTTCTGGCAACCGGTCAGACCGGTTGACCCCGGGGGCATCCGATAAATTAAAGAAAAAATCAAGGCCGACTTTTGAGGAACTTCTGGAGAAATACAAGAAGCTTGGTGCTACTCAGAAGTTTAGAAATCGGCCAGGAAAAATAAAAGCCTCATCAAAGCATCAAGAATCTTTCTCGACTCAAGGCAATAGTAGTACTACATTGTATCCATCTTTTAGACCGACCACACCATGGTCCTGGTCATATCCTTACTACTATTTGCCTTGGGATTACAGTAGTATGAATATGCAGCCATATTTTGTTCCATATCCTGTTTCATACTACAATTATGATCCATCTCAAAGACCGATTGTTTCTAGTAATAATCTGGTCAAGGAAAGTGTATCCACTGATTCTAAGACATATGAGAAGGACAACAAGCAAGATTCAATATATATGCAACCAAGGTGGTGTCCTCCAGGATTGTCCCGTACTCAAAAGAGGAAATTGCAGCGGATGCGCAAGAAGTCAATAGAACAACAAGTTGAAGAGAAGCCAGCAGCAGCAATGAAGACAAAGATGGTGTGGAGACCGAAGAACGTTGCTTCAACTTTAAACAAGACATCAAGACATGGCCAATGTATGAGCATTGTCCTTAGAACAATTTTGGTTGCTGAATGTTTTCTGATTCGCAAGCTTCACCAGAAAACAGGGGGCATATGTTCGCGACCAAAATTGGCAAGAAGGACAAGGATTAGGAAAATCCGGGCCCTGACCGGTCTGACCGGTCCGGGGAACCGGTCAGACCGGTGTGCCCCTGTAATTCGATTAGGACTCTTAGTTTTAGTTAATTACGAGTTGTAAAACCTATTCCTTGCGGGAAAAGTCCTACTCTCCCTATAAATATAAAGGGATTCGGCCGATTGAGTTAGATCCAATCGAATTTATCAAATCTACTATTTTTACCTTTACTTTTCTGTACCTTCTAAACCCTAGCTTTTCCAACCCCCATTGCTGTTCTTCCTTCGTCTCGACGACGTTTGAAGGCGCCCTAGCTGGCCTGACCGAGCCTAGGGCAACCCAAGGTGCGCACGTCCTGACGGGGTCCCTCCCGGACGAGCGCTCGTTGGTTTCTCGCCGAGCTCCTAGCTGCCCGGCGAGCACCGGTCTGACCGGTCAGATCAGAGAAGCTGCAAAGAGCTTCTCTGCCCGTGCTAGTATTTGACGTGGCGCGTTTTCGCGTCAACAATTTGTTATCACCATCATGCTCCATGTTCATCTACTGATCCTATCCACTGCCATTTCTCAGGTTTGCAACGGCGAGGCGGTTGAGCTGGCCATGTCCGAGGTCTTAGACATCTTGAACACGGTGGGTGAAGCTCACAAGCTGCCACTAGCGCAGGCCTGGGTGAGATGCAAGCGCTGCAACGACAGCGCTGAGGACGCCACGCTGACGGTGGCCGGCGCGCCGTTCTACATCGCCGACGCAGACGACCAAAGCCTGCTTGGCTTCCGGGAGGCCTGCGTCGAGCACCACCTGCGTCGCGGCCGGGGCGGGCTCGTCGAGGAGGCGGCCGCGGCGCGCGGGCCCCGCTTCTGCGCCGACGTGACCAAGTTCTCCATGGACGCGTACCCGCTCGCGCACCACGCGCGCTTCTGCGGCCTCGCGGCATGCCTCGCCGTGTGCGTGCAGCTGCGCCACGGCGGCGGCGGCGGCGACGACGACGCGTCCATGGATGACGGCACCCGGGAAAAGTGTGTGATGGAGTTCTTCCTCCCGCCGAACTGCAGAGACGGCGCGGCGCAGAAGGCATTGGCAGACGCCGTCACAGCCACGATCACGGAACGCTTTGGCAATGGCCATCTGAAGGCGATCGTGCTAAGCGGGTTGCAAGATTTGGCTATTGAGATCGTTGCAGATAGCGAGTGCATGCTTGACCCTGATCGTGTGATCATGGCTGATGCCCCTGAGCTTGAGCTGAACGATGATGGAGGAGATGAGAGGGATTCAGATGAGGAGGGTCTATATCTGGCAGAAGCTGTGGGTACTGCAGACACTGAAGCACCCAAGATGAATAATGGTGATCCAAATGGAGGCGAAGTTCCAAGATCACAAGAGAAGAAAAAGAAGACAAAAAGGAAGGGTGAAAAAACCGTCAGTTTGGAGGTACTGCAGCAGTACTTCTCAGGGAGCCTGAAAGATGCAGCGAGGAGTCTTGGCGGTAAGGCAAATTTTATTCCAAGAACAACTATAAATTCCTTGGATACGTATGCACAAATATCCATTGTCATGAACAGTTTAACATGAACGATGCTCATGACTGAATGTTGGAACATGAGTCAGGTAACATGCCCTCTCTTCCTGTGCAGTTTGTCCGACAACAATGAAGCGCATCTGCAGGCAGCACGGCATCTCCAAATGGCCATTCCGCAAGATCGCCAAGGCGAACCGTTCCCTCGACAAGATCAAGCGCGTCTTTGAATCGGTGCCAGGGTCATCAAACCCCATGGCCCCTCCTACTCCGGCTGCCGCTGTTCCTCAGCAAGCTCCAGCTGCGGCTGCTGCTCGCCGTGACCATGCCCTGCCATGCCTATCAAGTGCCCTGGGAGTGGCCTCCTCCCAAGGCTCATGCCATGTGCCTCCTCCTCCTCCTCCTCCCAAGGACACCGCATTGCGCACGCCTAGCGGGGACGCCGGCGTGGTGACGGTCAAGGCCAGCCACAGAGGCGACATCATCAGGTTCAGGGTGCCAAGCTCTGCAGGCGTAGCGACGGTGAAGTGGGAGGTGGCCAAGAGGCTGGGGCTGTACGCCAGCGAGTTCGACGTCAAGTACTTGGACGATGACAACGAGTGGGTGCTCCTGTCCTGCGACGCCGACTTCCAGGAGTGCCTCGAGGTCGTCCTGGCATTGTCGGGACCGTCGACATCGTCAGGCTCTCGAGCGGCTCAGCCGGTGGTCAGGCTGATGGTTCAGGAGGTACCAGAAATCCATGGGAGCTCCTGCGGCAGCTCAGATTAGTCACAGAAAATAGACTTGTAGGGCTTCACCAACGGTCGTTACAAGCATTTGTAGAGCTCTCACTGATCAGTGTCACTACTGGACCTCACAAAGATTCAAGCCAAAAGTTGGAGCATATCACACTGTTGTAGTTGTTCAGATGTTATAGACCCAGGGCAGAAAAAGAACTAGTCAATGTGATCTAGTAGTACAGTATGTGTGACAGTAAAGTACAAACTGATGCTAGAAGAGGAGGAAAAATAGGCAACATATCAGGTGCAAACTAACCTCCTCTGCGCCCTCCCCTTGGATCAACATCGTGTGACCCAGATTAGAAGTTTGCACGGTTTGCACGAAGATGTTGGTTTGCACCTGATATGTTGCCGAAAAAATATGCTATTCCACAAACAATTGTGCTGTGTCATTCCCTCGCCAGTGATGGGGTATTCAGGTGACAATCTCCATTCCATCAACCAAGAATTCGATCTCATACCTTCAGAAGGCACACAACCATTTTACTTAAACTGCATAGAGATTTCCACCTCAACAAAACCGGCTTCTTCAGAACAGGTAAGCCCGCCGCCACCGCGGCCCGCGGCGGATGGCTCGGCCTTTCCCAACCTCGCCCAGGCTGCTCCGTCGCCCATTTGCCTGTCCCGCACCTGGATCTGCTCAAACCACCCCTACGCGCCAAGCAGGCGGCCCGGATCTTGGGTGGGGGCGCCCCTGACACCCCCATCGCCGCCGCGCCACGGCTGCCCCGTCGAAGACCCAGTTGACTTCGTCCCTGACACGCCTCCATCCAAGCTGGCAAGGGATGGATCCCCGCTCTCCTTCGCCGAGGTGTCAGACGCCATCGTGTCGCCACCTCCAACGAGGAGTCGTCTCCTCACCAACCGGCCGCCCCCATCCTTGCTCCGGCTCGGTTCTCACCTGAGCACCTAGGTGACTGGCACGCTGCTAGGGGCAGGGGTCACGCTCCCCCTGCTGCCGCTTCGGGCGCTGTGCGCTCTCCCGGCCATCGAGTCGAATCCAGGCCAGATTCGGGCTGGACTCCTGCTCGCAAGAAGCATTGGTGGCGGAAGCGGGAGGATTCAAGGGGAGGCCCTCCACGCGATGGACATTCACACTGCCTCAACGGCCAGGGCAACACCCGCCCCTCTCCTGGCCTCGACAATTTCAGAAGAAAGACTGCGGGGAGGTGCTTTGTGTGCCTCGCCTCCGACCATTGGGCGAGCTCCTGCCGTGACCCATTTTGTTGCTTTCATTGTGGGCGCTCCGGCCACAAGGCGGCAGTGTGCCCGAACGGCGACAACAGGCACCCTCCTCAGCGACAAGGCAGAGCTGCCCCAGCCAGGCTGGTGTGGCGACGGCGACCTGCACCTAGGCCGCAAGAGCCGGGCCAGGCTCCTGCACCAGCGCGACAACACCGGCGGCCTCAGACGCCGCTGCCTCGCCCTGCGCAGGAGCGGGGCCGAGATACCGCACCGGCGTGGCAGCACCAGCGGCCTTCGACACCACTTCCGCCTCCACCGCCGAGGCCGCGGCGCAGTCCGTGATGGCGAAGGTTGGTGACCCCTGCACCAGGCCCAACGAGGAAAGCTACCTCACACCTATGATGCACGGATACGTGGATACGGATACCGGTACGCGATACGGCGATACTCCGATACGCCATTTTCTCAAAAATATGGATACGGCGATACGCCGATATATAATAAAAAAACATAGTTTTTAAAAAATAGAGACAACTATGAATATGCAATTAGCCGTTGCTTATAAAAGAAAAAGGGGATTACTGGCCTAGATGATTATTGAAACATGTGTATGAAATCTTCTCTAGTTTCTCCTATTCTTGTTCTTCTCTGCTACATCATTTTGAAATTGCTGAAGGATAGGTGTTGTCACATTTGGTCACACTCTAATTCTTTTTTTTTGAGATAGACACACTCTAATTCTAGACTTGGATGTTTGAAGTAAATGTGCTTGAACTGTAGAGTAGCTTCCCTTGTACTCTTGTGCACAAAACTTGCATTTGAATAGCAAATGACAGCCGGGTTGGTTTTTCTAGAAAGTAACAAGTGACTTTAGGGTTACGAGGTATCCCACAAGTATCCGTGGAGTATCAGTATCTGAGAAGTATCCATGAGGTATCCGATACCGGTACGTGAGATTTGCTAAGTATCCGAGCATCCTAGCCTCACACCGATCTCCTTTGACTTGGAGCAGGAGGTGCTGGAATGGGAAGGCACGGCGCTATTGGTCAAGGCGATGAGCGCGCCGGCATCCACTGGCCCAAGGGAGATTGAGGCGGTCGTCCTCGACGAGCTCTGTTTACAGAAGGGGGAGGTAACAGTCTCCAGGCACCAGCCGGAACCGTTCCTCATCAAATTCAATGACAAGCGCCATGCAGAGGAGGCGGTCCGGATGAGCTGTCTCAAGCACCACGGCATCATCATCAACGTCCGGCCATGGCGCAGCTTGGCTTCGGCGTTGGGGGCAGACCTCTTCTACCGCGTGCGCCTATGCCTCGAGGGGGTCTCCATCCATGCGTGGAACCCGGAGCTGGTGGAGCGGCTAGTCGGCATGACGTGCTCACTGGAGTGCATTGAGACCAACCTCTTGCACCCGGACGACACCAGGACCATTGACCTGTGGGCGTGGACAGCGAACCCGAGCAAGATCCCCAAGCGCCTTTGGCTCGTGTTCACGACAAGGGCAAAAGGCGCCTACTTTGTTGCCGATACGCCCCCGGAGCGCTGGCAAAGGGGGTTCAAGTTCTGCATCCTCGTGCACTTGGAATGGGTGTACGACTACTCTGCAACCTCCACTGACCCCCATGGTGTGCTGGGCACTGGGTCCAGTTCGCGAACCCGAAACCGGAGAAGCGCAGGCTCAGGTGGCACAGGGGGGCGGTGGACGGAGCGCCACCGCCGGAGCCGACCTTTCGCCCCAACGTCCCGCCGCCCTACCACACCAGGTGGATGGATAGAGAGCCCGTGCGTGAGGACCCACAGCGAGACCAGGCCGACGCGCGCCGAGGCCACCCCCATGACCGCAAGCGCGACATTCATCGAGGCTCTGCACGGAACGAACGCCGGCACGCCGACAACCTCTCCTACAACAATGACCACCCCACATTTGGAGAGGAATACCGTCGGCGTGATGAGCCAGATGATGACGACGTCGGAGGCTACCAGCGGGGCGAGCGATGCAACGGGCGTCTTCATGGTGCGCATTCGATCGCCCACGAGCCGGTCTTCAGGCACCGCGACCGCTCGCCGCGCAGATACGAAGATTGGGGTGGCCGACGGCGTGCCCTGTCGCCTGAAGGGGACGCAAATGACAGGAGCAGAGGCAGCTCCACTGCGGAGGCGCGCAAGCTGCAGTTCCTCTCCCGACAGCAGGCGCACTCCCTCCAAGACAAAGCTGCAGAGTTGGCGATTTCATCGGACGATGGGTTCATCCACACGACATTTGGATTTCCCGACCATCTGCGGACCTCGGGAAATGAAGCCTGGTTGCATGGTGCCCTCAAATCTAAGGCACCGACAAGGGAAGGTTCGGGTGTGGGGACGGACGTTGTGCCACTGCCGGCGGCCTTTCGACGCCTGCGGCTATCGCTGCAGATGTTGTCTCCACCCGAGACGGTCACCATTGAGATGGTGGAGGAGGCTCTGGGCCGCATTCAACTCCAAGCGGGCCTGCAGGCCCATGACGACGAAACAGCAAGCCAGGCCCAGGGACGCTGCACCGGGCCAGGCCTGGGCGAGCTGCACGGCCAACCGCCGGATGGGCGGCTACCTGTGGATGCGCCGGCTGAGCTACAGGACCAGGCGTTGGATGGGCCACCGGGGACGGAGACGACCTAAAGAAGGCTTCGGAGGATGCAGGTGGCAGTGATGAAGGGGACCAGGCTACTGAGGCGCCAGCGACTCAGGCGACACCGGGATCACAATGTTACGTTTATCGTCGCCCGCGAGTTCGGAAACTCACGGTCGATCCGTCCGACCGCGTCGCCTCCTCCCCCGCGGTCCATCGCTCGGGATTTTTTTTTCCGGCCCACCTTCTGCCCCGCTTTCTCTTTTAAAAAAAATCTGCTATATAGTCATGGGTCCATACATACAGATACGTCCCCACACATGACCACATGATTGGTTTACGAGTTATTTTTTTAATGCTGACAAAGTGAACCATATTAATGACCTTGTCCCTTTTGTGCCAAATTATTACGTTAAACTTTTACAAGACAAATATGATAAATGAGGTACAAAATTAGCACATTTATGTAAAACTTTACATAAAAGATTTTATGATAAACTTTTACATTGTAAACTTTTATGTAAATGTTTACATTACAAATATGACTTAGCAGCAGCACTATCAGTATTTTTAATCTAAAACTTTTATAATATTAAACTTACATTGAGAAAATACGGTGTTTTGCATGTCTTAAAAAATTTATTTTACTTCAACTTTGGTCCCTCTGCCATAGAAGGCCAAATTGGTTAGTGTTCAGGGTTGTTGGGGCGACTCCGTCCTATCGGGTTCATAAGGATGTTTGGGGTTTAGGGCAGCCATGTACCCCTGCCATAGAAAGCTAAATTGCTTCAACATTGATCCCCCGCAATAGAAAGTTGAACTGGTTAGGGTTCAGGGTTGTCGGGGGGCGACTCCATCCTATCGGGTTCAGAAGCATGTTTGGGTTTGGGGCGGCTATGTATCCCCTGCTATAGAAGGCTAAATTGATTCGGTTTTGGTCCCCTGCCAAAGATGGCTGAACTGGTTAGTGTTCAGGGTTATTGGGGGGCGACTCCATCCTATCAGGTGCAGAAAGATGTTTGGGTTTGGCGTGGCTATGTATCCCCTGCCATAGAAGGATAAACTGATTCGGTTTCAATCCCTCTGCCATACAAAAGTTTCATTTAGAGCATAAAAGTTGTTTTGAAAGTTTGCTATAAAACTTATGGATGAAAATTTTTTGTTACCTGTTTGTAGAAAAAATTGTATTAAAACTTATCTGTAGTGCAAAAAACATATGTATTACGTAGTTGTAGGAAACTTTTGTATTCAAACTTATGTGAAATTCGAAAAACTTTTGTAATTAATTTTTCCCGTAATTTTTCCTTTTATTTGTATTGTATTTTAGCCTTGAAAGTTACTTTTATTTTTTTTCACCCTTTTCTTCTCCCTCCTTCCTCCATCCCGAATGTTTTAGCTTCATAAAAAGAAAAACCACTAAAAACTAGTTGCGCGTGGAAAGAGAATGAGCCAGCTCGTGAAAAGCAAATGAGTAGCACACAGAATAAAAAAATGAGCGCTCCCACCGGTCGCCCATAAATTAGATGGCCCGCACGGGATGCCCACGCACCGGCGTCGACGCCTTCTTCACCACATTCCCCCGCCGCACTGGTGCAAGCTCCACTGGCGAGGAAGCCATGGCCGCGGCGCACGTATGACATGACAAATGTGCGCCGCAGCGCACGCCTGCTACAAAGCCGACACTGCCGGCTGAAACGAGGGCTCAGGTCAATCTGAGCCGCAAGTTGGGCTTGCCAAGTACTGACTACGTACCAGTGGAGCAGGTGCTCGCTGAGGGGGTGTCTAGATGTATGAAAAGGTTGGAAAGTTTATGCATTGGACCGTGTACACAGAGAGAAGAAATGAAGTGACACGGTTCTCTAGGTGGAAACTTTTTGGGTTTTGGATGCATATAAACAGGGCCTGAGTACGTTGCACTCTATAATGGGCGGCCGCCGGACCACGTCATTGCAGCACTCACTGCTCTCCTCGACCTGGATGATGAAGCTTTTGACAGGTTGGATGACGCTTTGGTGGAAATTGTGGGCCATGGTGTGGATGCAATGCAGGCTGACATCCAAAGGGCCATTGATGCAAATGGAGGGGACCCTGCCTAAAATGGGCACCAATTGCAAGTTGAGGGGCCTATTCTACCATGTATATTTGTGTCATGTTTGTAGCAAGGGGATAGCTCTGGCAAGAATCAGAATTGCCCACTTCCCGCGTGTTGTGGTTAGCACTTTGCTTGGACCAAGTCAATTCAGTGTTTGCGATATGGTGCCACATTTTCATGTTTTGGGAAGGTCTGGCCTTCATTAGTAAACTTAATGGCACAACAGAACTTTGATGCAATCTGCTGGAATGTCCGAGGACTGAACTCCACTGCGCGTTGTGTTGCCGTACACGAGCTTCTTGCCGCTACCTTCTGCCATTTAGCGTGTCTGCAGGAGACGAAGCTCAGTACCATAGACGGCCAGCTAGCTGCGTTCCTGGGGGGCTACAAGCTGGACCGGTTTGCCTTCAAACCGGCTGTGGGAACTAGGGGCGGCATCCTACTGATTTGAAACAACAAAATTCTTGAACTTGAAGACATTCAAATTAAGAGATTCTCTGTATCAGCAATGACGGCCTTGAAGGATACAGGTTCTTCCTTCAAGCTCACGGTTGTGTATGGACCAAGTAGAGACAGTCTCAAACCAACTTTTCTACGGGAGTTGCGACGCGCTGGACCAGACGAGGGGCAGCTTTGGCTAGCTATGGGGGATTTTAACTTGATTTACAGAGCACGCGGCAAGAACAACCGCAACCTCAACATAGGTCGCATGCGCCGCTTCCGTTCGACAATAAACTACTGCCAACTTAATGAGGTGCACCTTCAAAATAGGAAATATACTTGGAGCAATGAGAGGCGTAGACCGACATTGGTCCAACTTGACTGCGTTTTCTGCAATGAGGCCTGGGATCTCGCCTTTGAGTAGCACGGCTTGCAGGACCTCAGTCTCTGATCATGGTCCCCTCCTTATCTCTAACCAAGCAGGACCAAGAGTTCCTCGACCCTTTCGATTTGAGAATTTCTGGACAAAGATCCCGGGTTTTGCCGATGAAGCTGCACGCGTCTGGAACTCGCCGACGACCCACACGCAACCAATTTGAATCCTTTACCATAAAATGGCTGCGGCGGCAATGCACCTCAAAAAATGGAGCCAAACCATTATATCAGACAATAAAATGAAGCTGCACATGGCGCTTGATGTAATAAAATAGTTAGACATAGCACAGGAGAGTAGAGACCTTTCTGATGCGGAGTTCAACCTATGCAAGGGACTAAAACGACGGGTAATGGGGTATGCAGTGATAGAACGAGCGCGGAAAAAACAATCGTCAAGGGTCAACAATCTGAGGGAAGGGGACGCAAACACAAAATTCTTCCATCTCAAAGCGAATGGCCGAAGAAGGCGAAACCACTTTCAACGTCTACAAGCCGACGGCGGCTGGGTGACATCACACCCAGATAAGGCCGCCATGGTGCAAGCATTTTATACGACGCTGTTGAGCAACCCAGGGCCGCAACAATTAGATTTTGATTGGGAGGCCTTAAACCTACCACGATTTGATCTCGAGTACCTCGATGAACCATTTTCAGAAGAAGAAGTCCTGGCCGCGATTAACAGAACACCTCCACACAAAGCGCCAGGTCCAGATGGGTTCACTGGGGCCTTCTTCCGCAGCTGTTGGCGCATCATCAAAGGGGACATTATGGCCACAATCCGTGCATTGCATGACCAGAGAAGCCTGAACCTTGAAATGCTAAACACGGCCAACATTGTCCTCTTGCCGAAGAAGGAGGGAGCAGACAAAATTACTGATTACCGTCCTATCAGTCTCATCCACAGTGTGGCCAAGCTTTTCACCAAGATCCTAGCAATGAGATTAGCACCAACAATGAAAGACGTCATCTCCAAATGCCAGAGTGCTTTCATCAAAGGTCGGAGCATCCATGAAAACTTTGTATATGTCCGTGGCATGGCTAGGAAATTTCATAGGAGCAAAACACCGATGTTGCTCATCAAACTGGACATCACAAAGGCCTTTGACTCCGTACGGTGGGACTACCTCATCTCCCTTTTGGGACACCTAGGCTTCCCGAGCAAATGGCGAAACTGGATAACCTCTCTCTTAGCAACCTAATCCTCCCAGGTGCTGCTAAACGGCATCCCAGGTGAAACAATTGTTCATGGCCGGGGGCTCCGACAAGGCGACCCCCTCTCACCACTCTCACTTATTTTAACGATCAACCCCCTGCAACGACTGCTATAGCTTGCGACAGAGGTGGGCCTGTTGAGTGAGGTGGCGCGTAATCGGGCTAGATTGCGCACCTCGCTTTATGCGGATGATGCGGTCCTCTTCCTGCGCCCAACCAAGGAGGACCTAACCAATCTAACAAGTCTGCTTGAGCGTTTTGGCAGTGTCACAGGCCTCCGCTGCAATGTCCACAAATCCTCGGTCACCCCAATCGCTTGTGATGGTCTCGAACTGGATGATTTACTCCAAGTCCTCCCTGCCCAACGGGCGAACTTCCCAATCAAATACCTGGGCTTGCCAATTACAGTGCGGCGCTTGCGGAAAACGGACTTCCTACCGCTAGCGGAGAAAGCGATGAGCAAACTCGTGGCCTGGTGGGGGCGGAGCCTCACGCAGGCAGGCAGATTGGCGCTAACCAAGTCGACTTTATCGTCGCAACCGGTGTACCTTCTCATAGTAATAAATGCGCCAAAAGAGATTTTAGAAGACCTTGACAAAATCAGAAGAAAATTTCTCTGGGCGGGAGGGCATGCGTTGACCGGGGGCAAATGCAAAATGAACTGGCCAACTGTGAGCCGACCGGTGGATCTGGAAGGCCTAGGAGTGCTCGATCTTGAGAGTTTCGTGAGGGCATTGAGAATTGGATGGTTATGGCACGAGCACATCGAACCGGAGAAGCCATGGGCCGGACTAGGCAATACCTGTAACGAGTCCGACAAGCTTCTTTTCGCGGCCTGCACAACAATTGAGATAGGAGATGGAGACATCCTTTTGGCACTCAGGTTGGGCGCAGGGGCGTCAACCCAAAGACATTGCGCCCAAAATCTTTAAACTGGCCAGGAAGAAAAAAACGCTCGTTGAAGGACGCGTTGTTCAACCAAAATTGGGTCAAAGATATTAACTTGCAGGCTGGGCTGACAGTGCAACATATACATGAGTATGTGACCTTGTGGTCCCTGGTAAGGGATATACGGCTGCTACCACAAACACAAGACAAAATTTTTTGGAGACTAACATCGGATGGCACCTATACCGCGGCATCAGCATACAGGGCGCAGTTCATCGGTAGCGCTCCTTTTGACCTTCGTTGGCTCGTCTGGAAGCCATGGGCACCTCTCAAATGCAAGCTCTTCGCGTGGTTGGCAATAAGGAACACGCTTTGGATGGCGGACCGGCTGTCAACACGGGGGTGGCCGCGTAACCCGTCGTGCCCCTTATGTCGCCGCGAGCCCGAAACAGCACACCATCTTCTCAGTGGATGCCGATTCTCTAGGCGAATCTGGACCCTTGTAGCGCAATGGACCTCTTATGGCCAGGTTTTTTTGGCGACCGTGCCTTGGCATGTTTTTCATTAAGAGGAAAGCAAGTTTACACCCAACCGGCCGAGTCCATACAGAGGATGGAGCGGCCCTACGCTAGAAAGGACTATACGTTTAACAAGTTTGCGACCGCTACATCGTCGATCCCCTCGCCTACTACCCGCTGAAGCGGAGGCCACAACTCCAGGTGGCGCCACCCCGCTAAGACCCAACATTTTCCTTCCGACCAAATCGCATTGACCAAATTTGACGCCGAGAGCGGAGTAACTCCGAAACAGTGCATGACTGGTGGACAATGATGGGCAATCGATCAGGGGTGCCACGGAAAGGGCTCCGCACACTAATTCTTTTGGTGACCTGGGAGCTATGGCTTGAACGAAATGCAAGAACCTTCCAGCGGCAAGAAAGGTCAGCCCAAAGCATGTTTTTTCAAGATCAAGGAGGAGGCACGAATGTGGGGGTTGGCAGGCGCGAGGCATTTGGATGCCATGTTATGCATGGATGCTCCGTAGCTGGCTTGTACAGCTGTGTCCAGATGTGTATATTTGTTTTTTTTTCTTTTGTTACCTGTACTCGATCCGCTGTGATCGTTTGCTTGTATCTTCTTCTATATAAATAGAAATGGCACCAATCTGGTTGCCGTTCGTTAAAAAAAAACAACCATTTTACTTCTACGAAGATGCAAAAGCTTATTTACGTGAATATAAATGAAGTTAACAGTATGGGGAAAACTGATAAAACTTCAGGTCTTAGGGCATGTTTGGATCCCTGGTGCTAAAAAGGTGTCAATTAGATGAACTAAATATGAGCTAATTTTAAAACTAATTGCATAAGTCAGGTCTAATTGATGAGTAGAATCTATTAGTCCAAATTAGGTCTTAATTATCCCATATTTACTGTAGCATTACATGGTCTAATTAAAACCTAATTAGGACTAATAGATTGTACTCATCAATTAGACGTGACTTATGCAATTAGTTTTAAAATTAGCCTATAGTTAGTTTATCTAATTGACAACTAAACATTGTGCTAATTTTTAGTCATGGGATCCAAACCAGGCCTTTTCAGAGTTGCAGAGACTCTTCCATAGCCACCTGAATATTCTATCGACATTGCCTCACCCTAAGACCATCCATAATTTGCACATTCTGATGTGGAAACATGCATCAGGGTATCTCCAATGTATGGAGTCAACCCCGGTTCTATAGGTAGGGCCTACATTGATTTGATTTGTGCTGTTGCAAACCGGCCAATGTTTAGAACCAGGGATGGTTCTAGTTGTGGGAACCAAAAGCAAAAATGAAGATGATTTTTTTATCTCCTAGGAGGCAACCGAAAGATAGAGATAGGATGCTGGGAGAGAGAAAATGAGTTTTTTATTTCCTAGGAGCGGGTCCTTTGCATGGTACCGGTCCTTCATTTTTGCTGCACAGGAGCGATGCCACAATGTTTAGGACCAGCTCCTAAGCTGTATAGAACCAGGGTTCTGACAACATTGGAGAGGCCCTGTCAGCACACCGTGTATAGGAAGTAGGAACTAAACAAAATAGACAATGGGGGTTGGGAACAATGGGGGTGTTTAATTCTAGTGAATTGGTGAAAAGTGGCGAAAAATTTATGCATTGGGCCGCGTGCATAGAGAGAAGAAATGATCTGACATGGTTTTCGAGATGAAAACTTTTTGCAAAGTTTGCAGAATTAAACAGGCCCAATATACAGTGGACACATGACAATGCTTGCAATGCGAAGTTAAAAGAAATATTGGGTGCTACTGCTATCGAATAGGTTGTGAGAACCTTTGGATGCTTGTGTGCTAGGTTGGCTTGAATTAAGCGCGGGAGAATAAAAAATATATTTGAATAAAGCGCGGGAGAATAAACAAAATCTTCAGAGATTTGATTTGACCCGATGGCATTCTTCGAACAGCTTTCAGCATCTGCTTGCCTTAGATTAGGTTATCATCGGGCGCAGCATGTTCCACGAGCGCCCATCAGTGATTGACTTTTGGAATGATAGATGGATCCCCGGTTGCGGCTGGCCAACGAGCCGATGAACCACATCCTCCGGTCCAGATCTGCGCGAGAGCGGAGGAGGGGCACCTCCATCCACCAGCTCAGGCGCCGGCGCCCGGGAGGGAGATCCGCCGCGACAGAGAAGCGCGAGGCAGCCTCGACACAACTCTGTTCAGCGCTACGTGGAAGCATTGTGTGATCGTCAATGCAGGGGTTTCGTCAGATTGCCGCCGGGCAAGCTTAAGTCTGCAGTAAGCGCATCCTCATTCCAGAGATCATTGTTATTAGGGCTCATAATTTTCTGTGGATTCCTGCAAGCATCTCTGCAAACCTAGGTATCTAACTAGTTAGTCTGAGTGTTGATTGTTTTTGCTAAATCCTTCTAAATCCACTTGATTGAAGAAAAAAGAATCTATGATGGTTTGTATTTTTAGTTGACTAAAAATCAGACGTTTATACTTGAAATGGTAAGTTACCTATAAGTGATTAATGATATTCTCATGGTGAGTCAATGTGCGGTCTTCTAATACTCCGAATATTCATGGGAAGTTACTTTTTTTTTTTGGGAAAGTGATCTCTGTTCTGTGAATGTGTCTTTCAATCTTACTTGTGTGATTGTTTCGAAGGTACTGTGCTAAATGGATCGCCAAGCTAGCACCACAGAAAGTGACCTCGAGGGCATGCTTCTTGATGAAAGCATAGAAGCGAAGGCCCTGCCATTATCTCTTCTGGATCGCATCACAAATGGTTTCTCTGATAACCAACAAATTGGATGTGGTGGGTTCGCTGTGGTCTACAAGGTGCAGACTGAAAATATTGTTGAGATGTCTTGGTCACAGTTGCTCTGAAAATGAAGTCAATACTGACGAAGATGTGGTGCTACTGCAGGGATTGCTTGAGAGTGGGGCAGTCGCTGTGAAGAAACTGTCCCGAACGTTTGATATTGATGAGGAGAAATTCAGTGGAGAGGTGCGCTGTCTGATGAAGGCGAAGCACAAAAATATAGTGCGATTTCTTGGATATTGCTCGGACACACAAGGGCAAATGGTAAAGCACAATGGAGAGTTTGTCATGGCAGATGTTCGCCTAAGGTTGCTTTGCTTTGAGTATCTACCTAATGGAAGTCTTGATAGATACATCAAAGGTACGACCATGTGGCCTGTATCTCTCCTTTCCTACTCTTGTTTCCTTAAGTTTATTTGGTTGATGAATCCTTCTGCATTTACAGTAAACCCATGTTTTCCACTCCCTTTACAGATGCATCTCGTGAATGGGGAAAGTGCTATCAAATAATAAAGGGACTTTGCGAGGGTTTACATTATCTTCACAAGGAACGAATTGTGCACTCAGATTTGAAACCTGCTAATATACTGCTAGATAACGACATGGTGCCAAAAATTACAGACTTTGGCATCTCAAGATGCTTTGATGGAAAGCAAACACATGTTTTTACTCAAAACCTCATAGGATCCATGTAAGATAACTAATACACTTAGACGCTCAATCTATTTGGTCGCATTTGAATTAAATTACCTTATTCCCTTTTTTATGTTTATACAGGGGATATCTCCCACCAGAATTCTACAATGATGGAAAAATCTCATTCAAGTTAGACATATATAGTCTCGGTGTTATCATTAAAGAGATACTGACAGCAGAGAAGGGGTATCCTGTTGTTGAGAATGTAAGAATGAGTTCATGCTCATTTCTCACACTTTTATTTTGCATAATAGCTAGTTTCTTAAGGAAATCGTTCTCTGTATTTAAGACGTTACATATATCATTATATTGGGAGCACATCAAGTGGGGCAATGAACAAATCAACTGCAAAAGCATCGGGAACATTTTAACCCGAGTAGAAATACATGGAATATATAAAATTAAAAGGCATTAAAATAAACACTGTCGCATATGTTATAATTAAAGACATCAAAATAGAATTCACATGGTGTTGCACTTAAACTTTTGGATATCTTTTTGTTATAGTTTGATTGCTTAATAATTGATGAGGTTTGAGTGTTTCAGCAAATATACAGTTTGTGTATTTAATACACTGAATTTCCTGCTAATTTAGACCATGATCTCATGATTTCTATTCGATCTTATGATTGCATTCGCAGGTATTTGAATTTTGGCGGCATAAGGTGGAGAAATCACACGAAGATAGAGGACTTAGTCATTTTGTTATGTAATGAACTTAACTCCCCTTTGAAGGGTAATTGTTGTTGCTTGAAAAACTCGTGTTTTTATCTGTTGCTTGCCATCTCCATTTTCTTCCGAATGCTTTTGGGGTCATGGATCGAGATGGTCAGGCGCGGGAGTCTGCCCGTCGGGCTCTGTTCCGTAGCCGCCGGGGCGTAGGAACTCGGGAGTTTGGGCACTCGGACTCGCAGCCCCCGAGCAGTTTCGGAAGGTATGAGTAATGACAAACAGCAGACCGATGCGTTGAAAGCAACAACTAATCAGGGCGATTCCTTTATTGCTCTCGGGGAAAAAGATGCCGGTCCGAGGACTTGGATTTTGCTCGTAAGTCAGCGCCGTAGCCGCAGGGGCGTAAGCACTCGGAACTTGGACAAGCGCGATCGCAAAGCCACTCGGGCTGACGTTTCTTTCTCGTAAGCGCAAAAGTATACCGCTTGACCGCGCGCGGGAGCGATCACTTGTCGAATTTTTGTGAAAAAAGGAGGGGCACCGGGCCCCGGGTGGAGCCCCCGAGCGGTGGGCGATCCTGCACAAGGAAGGGGTCGCCTGCCGCTAAGTCTTGGGAACTCGCAAGGTGCATTTTAAAAAGCGACCGTACGTGCGTATAAAGTACTCGGAACAACGTGGTACTTTGTTTATTATCGTGAACGGAAAGTACAGGTACTTTTTAAGGGTGAAAGCGACGCAGCTGCAGGGGCGTGTGAGCCCGCAGGGGAGTGTGAGGTTCTACGGGAGAGGCGGAGACTCGTCGGGCGAGGTGGAGACTTCTCGGGCTCTCCCTCGGCCTCATTTTGTCGTGGCGTGGCCTCTCACAGGCCTCCTTCTGTGACCTGGGACCCCACGCGATGCAGGGTGCTGGTGGAGGAGCCTGTTTCTCCTTACATCGTTACCCCTCATGCACCTTTTTCGCAAAAGGTGGAGGGGCCGGACCGCGCCGTATTTTTGCCTTGCTGGCCAAAAATGCGGTGTCCGTATGAGCTGATAACGGGTCAATTCGAGTGAAGCCTCGGCATCCCGCTCGACGGGTTCCGATCGGATCAGCTGGTGATCAGCTTCAAATTCTTGGCGGCGAGACCATCTAGTTACCGAGTCCGTTCGTCCGGACCTGGCGGCTCTTTGCCTTTCCATCGGAGGAAAAACCCTGGCGGCTCTTTGCCTTTCCGTTCGGAGGAAAAACCATGATCTTACTTTCCATCAAGACTCGAATGCAGTTCGGGATGCCCGTGACGCTCGTGCGCCCGGGTACTGGCCGCTGGGACCCATCCCTTGCTGCCCCTCGCTCGGGGTGCCCGGGGGCGGCTGTCGAACCCTTCGACGGGCCAGCCTTCGAACCCCTGGTGGTTAACAGGCCGCAGTAGGTAATTATCGTGTCAGTTGTCGAAATCATTCGACCCTACGTGGAGAAAGGGTCACTCGCCTCTTATCTCAGAGGGCTCGGAGAGTATGTCTCGGGAAACGACTACAAGCTCATAAAGTACTCGGAACGAAAGAGCACTTTTATTATCGTAAGCGAATGACAAAGTACAGATACTTTTTAGGGGTAAAAGCGACGTAGCTGTTCTATGTTCCAGGCGTTGGAGAGAACTCGTCCGTCGGCGTCCTTGAGCTTGAAAGTCCCCGGACGGAGAACTTGGTCGACGATGTAGGGGCCTTCCCATGGTGGCGATAGCTTGTGGCGACCGCGGTTGCTTTGGACTCGTCGGAGGACGAGGTCGCCGACTTGGAATGCCCGGCTTCGGATATTGCGGTCGTGGTACCGCCGTAGGGCCTGCTGGTACTTGGCCGAGTGGAGTAGGGCGATGCTGCGCGCTTCATCCAGCTGGTCGATTGCGTCTTCCAGGGAGGCTTGGTTTCCTTCGTCGTCGTAAGCTCGAACCCTCGGGTTGCCGTAGTCGAGGTCTGTCGGGAGGACCGCCTCGCACCCGTGCACCATGAAGAAGGGCGTGCAGCCGGTAGCCCGACTTGGAGTGGTCCGCAAGCTCCAGAGGACAGACGGGAGCTCGGCAACCCACCTTGCTCGGAACTTCTCGAGACGCCTGAAGATTCGTGGCTTCAGCCCCTGCAGGATCATGCCATTCGCTCTCTCCACCTGCCCATTGGTTTTGGGGTGGCTGACGGCAGCCCAATCCACTCGGATGTTGTTGGCGTCGCAGAAGTTGAGGAACTTTTTGCCCGTGAACTGAGTGCCGTTGTCGGTGATGATCACGTTCGGGACTCCAAAGCGGTAGATAGGCCTCTTGTGAGCGAACCCGCCTGATAGGCCTGGCCTCGATCCACTTGGAAAACTTGTCGACGGCTACAAGGAGATGCGTGAAGCCCCCGGGCGCTTTTTTCAATGGCCCGACTAGATCCAAACCCCATACGGCAAAGGGCCAAGTAATGGGGATGGTCTGCAGCGCTTGCGCCGGGAGGTGGGTCTGCCTTGCGTAGAACTGACAGCCTTCACAGCTGCGCACGATGTTTTTGGCATTGGCGATCGCGGTCGGCCAGTAGAATCCTTGTCGGAAGGCTTTCCCGACAAGCGTCTTTGGTGCAGCGTGGTGCCCGCAGGCTCCTGCGTGGATGTCCCTTAGCAACTCCTTGCCTTGGTCGATCGGGATGCAGCGCATCAGGACGCCAAAGGTGCCTCGCCTGTAGAGTTCTCCCTCGATAAGCGTGAAAGTCTTGGCCCAGCGAGCGATCCGCCGAGCCTCGGTCTTGTCGGGCGGAAGCTTGCCCTGTACGATCCACTCGAGGAGCGGGATCCTCCAGTCAGGATCCTCGAGGTTGTGCTCTGGTGCCGCGTCGATCTCCATCACTTCCACTTCCTCTTGCGTCGGAGGCTCAAGTGGCTCGTCATCCAGCCGGACGGAGGGGGCGTGCTGGTCCTTGGCAAACACTCCATGGGGGACGGGCTTCCGGTTGGACGCCACCTTGGCGAGGGTGTCGGCTGCTTCATTGTACCGTCGTTGGATGTGCTTGAGCTCGAGGCCGAGAAACTTGTCTTCCAGCTCACGGACCGCCCGGCAGTAGGCGGCCATCTTGGGGCTGACGCAGCTTGACTCCTTCATTACTTGATCGACGACCAGCTCCGAGTCACCTCGAATCTCGAGACGTCGTATGCCAAGCTCGAGGGCGATACGGAGTCCGTTGATGAGGGCCTCATACTCAGCGGCGTTGTTGGAGGCCGGGAAGTGCAGTCGAACCATGTACTCCATGCGCACACGCCCAGAGGCGAGACAAAGACAAGGCCGACGCCGGCTCCCTCTTTCATGAGCGATCCGTCGAAGTACATGACCCACGTTTCGTGCTCGATGGAGGTTGGGGGAGTCTGGGCCTCGGTCCACTCGGCGTCGAAGTCGACCAGTGCTTGCGACTTGATGGCGTCCCGAGGGGCGTAGGTGATGTTCTTCCCCATCAGCTCGAGGGCCCATTTGGCTATCCTCCCCTCGGCCTCGGGGCTCTGAATCACCTCGCCGAGTGGATACTTTGACACCACCGTGATGGGGTGGGCGTCAAAGTAATGCCGGAGCTTCCGTTTGGTGATGAGGATAGCGTAGACCAGTTTTTGGATCTGTTGGTACCGCACCTTGGTATCGGACAAGACCTCGCTGATGAAGTAGACGGGCGTTGCACCTTTTGAACCTTCTCGGGCTCGTGGCGCTCGACGACGAGGGCGGTGCTTACCACGTGGGTGGTCGCCGCGATGTAAAGCAGCATGGGCTCTCCTTCCGCCGGGGCGGTCAGGATCGGCGGATTTTTGAGCGACGCCTTAAGCGAGTCGAGGGCCTGCTGCGCCTCGGCGTTCCAGGCGAAGTGGTCCGACTTCTTGAGCAGGCGGTACAAGGGCAGGCTTCGTTCCCCGAGTCGGACGATGAAACGGCTGAGCGCGGCCAAGCAACCCGTGACTCGTTGGACCCCCCTTCAGGTTCTGGATCGGCCCCATGTCGGTGATGGCGGAGATCTTCTCGGAGTTGGCCTCGATGCCTCGTTCCGATACAATAAAGCCGAGGAGCATGCCTCTCGGGACCCCGAAAACGCATTTCTCGGGGTTGAGCTTTACTTTGTTCAGCCGGAGCTTTTCAAAGACCGCCACGAGGTCGGGGACCAAGTCGCCGGTGCGCTTGGATTTCACTACTATGTCGTCAACATACGCCTCGACCAGTCGGCCGATAAGGTCGCCAAAGACGCGACACATGCATCTTTGGAACGTGGCGCCCGCGTTTTTCAGCCCGAATGGCATTGACGAATAGCAGAAAGTGCCGTAAGGCGTGATGAACGAGGTGGCGAGCTGGTCGGCCAGGCTCATTGCGATCTGATGGTACCCGGAGTACGCATCGAGAAAGCAGAGGGTTTTGCACCCTGCGGTGGAGTCGACCACCTGATCTATACGAGGAAGAGGGAAGGAGTCTTTTGGACACGCCTTATTAAGGCCGGTATAGTCAACGCACATCCTCCATTTCCCATTCTTCTTTTTTACAAGGACAGGGTTTGCTAACCACTCGGGGCAGTACACTTCCCTAATGAAGCCAGCGCTAAGGAGCTTTTTGAGCTCTTCGCCGATGGCTTTGCACTTGTCCACGTCGTATCGTCGAAGCCTCTGTTTGACCGGTCGAGCGCCAGGCTTAATATCAAGTTTGTGCTCGGTGACTTCCCTTGGAATCCCCGGCATGTCCGAGGGCTTCCATGCAAACACATCGAGGTTTGCGCGGAGGAAGTCGACGAGCGCTTTCCTATTTAGGATC
>CM014270.1:4174153-4186043 GCA_004135705.1 Alloteropsis semialata | reverse complement strand
AACATATATCTGATTACAGTGCATCGCACGATTGTCCCGGCACCACTATGGAGTAAACTACTTAATATTGAAATATTCGCCATGTTTAACTTTTTTCTAAAACGTTTGACCTTTCATCTTATTCAAAAATTTTATACAAATATGAAGAAAGATAGATCACGCTTAAAATACATATAATAATAAAGAAAATCTCAATCAAAATAAATGATATACACACAATACTTTGAATAAGCAAATAATCAAAATTGTGATAAAAAGTCAATGACGTATATTTTGATACGGAGAGAGTACTTAGCTATGATGTGATCCTTTTTTTGAAACAATTTTTTTTTGAAACGAAGCTATGATGTGATCCTGATCAGCACATAAGCATGGTGATGAAATGTTATACACTCCAGATATCAGTGGCGGAGACAAGAAGCACCCCCTTAGTCCAGAAAACTCAATACATAACGAGCTCATAAACCTTCATATTACTGTTGACTAACTCTAGGAACGTGGTTAGGAATTTCTCAAGTACAGATAGGCGAAGAAAGCAAACAAAACAAGCGGCGGAGATAGAGGTGAAACCATCACTATAAAGCACGAGGCTTGGACCTTCTGAATTCATATACGTACTGATCATTTGACAGGACATGGAGGAGATTGACCGACTTGAGGAGTGAAAATAAAATAAAATAAATAAGGACCATCCGAACTCTTGCAAAAGACTAATGCCTAGTTCTGGACATATTTTGACACGGTGTCCAATTAAGCAATAGAATTCAGACCTTGTAATAATGCATGATACACCTCAAACATGCATGGTTCTTTGTAACACGAGGAACGAAGCACGGCAACACTTGTGGAGGATTATCAAGCAACCAAAGATGAAAAAACAGCAACCCAAACAAGTATAGGTTGTAAATTAAACACAACACGGTTCCGGGGGCCCTTCCCCTTTGGAGAAGCAGCAGCGGGGGTCGGTTGAGGGAGGTCGTCGGCCGGTAGCAGAGGCGGCGCCGCCGGGAGCTTCGCCACGCAAAGCCCTCCTCGTGCTCGCCACGGCGGACGGCATCTCGTGATCCTGCGGCTGCGGGCCAGTTGAGACGGCCAGTATCGCCGGAAGGATAAGTAGCAAGAGGAACGCCGCCACCGCCGCCGTCGTCGCCGCAGATCCTCGCACCATCGTCCGCAACCGCAAGTGGCCGGTGCGTATTATCAGTGGCTCCGAAGCCTGCAACTGTGCAAGCAACACATGTGGCTGGACCGCGCCGTTATTATTGATGAGAGGTCTAACAGGTTGTCGCTTTGGTTGTGAGCTTGCCCGGCTGGCCGATGCGACACTCGATCGGACGTTTATGCGCGTCTACATCCCTGTGAACCAGGGCCGGTCCTGACATTTCAGGGGCCCGGGGCGAAACAAAAATTATGGGCCCCTTTCAGCACAATAATAATACAACTACCGCTAATAATAATGTTATCAATAAACACTCTGAGGTGCATATCATATATTCATATCCGCGTATTAAATCAAAAGATTTCTCTACAATTTTTAGATGCAAAGTTGTTAATGATGACATCAATATCAACCTGAATAACTTCTCCATGCAGGAAGTTGCTACCTAGATCAGCTTAGAGAACTAGTACCCAATACCATTAATTATGTAGAACTCTGAAATCCCAATACCATTTATCCTTCGTCAATGTCCAATCAACCAATTATCAAAGGGCTATTGCAATTAACATGATCTAATAGTTACTGATAAATCAAACATGGAGCACTAATTCATAAAATCATCACATTTGGGAGCAATGTATGCTCGTGCTGAACCTATGTAATAGTATGCTGATCTGAATTTTTTGTGGTACGGAATGCAATCAAACATTCAGACTCCAAAAATCATTATAAAAATATAATGTAAATCATATTGATCCGGTGATCATTGGGGGGTTAGGTCAAAAATCATACCTCCGTGCTGCTTTGCTAGCTGCCTAGTGCGTAGTGCCTGCCTGCATAGCTGCGTTATGCTGCTCGATCTGTTGGAGCCATGGGGGTTTGGCGAGACGGCATCACGGCGAGTCGTGTTCACGTAGACAGCACCAGCCTGAGCGAGCCCTCCTCGCACGGGTGCAGAGCCACGGTGGCACGGCCCCAAAAAACGCGTGAGCCCGCGGGGACGTGATCATCCGTCAGCGCCGCCGCCCGCCGCCTGTCCGCCTCTGATCTCCGTCAATCGTGCAGAAAAAATAGAAGACTAGCAGCCGCACAACGGACGGTATTACGCAGACAAGGAGATTATGCGAGTGCGAGAACGCTTCGTTTGTTGGGCCGGCCCTACCTGTAGTATACACATGTATTAATGTCTATATATACAATATACTATACTAAATTGTATCTACTGTATACATACATGAGGAGGCGGCCGCCCCCCTCGCCCCCCCCCCTCTGAGGGTCGGGCCTGCTGTGAACCTATCTTCCACGTTTAGTCTAATAATATGAGTCGTCCCTCCTTTTCTCTAAAGATAAGATGCATGGTGTATCTATGGATGACGAATCATAAGTTCATGCTGTGAACTTTGTTGGTCACCCCATTATACTTCACAATTGATATAGAATAAGCAGAGTGTGCACCTTCTTTGGATACAAGTCAGGCCTCTGCTGCCTCCCTACCATCAGGAGTTCAGGACACCATATGCAGAGATATGAGTAGCTCTTCCTCCAGAGCACGCATCATCTATTTTTTTTCAAAACATTAAAATTTTGGCGTTACTCAAGAAGTTAGAAATTGTTAGCATACCATAACGATTATCTTATCTAAGGACTTAGGTTCATAAACTAGGCCCTGTTTAGTTCGCAAAGTTTCGCAAAAAATTCGTATTGAAAAGCGTGCCCCATTCTCTCACGACATGCTTTCTAATGCAACTTTTTGCAACTATTTTTTGCAACCTTCACGAACTAAACCAGGCCTTAGTTAAGCAATTGAGAAATTCCTAACCAATTGGGCCGAAACGGGCCAGCACCCCTTCGGTCTAATCTGGCTACGCCCCTGTCAGTTATGGAAGGAAAATCAAGGCAGTGGCCCCCCTGTACCCTGTTGAGTGTTGAGTGCTCAGAGTTGCATGCGAGCCCTTCGAGACGAAATGCGCGGTTGCATTTGCCGCCGTTGGGTTTGAGCTTGATAAATCAAGCCCGGCCCAGCTCGTCGGGTAAAGTGAGGCCAGATTGGTTTATTTTGCAGGGAGCTTTGGTGCTGAGACCTGAGGGGGTGTCCAATTGGGTGAAAAAATTTTGGTGAAAAATTTTGTAAGAGAATTTTACCATTTAGAAGTACTAAATGTAGACTAATAATAAAACTAATTATAGATCTCGCCTGAAAATCGCGAGACGAATCTAATGATGGTAATTAATCCATGATTAGTGGATGTTTAGCGGATGGTTACTGTAGCATCACTGTTGCAAATCATGACCTAATTAGGCTCATTAGATTCATCTCGAAAAGTTACCTGGGGTTATTGAATGGGTTTTGTCATTAACACACATTTACTACTCTATGCATATAAGATTCCCTTGAGAAAAATTTTGGTGAAAAATTTTTGGGGAATTGAACACCCGTGAGAGGTAAGTTGGTTCATATATGGCCCAACTAAGCACCCACTCTGCCTCAAAAAAAAAACCTATTCACGCGTTTGGTTTGGCCGTGTAAAAAATTTGCCGTGTAATAAATACAGCTTTGACCGCTAATTAGGGGTATCAAATAAAGTCAGTTTACAAAACTACCTCCACAACCCCCGTGTAAATCACGAGATGAATCTAATGAGGGCTTTGACCGCATGATTATAGGATGATTACTGTAGCATTACTGTAGCAAATCATGGATTAATTAGGCTCATTAGATTCGTCGCGCGAAGTTGCACTCATCTGTGAAAAAGTTTTGCAAATAGACTTTATTTAGTACTCCATGCAAGAAAGATTTCTTGGGTGAAAAATTTCACTGTAGTAACCAAACGCGGAATGGTTCAGTTTTTCCTCCCTCTGTCCCTCACATGGACCAACTTTTTGTCCCTCGCAGAAACACAGGGGCCAGGTTCAATGCATCCGGACTCCAGACCTGTCCCGATTCAATGGGTTCAGTGACGTTGTCTCGTACGAATCAAGAAAACAATCGTTAAAACGTTTCCCTCAAATGTAACACATTTGTCTGTTGGCGTGGTCTTCGAAAGTAATACTCTCTCCGTTTCAAATAATGCAGTCCAATCGTTTTATTAAAAATTAATATAAATAAATATAAACATGAGTCATACTTAAAAATATTTTTAATAATAAAACAAATAATAATAAAATAAACGATACTAATGTAAAGTTTTTAAATAAGACGAATGGTTAAACATGCATTAGAAAAATCAACAGTGCGCTATAATTTAAAATGAAAGGAATAGTCCAGTATTTATTACATGGTTATACGAGTATACACTACAAATATAACAAGGAACTTTTAAATATACCAGTAATATTATTTTTACTAAAGATTTTACACTATGTGAGACTATTTATATTGGCTAAAGATCACAATATTTCAATCTTGAAACATCGGAAATATCCGAAACAAGTGTTTCTCCCCGTACCATCTCATATAAAAAGGAGAAAAAAAGGCTTGTCAGGTACAGTACAACAGTACAACCGGCCATGTTTAGTTCTCAGAGCTTTTCAAACTTTTTTGAATCCGCAATTTTAAACCCAAGATTAGGAGGACTACACATGATCTAATTATAAAACTAATTACACGGATGGACGGGAAATCGCGAGACGAATCTATTAAGCCTAATTAATCCGTCATTAGAGATTGTTTACTGTAGCACGACGTTATCTAATCATTAGGCTCATTAGATTCGTCTCACGAAGTTACCCGAGGGCTATGGAATGGGTTTTTGTCATTAACACATGTTTACTACTCCATGCATGTAAGATTCTTTTTTATAAATAGTAAAGTTTGAATTTTGGGAGAACTAAACATGGCCGAAAAGAAGAAAAACTGGTTGGTTACTGGTCTGTTCAAAAAGCCAATGACAACTGACTGGGATAGTAGGATGCGCGGCGGAAATGGCCGATGTTAACGAATTTAAAAAAAAATCAAAGCGACCGCATGCCTGACGGTTGTCGAGCCGAGAGAGCTTATCCTCGCACTGAGCTGTGAAGAACGGGTCTCGTTACTTGGCTGACAGGGTAGGTGCGCGCCATGCTGTCTCTGTCTGCGTTTGAAACCTGAAAGCCAAGGTCTGACATGGACGCATGCCTGTTTGAGGGGGTGTTTAGTTCACCCCTGTTGGCGATCAAAATTGACAGACATAGGTTTTGTAGAGAAACCGGTTAGATTCATAACCGGTTTAGTTTACTGTGGTGCATCTGACAAGGCCATCCGGTCTAACAGGATTTAGAAATCGGTTTAACCGGTTTTTCCTGAATCTTAGTAGGATTGGACTCTTTTGTAGATCTGAGTTGTAATAGGACTCTTTTGCGGGAAAAGACCTACCCTCCCTATAAATATAAAGGGATTCGGCCGATTGAGGATCATCCAATCGATCAAACACAATTTATCTTTTATTTGTCTTTACTTTTTGTCTCTACTTTATGTTTCTCAAACCCTAGCTCTTCCAAACCCTAATTGTTGTTTTTCCTTCGTCTCCGCCACGGTTGAAGGCGTCCTAGGTGGCCTGCCGACCCTAGGGCACCCCTACACACGTTCTCCCCGACGGATCCTTCCGGGAGGCGTGTTTAGGGTTTGCTCCCGAACTCCCAGGGAAAACCGGTCAGACCGGATCCCCAAACCGGTTAAACCGGTTTGCGCAGGGAGGCCGCGAGCAGCTAGATTGCGTGCTGCGCGATCTAGCGCTTTCGTGTGTTGACCTAATTCTGCGTCAACATACTTTTGGCGACTTCACTGGGGAACAAGAAAAAAGGATCTACTACCATATCGAATCTACCGAAGCCAGCCGAAGTTGATCCTGATAATATTCAAAGGCCGACTGCTAATGAGCCATCGGCTGAGGATCGTCATCTATTCGAACAACTCCTGCAGCAAGAGAAGGAGGAGATGGAACGAGCCCAGAAGAAACTTGAAGACAAGGCGCAATGGTTCCTATCGTACTTCTCGAAGGATCGAAAGGGTACTATCTCCAAAGACAAGGAGGTGGTTCAACTTCAGAAGGGGAAGAAGAAAAAGATGAGGTAATACCCACTGTGAGTACTACACCAGAGCCTGTTACTCTTGATCAAATTAATAGATTGCTAGTTTCTGGTCAAGAAAAAGTTCTTACTCTTGTTCAAGGCATGATTGATAAATCTATAGGAAAGCAACCTTCGACCGTAACTAGTAATGTTATTAGATCTGATATGGCTGGTACTTCATAACAAATTGTACCTCATAGTTCATCGGCAGCAATACCACCAAAAGATCCACAATATGGGATGCCGTTGAGTAATTCCGCAGGATTGAATCCTTCAATGCAGTTTGGCCAGGCCAATCCGGTCAGACCGGTTCCAGTAACCGGTCCAACTGGTTTTCATGTTGCAGCGCAGCACGGCCAAATTTCAGTCCGACCGGTTGTAGGAACAGGTTTAACCGGTTTGGGTGAGTCTGTTGTATATCAGACAACGTCTGAACCTATAATTAGTACATCGCATGTTCAGGCTAATTCTGGCCGAATCACTGGTGTTTCTGGTTATACTACAAGTACTCCAATGACATATACTTCAAATCCTATGCCTTCCCAGAGTTCAGGCTATTCGCAGCAAATACCTGTACAGCCGAACCATACATTGCAACAAGCGCCGAATGTTGGTGAACCTTCATGGATGGCTGATCCCTATATTAGAGGTTTATTTGATGATTATAAAAGGGATTTAGCTAATATGATTAAGGACACATTCGGTGTAGAAGTTAAAAATAAAACTTTGGCGTGTCAAAAACCTTATCCTGAGAGCTTTGATTCTTTGCCATATCCTCAAGGTTTTAAAGTGCCAGAGTTTGTCAAATTTACTGGGGAGGATAATAGGACCACATGGGAGCATGTTAGCCAGTTTAATGCACAATTGGGTGTTCATGGTAGTATTGATCACTTGAAAATTAGATTATTCCCTTTGTCATTATCTGGTACTGCTTTTTCATGGTTTTCGGCATTGTCTCCTAATTCTATTCATACATGGTCTCAATTAGAGCATAAATTTCATGAACACTTTTATAGTGGAGATAATGAATTGAGACTATCTCACTTGACATCGGTTAGGCAAAAAAGTGATGAATCTGTTGCTGATTATGTTAGAAGATTCAGAGATACTAAAAACCGATGTTTTAGTTTGATTATTTCTGAAAAGGATCTTGCCGAATTAGTTCTTAATGGTTTGAGATCTCATATTCGAGAGAAATTGGAAGGCTATGAGTTTCTTACCATTAATCAAGTATTACAAAAAGCTTTGGCTCAAGAAAGCCGAAGTAAAGATGCTCGCTCAAAATCTGATTCGTCCCAACATGCATACACTAAACAATGATTTATCGGACGATGAGAATGGAGAGGTTTATGCTGCTGAATTTGTATGGCCGAGCAAAGCAAAATCATATAGTTGCACTTCTTTTAAATCGATTCACAAAAATCAGCAAGAAGATATGAAATTTACTTTTGATGTATCCAAGTGTGATAAGATATTTGATGAGTTGCATAAGAACGGATACATCAAGTGTGCATATACTATACCGCCGCTTGAAGAGTTGAAGCGGCGTGCATATTGTAAATTTCATAATTTCTTCTCACATGCAACTAATGATTGTAATATGTTTCGTCGACATATTCAATCGGCCATTAATGAAGGCCATTTGAATTTGTACGAAATGCAGGTTGATTCAAATTCTTTTCCTAGCACTTTCTCTGTTAACACCATTGAAATAAAAAATCCCAAAGTGTTGATCAGGCCAAGTCAGGCCGAAACGACAAAAGAGAAAAACGTAGTCATTGGTGAAGAATGACCAGAGCAGAGAAAAGACAAGAAAGTGCAACTGGAAAAAACCCCCAAAGTTACATCTAAGAATTCAATGCTCGGGGGGCAAGTCAAGAACAAGCAAGCCGGTTCTGACAAAACCGGTTTAACCGGTTCAAGAAACCGGTCTGACCGGTTCTTGGGCAGAGAATCTGGTGGTGCTAAGAAAAAGTCAAGGCCGACCTTTGAGGAACTTCTGGAAAAATACAAGAAACTAGGTGCAACTCAGAAGCATAAAAATCGGCCAAAAAAATAAAAACTTCCTCGAAGCATCAAGAGCTAAATTCTTTCTCGACTAAAGGTAATAGTAGTGCTACATTGTATCCATCTTTTAGACCGACTACACCATGGTCCTGGTTATATCCTTACTACTATTTGCCTTGGGATTACAGTAGTATGAATATGCAGCCATATTTTGTTCCATATCCTGTTTCATACTACAATCATGAGTCATCACAAAGATCGGTTGTTCCTAGTAATAATCTGGTCAAGCGAAGTGTATCAGCTGATTCTAAGACAGGTGAGAAGGACAACAGCCAAGATTCAACATACATGCAACCAAGGTGGTGTCCTCCAGGCTTGTCCCATACTCAAAAAAGAAAGTTGCAGCGGATGCGCAAGAAATCAGTGGAGCAACAAGTTGAAGAGAAGCCAGCAGCGGTGACAAAAACAAAGATGGTGTGGAGATCAAAGAAAGTTGCTTCAATTTCAACTTGAGCAAGACATCAGGACATAGCCAGTGTATGAACATTGTCCTTAGAACAATTTTGGTTGCTGAGTGTTTTCTGATTCGCAAGCTTCACCAGAAAACAGGGGGGGCATATGTTGACGACCAAAATTGGCAGATGTAGGTTTTGTAGGGAAACCGGTCTAACCGGATTCATAACCGGTTTAGTTTACTGTGGTGCATCTGACAAGGCCATCCGGTCTAACCGGATTTAGAAACCGGTTTAACCGGTTTTCCCTGAATCTTAGTAGGATTGGACTCTTTTGTAGATCTGAGTTGTAATAGGACTCTTTTGCGGAAAAGACCTACGCTCCCTATAAATATAAAGGGATTCGGCCGATTGAGGATCATCCAATCGATCAAACACAATTTATCTGTTATTTGTCTTTACTTTTTGTCTCTACTTTATGTTTCTCAAACCCTAGCTCTTCCAAACCCTAATTGCTGTTCTTCCTTCATCTCCGCGACGGTTGAAGGCGTCCTAGGTGGCCTGCCGACCCTAGGGCACCCCTGCACACGTTCTCCCCGACGGATCCTTCCGAGAGGCGTGTTTAGGGTTTGCTCCCGAACTCCCAGGGAAAACCGGTCAGACCGGATCCCCAAACCGGTTAAACCGATTTGCGCAGGGAGGCCGCGAGCAGCTCGATTGCGTGCTGCGCGATCTAGCGCTTTCGTGTGTTGACCTAATTCTGCGTCAACACTCCCTCACCAACCTATTTTGCAAAATACACGTTTTCCAATGCACTTTTTCTCTCTGTGCATGCGACCCAATGCGAGCCCATTTTGCAAAATGCAAGGAACTAAACACCCCCTTAATTTCCTGTCAACGACTCGTTTTAGCTTGAGATCCACTCAGCTAAAGTAGAAGTCTGTTTGATGTCTAACTAAAGTTTAGTCTGTGTATTATCTTACAACCAGCTAAAGTTTAACTGATTAGCTAGGTGACGGGCCTGGTTTGGATCCCCAAGACTAAAACTTAGCACTATATTTTAGGTGCTAATTAGATAAATTAAATATGAGCTAATTTCAAAACTAATTGCCGGTATAATCTATTAGTCCTAATTAAATCTTAATAACTCCATGTAATACTACAATAAATATAGGCTAATTAAGATCTAATTAATAAATTCTACTTATCAATCAGACATGATTTATGCAATTAGTTTTAAAATTAGCTCATGTTTAGTTCATCTAATTGGCATCTAAACATGGTACTAATTTTTAGCACCATAGATCCAAACGGACCCCTAGCTAATCATCTAAACTTTAGCTGGGTGAATCCAAACAGAGCTTCGCCTGCTAATCGCATTGCAAAACCAAATGCAACTCCCCTTGACATGAAAAACCCAATTTGATGACTAATGGCACAATTCTTTTTCAGCCTCACTTCCAAGTTACAATCATCATGGGAAAAGTACCCCATCCGTCCAAATTAATTAATTTTAAACTCATTCTAAATCAAACCTGCCTTGTTTTAATTAAACCTATAGGAAAAAAAATCTGCATACACTTTTGGATTCTATGAAACCAATCTAGTATATCTTAGATGTTACTATATTTTTATAAACTTGTCCTAACATGAGATACCAATTTGAGAACCCAAAATGAATGCGGTTGTAACTTGACACAGAAATGTTTCTGCATATAGTTTTTGAAACAATGATATCACTCTATTTTCTGGAAAAGCAGGTGACTTTTAAAATGGGTTTTGGCATCGCTAGATTCTAACATTAATTTTGTTGCTTCCAGAAACTCTAATCTAACTACGAGAAGAAAAGAACTCGGATCTAAATGGAAGATCCGCATTGGCATAGAGTATCTTCTTACTCCATGCGCGTAGTATACGTGTCTGAGTGTCTCTACTCACGAGTGAGTGTCAACCCATTCTTGTTTTCAGGGGTGTTTAATTCCGGTGAAAAATTTTGGTGAAAAATTTTGCAAGAGAATCTTACCATTTATGAGTACTAAATGTAGACTAATAATAAAACTAAATACAGATCGAAATCGCGAGACGAATCTAATGACGATAATTAATCCATGATTAGTAGATGATTAGTGGATGGTTACTTGAAGCGCCCCTGCCTAAGCAGAGACTAAATGTGATACAAATTATCAGTCCCAGGAGGCTGATACACATTTATTCAACAGATAGTTCAGAACCTTACACTCCCCGAGGGAGAGGGCACTTGATACAAACTAGGATAACCAAAAGGTAAACTACGGCAATGAGCCAAATGATGAACCAGACCGGCTCAACAAAGGGATCAGAGCTGCGCGACAGCGAAAGCATCTCGGGCAGGACCAAACTCCACAGGCAAGCTGGGTGCGGACACGACCACCTATTCGGCGTCTTCGGCAACAAAGTCCGTGTCTTCGTCTGAGGCAACAAAAGCAAGGATGAGTACGAAAGTACTCAGCAAGTCCAACCCCAACCACGGAGGGGTTTAACACAGAAATATGCACATGATAATTCAAGAATAAGGCTAAGGTTTATTTTGCGATAAAGCTAGTTTTACACATGCAAGGGTTTGAATCCTAAAGGCGAAAACAAAGCAGTTTTAGTAACCGAGCCATTAAGTGGGGGTTGATCCACAAAGGATCCAAAATTTTAATGCTACCGGATTTTCCATCCGCCGTAGCTACCGGCACAAATCCAAACTCTTTCCGAAACCAACCCACACAACCCATCCCAAAACCTTTGGTATTGTGACCAAGCCATAACCCGTCCATGACCGTGGACACAGCTATTCGAATAGTTTATAAACTCTGCAGAGGTGTACACTTTCACCACAAGTAGGGTACCGCGACACGATCACCTTAGTGCCACCGCGGATCCTATCGAAGCCATTACCCACCATAGCCAAACTACCTAGCTATCCATGAGAACAACCAAAGGGTTCACGGCCATCCAGTGAGGCCTGCAACCATGACACTAAGTCCACACTTGGTTTCCCGTCGCACACCTGCCTCCAGACAACTAACAGCTAGCTAGTGGGATTTAGACTAAGCCCTTGCAACCATACAAGAGTCGAGTGGTTGTACGAGATAAATTGGGTTAGGCAAGATGAACACATCACCTCGGTTTAAAACCGGACAAAATGGATATCTCCCAACTTGCTTAACCACAAAGGTACAAGCCTCCCAATAGTATTTCA
>CM014270.1:4106717-4172404 GCA_004135705.1 Alloteropsis semialata | reverse complement strand
CGCGGCCACCGTCGAATCCACCACGGCCGCTGCCAGACCCGCCGCAACACCGTCGCCGCCCAGCAGGGCCCGACGCCGCCGCACACCTGCGGGATCTCGCCACCCGCGCGAGATCCCGACAGCCGCCGGGGAGGAGACCCCGCCGCCGCCGTCCTTGGGGCTCGCGCGGATTCCCGGCGGCCACCCCTCCGGCGGCGGCGAAGGAGAGAGGGTGAGGGTGGGGGTGGCGGCGCCGCCGGGCTAGGGTTGCCCCGAGCCGCCCGCGGGGGGGCGACGCGGGGTCAGGCTCAGCAATGCAATGCTGAGTTTTGTATACAGTCGAAAGTTTTTGCATTGCATTGCTGAGATGTGTTGCTGTGTCTTTCTGCTGCCTTCCACTCAGCAGCACCAGATGGATTGTTTTGTGTGGGTTATGATTTGAGGACCGTACTGGTTTCAAACATGCATCTTGTGATATTGAGATCTTTCATGCCTGCAGGCTAGGTGTATTTTGGTTGGTGCCAACGCTGACCCTGCCAACTGTTGGCTTGCCAAATAATTGGTGGAAGAATTTGCAGCCGGCGTTTCCCCTCACGTGGGCGCGCAGAACACTGCGCATGGGCGCGACGTGTCCATCCAAACGAGCTGGCCTATCAGTCAATGACCAAAATGTTGGTAGGGCAGCGGTTGGCAAAAAACCAAATGAGCCCAAAAATTTTCCAACCACCCCAGACGCTACCCAGAATTCCCATATCTCAAGCTCCTGCTTCATCAACGGTTTACTCACTGGCATGGTCAGCGAAGCTCCTGTCCAAAATTTTGTCTTCCAAAATTTAGTCTGAAACCCACACGAAACCACAGGTCAGACCAGTGAAACAGCAGCTTTACCGGTTCAATAACCGTTTGTCAGGTAAGAGTGCGGCCGTGTGGGCTTTCCCACGACAGCCACCCCGAAAATAGCTTTGCCATTACCCTCATCCAGAAGCTCTACTTTTCATTTTACACATGCCACAAAATTGAAATCAAATTCGATGTTAATTAAACGAACTATGGATGCTAAACCACCCACATGGCCACACAAGCCTAGGAAACATGATGCTCATTTGTAGTATCAGTATCCATCAAACCCAAAAATGTTGGGACAAGAGCCTGGTCATGATCTCGCAAACAGCTGCGCGGCATTCAGATTGCAAGGAGCCATCGAATCTCTAAGGCAGCTGCAGAAGCCATCTTCATCTGTAGGGAATTGAGCTGGTAGTGGTCGGTCTGGGATCACACCAACCTACAAAAAATATTATTCAGGACAACTAAAAAAGCAGCTAAACATAAGCGAGGGATTGTTTTCCTTGATCTCTTGTTTTTTTTAAGGCAAGGAACTAGATGCTAACCTTGTCGATGTCAGTATGTGCAGGAGTTTCATAGCGTGCTACGGTCACAGCTAATCCGGATCCATCAGATAATCCAAAAACTGACTGGATCTTCCTGAATGTTGACAGGTAATGGGAGTGAGATAGTGAGCACTCAAAATCAGATCAAGGGAGGGGGCAAGCCATACCCTTTTCCATATGTTGGTTCCCCATATACGACTGCCCTTTTATTGTCTTTCAGTGCTCCAGCAAGGATCTCACTTGCACTCGCTGTTCCTTTATTTACCTAACAAGTTCAAAACTGGCATCGTTTGATGTGTACTAACCAAAGAAACAACAAATAAGAAAAATAGAATGACAAAAAATGGAATGATCCTCATAAAGTTTAACAGAACCTATCTCTTCATTATTTTCTTTAAGCAACGCTAGTTCATACCAGCACAACCAAAGGTTCCGATGCAGCGATTGTATCAGCTCCATCTGCCTCATAAATGTCACGAACACCTTGGCTATCGCATATATATACAATAACTCCCTTGTCCATCCTAACAAAGCAGGAGCAAAATTCAATACTTTAATGAACTTACATAACAGCTAAAATTTTGATACAATTGTTTTTGCTAGATATCTAAGCCTACATGAGTAGCTAGATATATTACATCAGAAAGGTGAATGATAGAAGCTCAAGTTTTTATAAGTCAAATTGATATGCCAATGGTTTTTTAGGTGCATGCACATGTGCACAGTTAAGTAGACAACCAAGATACGTGGATAAAGCTAAAAAAGCTAAAAAAATGTGGTTAAACAAGCTTACCATATCTTTGCAATTTGAATTCCTTCAGGAAAGAGGCCACCACTGCATCAGACATGACCATGTTAAAATCCAAATAAGAAACCATCAATACACATGATACATCACAGTTTCTGCAGGGCCAAACCTGTTATTTCGCAGATCCAACACAAAGGATTTAACGTTATTTTCCCTTAATGTCTTGATGGCCTCCTTAACAGATTCTGCATGAGGATAATCAATTGACACAATCAGCAGGACTTAGAATATGGAAAACATTATGATGCTTCACAGAGACATTAGAACTTTCTCGACATGGCAAACCTGCAGCATTTTGGTTAAATGTTGTCAATTTGATGTATCCGATCTTTGAGCTATCTTTTGCACCTGGAATCTCACACATTCTCGACCTCACTGGGTTTAAAGTGACAGTTTGTCTCCTGGCAATAATCAAACATGGTAGAATAATTAATGGTTACTTTTCAGTGAACGAATTTGATCCTTTTGTTGTCACTATGTAAGAGGGATTGTATAACTGACTTACGTTAGGACAACATGCCTGGTATTGGGCCCACTACGAATAGACAAATCTACTGAACTTCCCTCAGGGCCCCTAGCAAATAGTTGATAGAGGAACATCACATCTTAAAGCTATAAGAACATCATACAGTGGCAAAACTAAGGTATACAAGTATCATATATATCCATGTCTTCAGTGCATATAGACAAATAGTAATGATAATTGGTCTTACTGTAAGCGCTCTGCAGCATCATATATATCCATGTCTTCAGTGCTTCTGTTGTCAATGGCCAGAATAATGTCTCCAGGGAGAATGCCAGCTTTTTCTGCAGGACCACCTGGGGTGGCTGTCATTACAGCAACTCCTGTAGGTGATCCACTATTTGCCATCGGGTAACCAATCGATAAACCTACACCTGTCAGTGCGCCTTGCGTACCAGACTTCCTTCAGAAAAGATAATGGTGTGCTTTATGAATTATACTAACTGCATTGTAGACTTCTATGGAAGTCAGTAATTGAGTTTTATACCCGCAAGCTCTTCAATTTCTCTGGTTCCAAGAAACGAGTAAATGGGTCATCCAATGTTGAAAGCATTTTCTTGATTGCTGCATCTGAAATGCAATTTTGGCTAAGCAAAATGAGCATACGGAATCAAAATTCTAACAGTATTATGAGTTGTTTTCCACAAATACATAATGCACTTGAGTTCTGGATCATAGCACTCCCATTAGCTAATTTGTTAGTATGTACTAACACTGCTCCTTGGAGTTTTAGCTCCTACCAAAGGAGGCACTGTATTAAATGACTGACTATCGAAGACAGTATTCTAGTTGTAGCTAAGAAAAAGGAAGGGCAATATTCAGAACCGTACATGTTTCTTCCCTTGTATTCATAGGTTCATTGCGAAGGGCGTTTTCATGGTATCTAAACCAACTTTGACCATTGAATGATTTGTCATAGTATGCTCGATCAACTGCGCGCCAAGCCTCCAGGAAAAGCAAGTTTTCCTCTGTAAGAGCCGATGCTTGGATTACCCAATGACAAATTACACAGAGGTGTCAGTAGACATAAGAACAATGTGGAGAAAGGATGAAGCGGCAGGGTTTTACCAATGCCGAACACTTACACGAAGGTGCTGTATAAGAAGCTGCCGAGATGGACATCACGAGTACCATCCCTAAAACCACGCATCCCAAGCCAACAGACATGAAGTGCTTGGATGCCCCAGCCCCATCCTGGCGCAAAGCACTCACAGACTGATAACATCGGCTGATATTGCTGTGCAAGACAATCATCAGTGACGAGTAACGAGACAGCATTCTCCTTATTGGTCTTGTCAATCTGGAGACAGGCAGTCCACTCGCTAAACACTTGATGGATCTCCTGCAGCAATGCTTTGTTTGAGTGCGGCAGTATGCAGCCCGCAGAGGTGGACGAGGTTCCCATATAGATACAACTGCTACCTGTGATCCAATCATTAATAGTTCAAAACGGTGATAATTCTGAAAGGCAAACATAAGACAACAAGAAATTGCAGTAACATGAAGGTAAGTTGTGGTTCTAACTATAAGCAATGGCCAGCGGTACATTTTGTATTAGCATCAAGTAGGCAAACATCAAGCGAAGAAATGCTCGAAGAATTCATTAGCTAGCTTTACATGCCGAGTCATTAAATTTTTAGGTAGAATAGGCTAGAGTGGCTCGAAATTGCAGCATCAACACGGCCATAGTAGAAGCAACCAACAGCAGCAGCAGCCTGCGCTAACTGCCCAATTGCTTACTGAAATACCGGCGCGAGAGCTTCAGAGATGGATGGGTGGCAGAGACAGAAAGCGGAGCGGGGCGGTGGGGTGATCACCGTGTGAAGGCAGCGAAGAGAATCCCGCGACGGCGAGGCGGAGGACGCGCAGGATGCGGAGACGAAGAGCGGGTGAGAGCACGTCGCCATCGATCTCCCCTTTTCTCGCTCACTCGGAGTCGGAGATGGCTTTTCGAATGGGGGAGGAGAGGACGAGGCCTCCCGTTTTCTGGGGTCGCCGCTTTTTCAGTGGAGTAGAGGCGAACCTGGAATTTCTTTTGCGGTTGTGGATAATGGCCACGGAATTGCCAGGAGGAGAGAGCACGAGATGAAGACGATGACGACGACCGGAGACGAGAGGGGATTGGGCTAAGCGGTGTGGCCCACCACTCTGACTGTGCCTGCTGCGCTTTTTCGCGGCTGGGTGGATGGGCAACCGCCACGTAGCTTCAGCCCGATGGCTACTCATTTGCGGGTCGGGCCGAATCTTGTGCGATTATTGGGCCACAGTTGTTAGGCCATGTCTTCCAGCTTAAAGTCGGCCCGTCTGCTTGCTTCGTCTAGAATTGTTTCCTTCTTTGAGGGAGGAGAGTCGTCAGGTATGGAGCTGACTCTAATAGGCCAAATAGGAGTTCGTTCTGGTCAAGCTGAAGCTCGAGAGAAGGGGGATTGCAAGAAAAGGGAGTTCTTCGAAGTAGTAGTTTCGGCAAAGAAGTTGCTTGTCCAATTCTATACCAAAAAGTAGCACCGGATTCAATTCCCGAAAATCGGAAATCAGTTCCTTCCTTACTCAAGAAGGGCCCGTCGCTTCTTTAGTTTAGAGTAATCAAAAAAGAAAATGAGATCTTTAAGGCATTACACTCTCTTCCTCTTTAGAGGGGTTACAGGGCTATGCTCCTTCCAAGAGGGAAAGTGGGGCGATTCTTCTTCCTGTAAAGTTTCGTGTTCACATCCAGTCTTCTCTGTACACTAGTGCTGCTTCCAGTTCTATGCTATGTATGGTAGTCGTTTGACTCGGGAATCCCTGAGCCCAGCTTTTAGTCCGTGCCTGGCAGTTTCAGCCGTGGTCCAGTCCAGCAGCCTCTTTTCGATCCAAGAGTCGCATGAGAAGAAAGCTTCCGGTTAGCTTCAGTTAGTGTTAGTTAAATAGAACGGGAACCTCGTAACTATGCCAAGCCCGATCTTGGTTCCAATGCTGCAGAGAAAGGTTATGGGTAAAAAGAAGGTCTTTATCCTGGTGCTGCGGAGACCGGTGTTGCTGATCGAACTCATTTTCTTTCGAGGAGATCGAAAATCTCTTAATTTCTGCGAAACGAATTTACATATGCTGTTGGGAGTTAGTATAGAGTATGAGATATAGAGTATGACGGTGCGGGAGAAAGTGGTATAGAGGAGAGAATCTCGATGATCAGGACAGAATATTCTTTTTAGAGGATGGATTTAGAGTATGACGAGTGCGGATAGCCTAATGCCATTGTGCTGTGTTCTGTATTCACGAGCCTATTATTCCGTGACTAACAGGGCCTGACTAACAGATTTACATAGGAATTGCACTTACCCGCTCTGCGAGCCATGAACCACGCTAACAAATTTGACAAAAACGGAGGGAGGAAAGATTAGGCCACGCTCGATTCAACACCAGGAACAGACCGCAAGAGGAAGAGAAAGGGGAGGAGGGTGACGCCTCACCTGCAAGCACCAGAAGTCAAAAGACGGTGGCTGAGGAAGGAACCGGGAGAGCAGAGTGGAGAGGCCGAGGGCAAGGAGAACGGGGGACGAGCAGCGGCGGCGCTGAGGTGCGAGGAATGGCGCGAAAGAGTGGAAGGTAACCCTAACCTTCCCGCGACTATGGCCGGCTGCATCACCCGAGCCAGCCTTTCTCCTCTCGAGCGCTCGCTCGCGTCTCGCGTGAGCCAGGCCCGCCGGAAACGGAACTCATTCTCGTTTCTCGGGAGCCAGGCTCGCCGCGGCGTTCAGGCCCAGCACCGGACACAGGCAACCAAACTGCTCGAAGCTGCACCCAACGAGCCAGGCTGGGCCTCATCCAGGAAACCAAACGCACCCGAGATTCTCCTCCGGTCCTCCCACGGCAGCACGGCCCGGGGCACGGCGAGCGCCGCCCGCTACCCGCTCGCCGGCGATGGAGAAGGTGGTACTGGAGGTGCCTCTCACGAGGGAGAAGCTATCCGTTGGACCGGACAGGTAGCAAAAAATTGGTATTTGTTTGTTCCGATCGCGTGATGGATCGGACTCATCTGTCATCTGATTTCCGGATTCTCTGATGCGGCAGGGACGGAGGAAACCGAGGTGGCGTTGTGCTCGTGGCCACCGGGAGCTTCAATCCTCCCACTTACATGCACCTGCGAATGTTTGGTATGCTTCAAAGTTTGCTAATTTCTGCTACATATTGGGTGCTCTGGTACCCTTCAGCTTGTGATTGGGACTTGGGAGTGGGAGCGAGCAGTGAAGTTTTTTTTTCTCCCTGTTTCCTGTAGAGCTGGCAAAGGACGAGCTTCAGCAGCGAGGGTATTGTGTATTGGGTTGCTACATGTCTCCAGTGAATGATGCGTATAAGAAGAAGGTATATATTGTGGCTTTGCAAAATGCTATGAAACTGATAGTTGGTGCTCTTTCAACTGAGTTCAGATTCGATGTTGTTTAGGACCTCTTACCAGCTGCTCACCGGGTTCGCTTTTGTGAACTTGCATGCAAAAGCTCATCATTCGTGATGGTTGATCCATGGGAGGTAATGCTCTCCCTCGTCTATAATATGGAATCTTGTAATTTTGGTATAGCAGCAACTCATACATATTAATGCTTTGTCCTTCATAGGCAATGCAGAAAGGTTATCAGCGCACTTTGACCGTCCTTTCAAGAATTTGGAATTCTTTGTCCAAGGATGGTTTAGCTGATCAAGGTATATATAAGGAGGATTGTTTGCTCAACATAATGATAATACCTCATCATTTCATTTTCCCCATACTGTTATATTCAGTATGTAGTGACAAGAATTATTTTTCAGGTAGCCTGAAGGTAATGCTTTTATGTGGTTCTGACTTGCTTGAGTCATTCAGCACTCCAGGAGTTTGGATCCCAGATCAGGTGGAAATCTTGAACTTTGCTGACAATAACAAAAACTTTGGCACCTTTTTTCTCCTTGCAAACTTATGTCCTTTTTAGTTGGACTTTGGTTTTCCTTGTGAATCAACTTACTTTGATGACGCCTGCTTTTGTTTCCAGCTCAGAACCATATGCAAGGACTTTGGTGTCATATGTATACGCAGAGAAGGGAAAGATGTTGGGAAATTGATAGCCAAAAGTGATATACTGCAAGAGTGCAGGGTACAAACTTTTAATCTGAGGGTTTTAATATGGAAGCGGAATAAGTCTATCTACTGATGTTATCTGTGTGTGATCATTTCTGGATTCCTTTTCAGGATAACATCATTTCAGTCGATGAGATAGTGCCAAATCAGATCAGCTCATCCAGAGTAAGGTATTAGTCTTACAGACATTAGTTTGTGGATAACTTCATGCTATTCATCTGCATAATAGTTTATGGAACATTGAGATGCATCTATTTATGACTGAATTTCAGAGACTGCATAAAAAGAGGCATATCGATAAAGTATCTCACTTGTGATGAAGTAATTGAATACATTAGAGAACACAAGCTGTTTAGGGAAGCTGAAGGAGGTGATACAAGATTGTGATAATTGTGGTGTTTGGAGGTAATTCGACATGCAATTCTTTTTAACCTTGCAACAATATACCATGTATGTAGGCAACTGTGCAGTGAATCAGCATTGGTACTACATTTCGTTTTGATGCAGCCTCTTACTATTATGCAGTTGAATGACTTCTCTGTGATCAACATGTACTTGGGCTGTGGACAGCTACCTCCAGATAACATCTGGGTCGTGCATGCCGACTTGCTGAGAAGTTGTGGAAATTTCATGAAACAGGAAATGAAAGGGGCTCCATACAAACACCATGGAATAAAAGAGATGGCGGCTTAAGTCATCTGTGACTTTTTGGAAATAAGAGGGCTCAAGAATTCGTAACTTTAGTTTGGCTTGAATATAAAATTTTCAGAAGCAAGTGCTATATACTGTTGGCATTCTCATCTGATGTTCTAAATACCAATCATTGTGAACGAGTGATTGTGGATACGCTATCATGTAGATGAAGAAATCAAATGTCTTGTTTGCGCACATTATGATATATCTTTAGTGGAATAGCACAACCAATTTGCCTTGTAACGAGCAATTATATGCGACAGAACACATGCTTTTAACTGATAAGAGTCGGCTTTTTACACAACTCATGAGTTACTTTTACAAAAGTTTACATGTCCACAGAGGCGTGCCATTTACACCAGGAATTCGTAAGTTCACACTTAAAGAGACTGAGCAGAACCAATCCTATCTTCTGGAAAACATTATGAGGTCTTGAGAACATATTAACCAACAAACTCATATGGTCAGGAGCATGCGCGGGAGAGAGGGGAGAGAGTGAGTGGCAGGCCCCACGTTTTCAACTAACTAAAAAATGTTATAACTCACAAACCAAAAAACTAAATTAAATTCCGATTGCACCATTAAATTCGTTGCAATAAATCCTTCAAAACAAGATCTCAGATGGATATATTTTGATAAAATTTATAGAGGATGACAAGNAAAAGAGATGGCGGCTTAAGTCATCTGTGACTTTTTGGAAATAAGAGGGCTCAAGAATTCGTAACTTTAGTTTGGCTTGAATATAAAATTTTCAGAAGCAAGTGCTATATACTGTTGGCATTCTCATCTGATGTTCTAAATACCAATCATTGTGAACGAGCGATTGTGGATACGCTATCATGTAGATGAAGAAATCAAATGTCTTGTTTGCACACATTATGATACATCTTTAGTGGAATAGCACAACCAATTCGCCTTGTAACGAGCAATTATATGCGACAGAACACATGCTTTTAACTGATAAGAGTCGGCTTTTTACACAACTCATGAGTTGCTTTTATAAAAGTTTACATGTCCACAGAGGCGTGCCATTTACACCAGGAATTCGTAAGTTCACACTTAAAGAGACTGAGCAGAACCAATCCTATCTTCTGGAAAACATTATGAGGTCTTGAGAACATATTAACCAACAAACTCATATGGTCAGGAGCATGCGCGGGAGAGAGGGGAGAAAGTGAGTGGCAGGCCCCACGTTTTCAACTAACTAAAAAATGTTATAACTCACAAACCAAAAAACTAAATTAAATTCCGATTGCACCATTAAATTCGTTGCAATAAATCCTTCAAAACAAGATCTCAGATGGATATATTTTGATAAAATTTATAGAGGATGACAAGTGGGGTCGCTGTTGGGAGTTAGTATAGAGTATGAGATATAGAGTATGACGGGTGCGGGAGAAAGTGGTATAGAGGAGAGAATCTCGATGATCAGGACAGAATATTCTTTTTAGAGGATGGATTTAGAGTATGACGAGTGCGGATAGCCTAATGCCATTGTGCTGTGTTCTGTATTCATGAGCCTATTATTCCGTGACTAACAGGGCCTGACTAACAGATTTACATAGGAATTGCACTTACCCGCTCTGTGAGCCATGAACCACGCTAACAAATTCGACAAAAACGGAGGGAGGAAAGATTAGGCCACGCTCGATTCAACACCAGGAACAGACCGCAAGAGGAAGAGAAAGGGGAGGAGGGTGACGCCTCACCTGCAAGCACCAGAAGTCAAAAGACGGTGGCTGAGGAAGGAACCGGGAGAGCAGAGTGGAGAGGCCGAGGGCAAGGAGAACGGGGGACGAGCAGCGGCGGCGCTGAGGTGCGAGGAATGGCACGAAAGAGTGGGAGGTAACCCTAACCTTCCCGCGACTGTGGCCGGCTGCATCGCCCGAGCCAGCCTTTCTCCTCTCGAGCGCTCGCTCGCGTCTCGCGTGAGCCATGCCCGCCGGAAACGGAACTCATTCTCGTTTCTTGGGAGCCAGGCTCGCCGCGGCGTTCTGGCCCAGCACCGGACACAGGCAACCAAACTGCTCGAAGCTGCACCCAACGAGCCAGGCTGGGCCTCATCCAGGAAACCAAACGCGCCCGAGATTCTCCTCCGGTCCTCCCACGGCAGCACGGCCTGGGGCACGGCGAGCGCCGCCCGCTACCCGCTCACCGGCGATGGAGGAGGTGGTACTGGAGGTGCCTCTCACGAGGGAGAAGCTATCCGTTGGATCGGACAGGTAGCAAAAAACTGGTATTTGTTTGTTCCGATCGCGTGATGGATCAGACTCGTCTGTCATCTTGTCATACCCGGATTTACGAAGGAAATCCGAATGCTACTATATGTGTGCCCAGGAAGTCTTTACACACATATAGCTCAGAAATGAATATCAAAGAAAGGAAAAATAGTGCTCGATAACATAAATCATAACAAGTCTTACATCACAGGCATTACATTTATTAACGAGTTTATCAAAGTAGCGGAAGCCTGATGTAATCTAACTCTAAGAACATCTCCACAGGGACTCTGACTGGGAGAATGCACTGCCTAGAAGTCCGGGAACTCCTCGGGGAAGACAAAAGCATCCACAGGCAGCTCATCTGAGTACCCATCCGGGATTTTGTTGAAGTGAAGCAAGTGTAAGTAATCCATCTTACTTAGCAAGCATAACATGATTAAATGAGGCTCAAAAGGCTAGACAAGGTTTGAACTGTGGTTAGCAATTTTAGTTGATTGATTTTAGAATTAACCTAAATTACTAGAATTATATGACAACCCGGTTGTAACCCACATTATGAAAACATGTGAGATATTATAAGTAACCGACATCATCATTAACCATTCCTTTAGAAAACAAGGAACCGCTCGAAAAGGATCCAGGCCGCTCTTGACCGTGAGCACGGCTGTTATAACAGTTTTACACTCTGCAGAGGTTGTACACTTTCACCACCGGTCGCGACACCCCTTTGCCATAGGCAATGCACTCCCAAAACGAGCACAGGGTATCACTACGAGACCTTTCAAAAGACACCCTAGCAAGCTAGTGGCCGCTACGGTTTCCTGACAGGCGTATGGACCCCTCCAGACTCCAGCCAAAACATAACACAAAAGCTTCACACAAACCCCAACGAGAACTGACCGAGATCCACACTTAAACCTGGCAGCCCCACTTGCGCCTTTTGGTAACCACTAGACAAGCTAGAGCCGTACAGTTTACTTAGTCAAGACCAGAGCCATGTGATTCCTGTGGTTGTACGGTTTTCCTGGGTGGCCGCTTTAAGATCGGAACCTTAAGAAGAGACGCTTAGAGCAATGCAAACACATGCTCAAGCTCCCTAAACCAAGTTGCTAAAAAGCACATTTTAATAAGGTTCCAAGTATAACATTAGTCAGGATTATTATTTCATAACGAACATTAGCGGTTGGCAAGCATAGCGAGAACTAACATATCTACCCATATGCAAAACCCAGGGTAAACAAGGAATATAGGATAAACAAGACTAGTCATTCCTAAGGTTTAACAAATTTAGACACATGCATGAATGAATATCATGATTAAAAGGTGAATAGGTATCAAGGATGAATCATGTTACACTTGCCTTCCTCAAAGTATTGCTGCTGATCCGATTCTTCAAACTCTTGATCAAAGCTGGCCTCGAACTGCTCGCAAACTATACACGCATTCCAATCACCACACATACATCCATCACAAGCCAGTACATGCATACAAAAGTATTTCTATTAGAACAGTACACCATACAATGAAAACAGAAACAAAAAGGATATAAAACTAATCTACGCATTTCTACGAACACAACAACGCGAAAATCACTCTAATCGGATTTACGGTGATTAAACTACGCTAAAAACAAGACGAAGGTCTAAGCTGCGATAAACTGAGGACCTAAACATGTTTAACCCTAGACAGCATGGATGTTTTGTAAAACACAGGGGAGGGACTGCGGGTTTCTTAGGGATTTCTGCAGGGGCTCTTTAACATAAACATGAAGGGGTAACTTTGATCTATTCTAGGCCACTGGATCGAAGATGGACGGTCGGAGGGGATCTGTTCGGCCTGCAGGCAAGGGGGCGCCATTCCTCGGCCTTCCCTCGTGAGCAGGAGGGCGGCGCTCGCCCAGAACACCATTCTGGTCACCGTCGTTGAGGGGGCCAAGAGCTACGATGCACGGATTTCTGCGTTGGGCGGCAAAACGAGATCGAGGCGTCGAGGGCAACTCGTTTTAGCGCTCACCTAGGGCAGCCGAGCAGCAAGGGCGACGGGGCTTGGAGAGGGGCAGAGCAGAACGCCGTCGGCCGTGGAGAGGGATCGTGCGGCCTGCTGTTCGTCGCCGAGGTAAGGTCCTCGGGTTCCTTCGCTGTTCGGGCGACAAGGTGGGGTCCCGGCGTTCCTGTGCAAGAGATTTTGGGGAGGGAGAGGTCAGAACATCCATGGAGGAGGGATTTAGGTGCAGCGGCAGTCTTTACCTTCGCTGCTCACGACGAAATCCAGCGAGACAGAAGTTGGCGATGGAATTAGAGTTGCAGGGAGGTAAAGGAGGTTGGGGGGAATCTCGTCCAAGGTTTTGCAGAGGGGGAAGAGAGCTTGGGCACCTGAATTGAAGAGAGGGGGCTGTTTTGTTGCTGCGACATTAATGCAATTGAAAGGAAATTATGTCAGGCGTTTCTGGTGGAAGAGGAAAGGAAGGGGCGAAGGTTCAGGGAAGGGAGGGCGTGCGACGTTCCTGCGTGAGAAGAGGGAGGGGGGGGCGACGCAGGGAGAGAAGAGGGGCATCGTGATTTCTGCGTGAGGGAGAGGGGAGGGGATGAGGGGGTGAGAATGGATCTGTTTGGGCCTGGGTTGGATCTGTTTGGGCCCAAGGGAGAGGGGGAGAGTTGGGTTGGGCCCAGGGAGAATTGAAAGAGAGAATGGGCCTGCAAGAAAGAAAGAAAGAAGGGAGGGAAAAACAGGTCGGGCCAGGTTTGGTTGACGGGGTTTGGGCTTCGGAAAGAAAGAAACAGGCCCGAGTTATGGGTACTTAGGGCTTAGCACAAAAGAACACTCATACAAGAAAACAATGCATCGGCATGAAATGCACAAACAAGTTTCTAAGCCTAGGGTTGATTTTAATTTCTGAAAAGGATTTTAATTTGTCTAAATTTTGTGAATGCTCACACAAAAACCTAGCAAAATTAATTACTAATTCGAAAAAGGAATTTTTAGGGTGTTACACATCTGATTTCCGGATTCTCTGATGCGGCAGGGACGGAGGAAACCGAGGTGGCATTGTGCTCGTGGCCACCGGGAGCTTCAATCCTCCCACTTACATGCACCTGCGAATGTTTGGTATGCTTCAAAGTTTGCTAATTTCTGCTACATATTGGGTGCTCTGGTACCCTTCAGCTTGTGATTGGGACTTGGGAGTGGGAGCGAGCAGTGAAGTTTTTTTTTCTCCCTGTTTCCTGTAGAGCTAGCAAAGGATGAGCTTCAGCAGCGAGGGTATTGTGTATTGGGTGGCTACATGTCTCCAGTGAATGATGCGTATAAGAAGAAGGTATATATTGTGGCTTTGCAAAATGCTTATGAAACTGATAGTTGGTGCTCTTTCAACTGAGTTCAGATTTGTTGTTGTTTAGGACCTCTTACCAGCTGCTCACCGGGTTCGCTTTTGTGAACTTGCATGCAAAAGCTCATCATTCGTGATGGTTGATCCATGGGAGGTAATGCTCTCCCTCGTCTATAATATGGAATCTTGTAATTTTGGTATAGCAGCAACTCATACATATTAATGCTTTGTCCTTCATAGGCAATGCAGAAAGGTTATCAGCGCACTTTGACCGTCCTTTCAAGAATTTGGAATTCTTTGTCCAAGGATGGTTTAGCTGATCAAGGTATATATAAGGAGGATTGTTTGCTCAATATAATGATAATACCTCATCATTTCATTTTCCCCATACTGTTATATTCAGTATGTAGTGACAAGAATTATTTTTCAGGTAGCCTGAAGGTAATGCTTTTATGTGGTTCTGACTTGCTTGAGTCATTCAGCACTCCAGGAGTTTGGATCCCAGATCAGGTGGAAATCTTGAACTTTGCTGACAATAACAAAAACTTTGGCACCTTTTTTCTCCTTGCAAACTTATGTCCTTTTTAGTTGGACTTTGGTTTTCCTTGTGAATCAACTTACTTTGATGACGCTTGCTTTTGTTTCCAGCTCAGAACCATATGCAAGGACTTTGGTGTCATATGTATACGCAGAGAAGGGAAAGATGTTGGGAAATTGATAGCCAAAAGTGATATACTGCAAGAGTGCAGGGTACAAACTTTTAATCTGAGGGTTTTAATATGGAAGCGGAATAAGTCTATCTACTGATGTTATCTGTGTGTGGTCATTTCTGGATTCCTTTTCAGGATAACATCATTTCAGTCGATGAGATAGTGCCAAATCAGATCAGCTCATCCAGAGTAAGGTATTAGTCTAACAGACATTAGTTTGTGGATAACTTCATGCTATTCATCTGCATAATAGTTTATGGAACATTGAGATGCATCTATTTATGACTGAATTTCAGAGACTGCATAAAAAGAGGCATATCGATAAAGTATCTCACTTGTGATGAAGTAATTGAATACATTAGAGAACACAAGCTGTTTAGGGAAGCTGAAGGAGGTGATACAAGATTGTGATAATTGTGGTGTTTGGAGGTAATTCGACATGCAATTCTTTTTAACCTTGCAACAATATACCATGTATGTCGGCAACTGTGCAGTGAATCAGCATTGGTACTACATTTCGTTTTGATGCAGCCTCTTACTATTATGCAGTTGAATGACTTCTCTGTGATCAACATATACTTGGGCTGTGGACAGCTACCTCCAGATAACATCTGGGTCGTGCATGCCGACTTGCTGAGAAGTTGTGGAAATTTCATGAAACAGGAAATGAAAGGGGCTCCATACAAACACCATGGAATAAAAGAGATGGCGGCTTAAATCATCTGTGACTTTGTGGAAATTTTGTCTTTGTGGAAATAAGAGGGCTCAAGAATTCGTAACTTTAGTTTGGCTTGAATATAAAATTTTCAGAAGCAAGTGCTATATACTGTTGGCATTCTCATCTGATGTTCTAAATACCAATCATTGTGAACGAGCGATTGTGGATACGCTATCATGTATATGAAGAAATCAAATGTCTTGTTTGCACACAATATGATACATCTTTAGTGGAATAGCACAACCAATTCGCCTTGTAACGAGCAATTATATGCGACAGAACACATGCTTTTAACTGATAAGAGTCGGCTTTTTACACAACTCATGAGTTGCTTTTACAAAAGTTTACATGTCCACAGAGGCGTGCCATTTACACCAGGAATTCGTAAGTTCACACTTAAAGAGACTGAGCAGAACCAATCCTATCTTCTGGAAAACATTATGAGGTCTTGAGAACATATTAACCAACAAACTCATATGGTCCAGAGCATGCGCGGGAGAGAGGGGAGAGAGTGAGTGGCGGGCCCCACGTTTTCAACGAACTAAAAAATGTTATAACTCACAAACCAAAAAACTAAATTAAATTCCGATTGCACCATTAAATTCGTTGCAATAAATCCTTCAAAACAAGATCTCAGATGGATATATTTTGATAAAATTTATAGAGGATGACAAGTGGGGCCGCTGTTCGGAGTTAGTATAGAGTATGAGATATAGAGTATGACGGGTGCGGGAGAAAGTGGTATAGAGGAGAGAATCTCGATGATCAGGACAGAATATTCTTTTTAGAGGATGGATTTAGAGTATGACGAGTGCGGATAGCCTAATGCCATTGTGCCGTGTTCTGTATTCACGAGCCTATTATTCCGTGACTAACAGGGCCTGACTAAGAGATTTACATAGGAATTGCACTTACCCGCTCTGTGAGCCATGAACCACGCTAACAAATTCGACAAAAACGGAGGGAGGAAAGATTAGGCCACGCTCGATTCAACACCAGGAACAGACCGCAAGAGGAAGAGAAAGGGGAGGAGGGTGACGCCTCACCTGCAAGCACCAGAAGTCAAAAGACGGTGGCTGAGGAAGGAACCGGGAGAGCAGAGTGGAGAGGCCGAGGGCAAGGAGAACGGGGGACGAGCAGCGGCGGCGCTGAGGTGCGAGGAATGGCGCGAAAGAGTGGAAGGTAACCCTAACCTTCCCGCGACTGTGGCCGGCTGCATCGCCCGAGCCAGCCTTTCTCCTCTCGAGCGCTCGCTCGCGTCTCGCGTGAGCCAGGCCCGCCGGAAACGGAACTCATTCTCGTTTCTCGGGAGCCAGGCTCGCCGCGGCGTTCAGGCCCAGCACCGGACACAGGCAACCAAACTGCTCGAAGCTGCACCCAATGAGCCTGGCTGGGCCTCATCTAGGAAACCAAACGCGCCCGAGATTCTCCTCCGGTCCTCCCACGGCAGCACGGCCCGGGGCACGGCGACCGCCGCCCGCTACCCGCTCGCCGGCGATGGAGGAGGTGGTACTGGAGGTGCCTCTCACGAGGGAGAAGCTATCCGTTGGACCGGACAGGTAGCAAAAAACTGGTATTTGTTTGTTCCGATCGCGTGATGGATCGGACTCGTCTGTCATCTGATTTCCGGATTCTCTGATGCGGCAGGGACGGAGGAAACCGAGGTGGCGTTGTGCTCGTGGCCACCGGGAGCTTCAATCCTCCCACTTACATGCACCTGCGAATGTTTGGTATGCTTCAAAGTTTGCTAATTTCTGCTACATATTGGGTGCTCTGGTACCCTTCAGCTTGTGATTGGGACTTGGGAGTGGGAGCGAGCAGTGAAGTTTTTTTTTTCTCCCAGTTTCCTATAGAGCTGGCAAAGGATGAGCTTCAGCAGCGAGGGTATTGTGTATTGGGTGGCTACATGTCTCCAGTGAATGATGCGTATAAGAAGAAGGTATATATTGTGGCTTTGCAAAATGCTTATGAAACTGATAGTTGGTGCTCTTTCAACTGAGTTCAGATTTGATGTTGTTTAGGACCTCTTACCAGCTGCTCACCGGGTTCGCTTTTGTGAACTTGCATGCAAAAGCTCATCATTCGTGATGGTTGATCCATGGGAGGTAATGCTCTCCCTCGTCTATAATATGGAATCTTGTAATTTTGGTATAGCAGCAACTCATACATATTAATGCTTTGTCCTTCATAGGCAATGCAGAAAGGTTATCAGCGCACTTTGACCGTCCTTTCAAGAATTTGGAATTCTTTGTCCAAGGATGGTTTAGCTGATCAAGGTATATATAAGGAGGATTGTTTGCTCAACATAATGATAATACCTCATCATTTCATTTTCCCCATACTATTATATTCAGTATGTAGTGACAAGAATTATTTTTCAGGTAGCCTGAAGGTAATGCTTTTATGTGGTTCTGACTTGCTTGAGTCATTCAGCCCTACAGGAGTTTGGATCCCAGATCAGGTGGAAATCTTGAACTTTGCTGACAATAACAAAAACTTTGGCACCTTTTTTCTCCTTGCAAACTTATGTCCTTTTTAGTTGGACTTTGGTTTTCCTTGTGAATCAACTTACTTTGATGACGCCTGCTTTTGTTTCGAGCTCAGAACCATATGCAAGGACTTTGGTGTCATATGTATACGCAGAGAAGGGAAAGATGTTGGGAAATTGATAGCCAAAAGTGATATACTGCAAGAGTGCAGGGTACAAACTTTTAATCTGAGGGTTTTAATATGGAAGCGGAATAAGTCTATCTACTGATGTTATCTGTGTGTGATCATTTCTGGATTCCTTTTCAGGATAACATCATTTCAGTCGATGAGATAGTGCCAAATCAGATCAGCTCATCCAGGGTAAGGTATTAGTCTTACAGACATTAGTTTGTGGATAACTTCATGCTATTCATCTGCATAATAGTTTATGGAACATTGAGATGCATCTATTTATGACTGAATTTCAGAGACTGCATAAAAAGAGGCATATCGATAAAGTATCTCACTTGTGATGAAGTAATTGAATACATTAGAGAACACAAGCTGTTTAGGGAAGCTGAAGGAGGTGATACAAGATTGTGATAATTGTGGTGTTTGGAGGTAATTCGACATGCAATTCTTTTTAACCTTGTAACAATATACCATGTATGTAGGCAACTGTGCAGTGAATCAGCATTGGTACTACATTTCGTTTTGATGCAGCCTCTTACTATTATGCAGTTGAATGAGTTCTCTGTGATCAACATGTACTTGGGCTGTGGACAGCTACCTCCAGATAACATCTGGGTCGTGCATGCCGACTTGCTGAGAAGTTGTGGAAATTTCATGAAACAGGAAATGAAAGGGGCTCCATACAAACACCATGGAATAAAAGAGATGGTGGCTTAAATCATCTGTGACTTTGTGGAAATAAGAGGGCTCAAGAATTCGTAACTTTAGTTTGGCTTGAATATAAAATTTTCAGAAGCAAGTGCTATATACTGTTGGCATTCTCATCTGATGTTCTAAATACCAATCATTGTGAACGAGCAATTGTGGATACGCTATCATGTAGATGAAGAAATCAAATGTCTTGTTTGCACACATTATGATACATCTTTAGTGGAATAGCACAACCAATTCACCTTGTAACGAGCAATTATATGCGACAGAACACATGCTTTTAACTGATAAGAGTCGGCTTTTTACACAACTCATGAGTTGCTTTTACAAAAGTTTACATGTCCACAGAGGCGTGCCATTTACACCAGGAATTCGTAAGTTCACACATAAAGAGACTGAGCAGAACCAATCCTATCTTCTGGAAAACATTATGAGGTCTTGAGAACATATTAACCAACAAACTCATATGGTCCAGAGCATGCACGGGAGAGAGGGGAGAGAGTGAGTGGCGGGCCCCACGTTTTCAACGAACTAAAAAATGTTATAACTCACAAACCAAAAAACTAAATTAAATTCCGATTACACCATTAAATTCGTTGCAATAAATCCTTCAAAACAAGATCTCAGATAGATATATTTTGATAAAATTTATAGAGGATGACAAGTGGGGCCGCTGGAGTTAGTATAGAGTATGAGATATAGAGTATGACGGGTGCGGGAGAAAGTGGTATAGAGGAGAGAATCTCGATGATCAGGACAGAATATTCTTTTTAGAGGATGGATTTAGAGTATGACGAGTGCGGATAGCCTAATGCCATTGTGCTGTGTTCTGTATTCACGAGCCTATTATTCCGTGACTAACAGGGCCTGACTAACAGATTTACATAGGAATTGCACTTACCCGCTCTGTGAGCCATGAACCACGCTAACAAATTCGACAAAAACGGAGGGAGGAAAGATTAGGCCACGCTCGATTCAACACCAGGAACAGACCGCAAGAGGAAGAGAAAGGGGAGGAGGGTGACGCCTCACCTGCAAGCACCAGAAGTCAAAAGACGGTGGCTGAGGAAGGAACCGGGAGAGCAGAGTGGAGAGGCCGAGGGCAAGGAGAACGGGGGACGAGCAGCGGCGGCGCTGAGGTGCGAGGAATGGCGCGAAAGAGTGGAAGGTAACCCTAACCTTCCCGCGACTGTGGCCGGCTGCATCGCCCGAGCCAGCCTTTCTCCTCTCGAGCGCTCGCTCGCGTCTCGCGTGAGCCAGGCCCGCCGGAAACGGAACTCATTCTCGTTTCTCGGGAGCCAGGCTCGCCGCGGCGTTCAGGCCCAGCACCGGACACAGGCAACCAAACTGCTCGAAGCTGCACCCAACGAGCCAGGCTGGGCCTCATCCAGGAAACCAAACGCGCCCGAGATTCTCCTCCGGTCCTCCCACGGCAGCACGGCCCGGGGCACGGCGAGCGCCGCCCGCTACCCGCTCGCCGGCGATGGAGGAGGTGGTACTGGAGGTGCCTCTCATGAGGGAGAAGCTATCCGTTGGACCGGACAGGTAGCAAAAAACTGGTATTTGTTTGTTCCGATCGCGTGATGGATCGGACTCGTCTGTCATCTGATTTCCGGATTCTCTGATGCGGCAGGGACGGAGGAAACCGTGGTGGCGTTGTGCTCGTGGCCACCGGGAGCTTCAATCCTCCCACTTACATGCACCTGCGAATGTTTGGTATGCTTCAAAGTTTGCTAATTTCTGCTACATATTGGGTGCTCTGGTACCCTTCAGCTTGTGATTGGGACTTGGGAGTGGGAGCGAGCAGTGAAGTTTTTTTTTCTCCCTGTTTCCTGTAGAGCTGGCAAAGGATGAGCTTCAGCAGCGAGGGTATTGTGTATTGGGTGGCTACATGTCTCCAGTGGATGATGCGTATAAGAAGAAGGTATATATTGTGGCTTTGCAAAATGCTTATGAAACTGATAGTTGGTGCTCTTTCAACTGAGTTCAGATTTGATGTTGTTTAGGACCTCTTACCAGCTGCTCACCGGGTTCGCTTTTGTGAACTTGCATGCAAAAGCTCATCATTCGTGATGGTTGATCCATGGGAGGTAATGCTCTCCCTCGTCTATAATATGGAATCTTGTAATTTTGGTATAGCAGCAACTCATACATATTAATGCTTTGTCCTTCATAGGCAATGCAGAAAGGTTATCAGCGCACTTTGACCGTCCTTTCAAGAATTTGGAATTCTTTGTCCAAGGATGGTTTAGCTGATCAAGGTATATATAAGGAGGATTGTTTGCTCAACATAATGATAATACCTCATCATTTCATTTTCCCCATACTGTTATATTCAGTATGTAGTGACAAGAATTATTTTTCAGGTAGCTTGAAGGTAATGCTTTTATGTGGTTCTGACATGCTTGAGTCATTCAGCACTCCAGGAGTTTGGATCCCAGATCAGGTGGAAATCTTGAACTTTGCTGACAATAACAAAAACTTTGGCACCTTTTTTCTCCTTGCAAACTTATGTCCTTTTTAGTTGGACTTTGGTTTTCCTTGTGAATCAACTTACTTTGATGACGCCTGCTTTTGTTTCCAGCTCAGAACCATATGCAAGGACTTTGGTGTCATATGTATACGCAGAGAAGGGAAAGATGTTGGGAAATTGATAGCCAAAAGTGATATACTGCAAGAGTGCAGGGTACAAACTTTTAATCTGAGGGTTTTAATATGGAAGCGGAATAAGTCTATCTACTGATGTTATCTGTGTGTGATCATTTCTGGATTCCTTTTCAGGATAACATCATTTCAGTCGATGAGATAGTGCCAAATCAGATCAGCTCATCCAGAGTAAGGTATTAGTCTTACAGACATTAGTTTGTGGATAACTTCATGCTATTCATCTGCATAATAGTTTATGGAACATTGAGATGCATCTATTTATGACTGAATTTCAGAGACTGCATAAAAAGAGGCATATCGATAAAGTATCTCACTTGTGATGAAGTAATTGAATACATTAGAGAACACAAGCTGTTTACGGAAGCTGAAGGAGGTGATACAAGATTGTGATAATTGTGGTGTTTGGAGGTAATTCGACATGCAATTCTTTTTAACCTTGCAACAATATACCATGTATGTAGGCAACTGTGCAGTGAATCAGCATTGGTACTACATTTCGTTTTGATGCAGCCTCTTACTATTATGCAGTTGAATGACTTCTCTGTGATCAACATGTACTTGGGCTGTGGACAGCTACCTCCAGATAACATCTGGGTCGTGCATGCCGACTTGCTGAGAAGTTGTGGAAATTTCATGAAACAGGAAATGAAAGGGGCTCCATACAAACACCATGGAATAAAAGAGATGGCGGCTTAAATCATATGTGACTTTGTGGAAATAAGAGGGCTCAAGAATTCGTAACTTTAGTTTGGCTTGAATATAAAATTTTCAGAAGCAAGTGCTATATACTGTTGGCATTCTCATCTGATGTTCTAAATACCAATCATTGTGAACGAGCGATTGTGGATACGCTATCATGTAGATGAAGAAATCAAATGTCTTGTTTGCACACATTATGATACATCTTTAGTGGAATAGCACAACCAATTCGCCTTGTAACGAGCAATTATATTTGACAGAACACATGCTTTTAACTGATAAGAGTCGGCTTTTTACACAACTCATGAGTTGCTTTTACAAAAGTTTACATGTCCACAGAGGCGTGCATTTACACCAGGAATTCGTAAGTTCACACTTAAAGAGACTGAGCAGAACCAATCCTATCTTCTGGAAAACATTATGAGGTCTTGAGAACATATTAACCAACAAACTCATATGGTCCAGAGCATGCGCGGGAGAGAGGGGAGAGAGTGAGTGGCGGGCCCCACGTTTTCAACTAACTAAAAAATGTTATAACTCACAAACCAAAAAACTAAATTAAATTCCAATTGCACCATTAAATTCGTTGCAATAAATCCTTCAAAACAAGATCTCAGATGGATATATTTTGATAAAATTTATAGAGGATGACAAGTGGGGCCGCTGTTGGGAGTTAGTATAGAGTATGAGATATAGAGTATGACGGGTGCGGGAGAAAGTGGTATAGAGAAGAGAATCTCGATGATCAGGACAGAATATTCTTTTTAGAGGATGGATTTAGAGTATGATGAGTGCGGATAGCCTAATGCCATTGTGCTGTGTTCTGTATTCACGAGCCTATTATTCCGTGACTAACAGGGCCTAACTAACAGATTTACATAGGAATTGCACTTACTCGCTCTGTGAGCCATGAACCACGCTAACAAATTCGACAAAAACGGAGGGAGGAAAGATTAGGCCACGCTCGATTCAACACCAGGAACAGACCGCAAGAGGAAGAGAAAGGGGAGGAGGGTGACGCCTTACCTGCAAGCACCAGAAGTCAAAAGACGGTGGCTGAGGAAGGAACCGGGAGAGCAGAGTGGAGAGGCCGAGGGCAAGGAGAACGGGGGACGAGCAGCGGCGGCGCTGAGGTGCGAGGAATGGCGCGAAAGAGTGGAAGGTAACCCTAACCTTCCCGCGACTGTGGCCGGCTGCATCGCCCGAGCCAGCCTTTCCCCTCTCGAGCGCTCGCTCGCGTCTCGCGTGAGCCAGGACCGCCGGAAACGGAACTCATTCTCGTTTCTCTGGAGCCAGGCTCGCCGCGGCGTTCAGGCCCAGCACCGGACACAGGCAACCAAACTGCTCGAAGCTGCACCCAACGAGCCAGGCTGGGCCTCATCCAGGAAACCAAACGCGCCCGAGATTCTCCTCCGGTCCTCCCACGGCAGCACGGCCCGGGGCACGGCGAGCGCCGCCCGCTACCCGCTCGCCGGCGATGGAGGAGGTGGTACTGGAGGTGCCTCTCACGAGGGAGAAGCTATCCGTTGGACCGGACAGGTAGCAAAAAACTGGTATTTGTTTGTTCCGATCGCGTGATGGATCGGACTCGTCTGTCATCTGATTTCCGGATTCTCTGATGCGGCAGGGACGGAGGAATGGCGTTGTGCTCGTGGCCGCCGGGAGCTTCAATCCTCCCACTTACATGCACCTGCGAATGTTTGGTATGTTTCAAAGTTTGCTAATTTCTGCTACATATTGGGTGCTCTGGTACCCTTCAGCTTGTGATTGGGACTTGGGAGTGGGANTTGGAGTGCACTGAGAAATAAGAGGTTGGAATGTGGATGAGAGACCCTCATATAGAGGAGTAGGGGCTTTAATTTGAGAGATTGGTTGGAGTTCCTCTTAGGTTTTAAGTTCTAGCTATGTCTAGATTAGGTTCTAGGTCGTCTAGGGTTTGGTTCCTTGGCTGTGACGGCGAGACGGCGGCGACGGCGCAGCGATGGCGGAATAAGTTCTTTCGGCTCCTTCCCCGTTTCGACGGCGTGTGCTCCGACGTCGGCGAGGAGTCAGTGAAGATGATGTCAGGCGATTCGGGAGCTTCCTTTCTCAACATCAACGACGACGTGGTCGACTTCGTTGGCGGAGGCGGTCACCGGAAGGACTTCATCTCCGGCGATGGCAACCACCGGCGGCAGCGGCGGCGATGGCGGATGAAGACGAGGAAGGAATTAGAATCGCCTGGGAGGGTGGGCCCTTTCTTCCCTGCGATGGGATCTCGTTCCGGTTTGTCGACGACTTCGGCAGCGGCGGATTCCTTTTCCGGCCGGCGGTCAGTTGGCCGACGGTGGCGGATCTGCTTTTCTCCTTCCCTGGTCGTTGTTTTGCCGGTGGCGCAGGACTTCACGCTGCTTTGTTCTTCCGGCGAAGATGGCCGATGTGCTCGGGAGGCAGTTTACTCGGCTTCGTCGCCTCGAAGTAAGTCCTCCTATGCGGTCTCCACCATGTGGACTTCGTCGATGCAGTACATGGCGGCTGCTAGTTTGACTCCGGCGGCGTGCTGCGACCGGGATTCGAGGAGATGGCGAGAAGACCCTGAAAGGATCGGACTCGTCTGTCATCTGATTTCCGGATTCTCTGATGCGGCAGGGACGGAGGAAACCGAGGTGGCGTTGTGCTCGTGGCCACCGGGAGCTTCAATCCTCCCACTTACATGCACCTGCGAATGTTTGGTATGCTTCAAAGTTTGCTAATTTCTGCTACATATTGGGTGCTCTGGTACCCTTCAGCTTGTGATTGGGACTTGGGAGTGGGAGCGAGCAGTGAAGTTTTTTTTTTCTCCCTGTTTCCTGTAGGGCTGGCAAAGGATGAGCTTCAGCAGCGAGGGTATTGTGTATTGGATTGCTACATGTCTCCAGTGGATGATGCGTATAAGAAGAAGGTATATATTGTGGCTTTGCAAAATGCTTATGAAACTGATAGTTGGTGCTCTTTCAACTGAGTTCAGATTTGATGTTGTTTAGGACCTCTTACCAGCTGCTCACCGGGTTCGCTTTTGTGAACTTGCGTGCAAAAGCTCATCATTCGTGATGGTTGATCCATGGGAGGTAATGCTCTCCCTCGTCTATAATATGGAATCTTGTAATTTTGGTATAGCAGCAACTCATACATATTAATGCTTTGTCCTTCATAGGCAATGCAGAAAGGTTATCAGCGCACTTTGACCGTCCTTTCAAGAATTTGGAATTCTTTGTCCAAGGATGGTTTAGCTGATCAAGGTATATATAAGGAGGATTGTTTGCTCAACATAATGATAATACCTCATCATTTCATTTTCCCCATACTGTTATATTCAGTATGTAGTGACAAGAATTATTTTTCAGGTAGCCTGAAGGTAATGCTTTTATGTGGTTCTGACTTGCTTGAGTCATTCAGCACTCCAGGAGTTTGGATCCCAGATCAGGTGGAAATCTTGAACTTTGCTGACAATAACAAAAACTTTGGCACCTTTTTTCTCCTTGCAAACTTATGTCCTTTTTAGTTGGACTTTGGTTTTCCTTGTGAATCAACTTACTTTGATGACGCCTGCTTTTGTTTCGACCTCAGAACCATATGCAAGGACTTTGGTGTCGTATGTATACGCAGAGAAGGGAAAGATGTTGGGAAATTGATAGCCGAAAGTGATATACTGCAAGAGTGCAGGGTACAAACTTTTAATCTGAGGGTTTTAATATGGAAGCGGAATAAGTCTATCTACTGATGTTATCTGTGTGTGATCATTTCTGGATTCCTTTTCAGGATAACATCATTTCAGTCGATGAGATAGTGCCAAATCAGATCAGCTCATCCAGAGTAAGGTATTAGTCTTACAGACATTAGTTTGTGGATAACTTCATGCTATTCATCTGCATAATAGTTTATGGAACATTGAGATGCATCTATTTATGACTGAATTTCAGAGACTGCATAAAAAGAGGCATATCGATAAAGTATCTCACTTGTGATGAAGTAATTGAATACATTAGAGAACACAAGCTGTTTAGGGAAGCTGAAGGAGGTGATACAAGATTGTGATAATTGTGGTGTTTGGAGGTAATTCGACATGCAATTCTTTTTAACCTTGTAACAATATACCATGTATGTAGGCAACTCTGCAGTGAATCAGCATTGGTACTACATTTCGTTTTGATGCAGCCTCTTACTATTATGCAGTTGAATGACTTCTCTGTGATCAACATGTACTTGGGCTGTGGACAGCTACCTCCAGATAACATCTGGGTCGTGCATGCCGACTTGCTGAGAAGTTGTGGAAATTTCATGAAACAGGAAATGAAAGGGGCTCCATACAAACACCATGGAATAAAAGAGATGGCGGCTTAAATCATCTGTGACTTTGTGGAAATTTTGCCTTTATGGAAATAAGAGGGCTCCAGAATTCGTAACTTTAGTTTGGCTTGAATATAAAATTTTCAGAAGCAAGTGCTATATACTGTTGGCATTCTCATCTGATGTTCTAAATACCAATCATTGTGAACGAGCGATTGTGGATACGCTATCATGTAGATGAAGAAATCAAATGTCTTGTTTGCACACATTATGATACATCTTTAGTGGAATAGCACAACCAATTCGCCTTGTAACGAGCAATTATATGTGACAGAACACATGCTTTTAACTGATAAGAGTCGGCTTTTTACACAACTCATGAGTTGCTTTTACAAAAGTTTACATGTCCACAGAGGCGTGCCATTTACACCAGGAATTCGTAAGTTCACACTTAAAGAGACTGAGCAGAACCAATCCTGTCTTCTGGAAAACATTATGAGGTCTTGAGAACATATTAACCAACAAACTCATATGGTCCAGAGCATGCGCGGGAGAGAGGGGAGAGAGTGAGTGGCGGGCCCCACGTTTTCAACTAACTAAAAAATATTATAACTCGCAAACCAAAAAACTAAATTAAATTCCGATTGCACCATTAAATTCGTTGCAATAAATCCTTCAAAACAAGATCTCAGATGGATATATTTTGATAAAATTTATAGAGGATGACAAGTGGGGCCGCTGTTGGGAGTTAGTATAGAGTATGAGATATAGAGTATGACGGGTGCGGGAGAAAGTGGTATAGAGGAGAGAATCTCGATGACCAGGACAGAATATTCTTTTTAGAGGATGGATTTAGAGTATGACGAGTGGGATAGCCTAATGCCATTGTGCTGTGTTCTGTATTCACGAGCCTATTATTCCGTGACTAACAGGGCCTGACTAACAGATTTACATAGGAATTGCACTTACCCGCTCTGTGAGCCATGAACCACGCTAACAAATTCGACAAAAACGGAGGGAGGAAAGATTAGGCCACGCTCGATTCAACACCAGGAACAGACCGCAAGAGGAAGAGAAAGGGGAGGAGGGTGACGCCTCACCTGCAAGCACCAGAAGTCAAAAGACGGTGGCTGAGGAAGGAACCGGGAGAGCAGAGTGGAGAGGCCGAGGGCAAGGAGAACGGGGGACGAGCAGCGGCGGCGCTGAGGTGCGAGGAATGGCGCGAAAGAGTGGAAGGTAACCCTAACCTTCCCGCGACTGTGGCCGGCTGCATCGCCCGAGCCAGCCTTTCTCCTCTCGAGCGCTCGCTCGCGTCTCGCGTGAGCCAGGCCCACCGGAAACGGAACTCATTCTCGTTTCTCGGGAGCCAGGCTCGCCATGGCGTTCAGGCCCAGCACCGGACACAGGCAACCAAACTGCTCGAAGCTGCACCCAACGAGCCAGGCTGGGCCTCATCCAGGAAACCAAACGCGCCCGAGATTCTCCTCCGGTCCTCCCACGGCAGCACGGCCAGGGGCACGGCGAGCGCCGCCCGCTACCCGCTCGCCGGCGATGGAGGAGGTGGTACTGGAGGTGCCTCTCACGAGGGAGAAGCTATCCGTTGGACCGGACAGGTAGCAAAAAACTGGTATTTGTTTGTTCCGATCGCGTGATGGATCGGACTCGTCTGTCATCTGATTTCCGGATTCTCTGATGCGGCAGGGACGGAGGAAACCGAGGTGGCGTTGTGCTCGTGGCCACCGGGAGCTTCAATCCTCCCACTTACATGCACCTGCGAATGTTTGGTATGCTTCAAAGTTTGCTAATTTCTGCTACATATTGGGTGCTCTGGTACCCTTCAGCTTGTGATTGGGACTTGGGAGTGGGAGCGAGCAGTGAAGTTTTTTTTTCTCCCTGTTTCCTGTAGAGCTGGCAAAGGATGAGCTTCAGCAGCGAGGGTATTGTGTATTGGGTGGCTACATGTCTCCAGTGAATGATGCGTATAAGAAGAAGGTATATATTGTGGCTTTGCAAAATGCTTATGAAACTGATAGTTGGTGCTCTTTCAACTGAGTTCAGATTTGATGTTGTTTAGGACCTCTTACCAGCTGCTCACCGGGTTCGCTTTTGTGAACTTGCATGCAAAAGCTCATCATTCGTGATGGTTGATCCATGGGAGGTAATGCTCTCCCTCGTCTATAATATGGAATCTTGTAATTTTGGTATAGCAGCAACTCATACATATTAATGCTTTGTCCTTCATAGGCAATGCAGAAAGGTTATCAGCGCCCGTCCTTTCAAGAATTTGGAATTCTTTGTCCAAGGATGGTTTAGCTGATCAAGGTATATATAAGGAGGATTGTTTGCTCAACATAATGATAATACCTCATCATTTCATTTTCCCCATACTGTTATATTCAGTATGTAGTGACAAGAATTATCATTCAGCACTCCAGGAGTTTGGATCCCAGATCAGGTGGAAATCTTGAACTTTGCTGACAATAACAAAAACTTTGGCACCTTTTTTCTCCTTGCAAACTTATGTCCTTTTTATGTCCTTTTTAGTTGGACTTTGGTTTTCCTTGTGAATCAACTTACTTTGATGACGCCTGCTTTTGTTTCCAGCTCAGAACCATATGCAAGGACTTTGGTGTCATATGTATACGCAGAGAAGGGAAAGATGTTGGGAAATTGATAGCCAAAAGTGATATACTGCAAGAGTGCAGGGTAAAAACTTTTAATCTGAGGGTTTTAATATGGAAGCGGAATAAGTCTATCTACTGATGTTATCTGTGTGTGATCATTTCTGGATTCCTTTTAAGGATAACATCATTTCAGTCGATGAGATAGTGCCAAATCAGATCAGCTCATCCAGAGTAAGGTATTAGTCTAACAGACATTAGTTTGTGGATAACTTCATGCTATTCATCTGCATAATAGTTTATGGAACATTGAGATGCATCTATTTATGACTGAATTTCAGAGACTGCATAAAAAGAGGCATATCGATAAAGTATCTCACTTGTGATGAAGTAATTGAATACATTAGAGAACACAAGCTGTTTAGGGAAGCTGAAGGAGGTGATACAAGATTGTGATAATTGTGGTGTTTGGAGGTAATTCGACATGCAATTCTTTTTAACCTTGTAACAATATACCATGTATGTAGGCAACTGTGCAGTGAATCAGCATTGGTACTACATTTCGTTTTGATGCAGCCTCTTACTATTATGCAGTTGAATGACTTCTCTGTGATCAACATGTACTTGGACTGTGGACAGCTACCTCCAGATAACATCTGGGTCGTGCATGCCGACTTGCTGAGAAGTTGTGGAAATTTCATGAAACAAGAAATGAAAGGGGCTCTATACAAACACCATGGAATAAAAGAGATGGCGGCTTAAATCATCTGTGACTTTGTGGAAATAAGAGGGCTCAAGAATTCGTAACTTTAGTTTGGCTTGAATATAAAATTTTCAGAAGCAAGTGCTATATACTGTTGGCATTCTCATCTGATGTTCTAAATACCAATCATTGTGAACGAGCGATTGTGGATACGCTATCATGTAGATGAAGAAATCAAATGTCTTGTTTGCACACATTATGATACATCTTTAGTGGAATAGCACAACCAATTCGCCTTGTAACGAGCAATTATATGCGACAGAACACATGCTTTTAACTGATAAGAGTCGGCTTTTTACACAACTCATGAGTTGCTTTTACAAAAGTTTACATGTCCACAGAGGCGTGCCATTTACACCAGGAATTCGTAAGTTCACACTTAAAGAGACTGAGCAGAACCAATCCTACCTTCTGGAAAACATTATGAGGTCTTGAGAACATATTAACCAACAAACTCATACGGTCCAAGGAAAGGAAGTATTTGCACACTGCAGCTACTATTGATGTGATTCGATCCTGTGAAGCATCAATATATGGTACAACAGGCAACTAGTTTGCATGTGTGATGTGTCTATAAACTCTTTTCTGCTGTTCTTCAGAAGCATTATATTGTTCATAAGCCTGAGTTAAGAAACAGCAGCTTCAAGCGGCGTGCCAGCAGCAGAGGACAAGGCCTCCCTGCCAAGCGGCCTCAAGAGCGACTCGCTGTCACAGCTCGCCGGCGGGAGGGGCTGGATCCCGCCGGGGTTGAGGGGGAAGAGGGTCTTGAAGTATCCTGCCATGATAGCCTCCATGTCGCACGCCTCGGCGACCTTGGGCATCTGGTAGATGTCGCGCGTGTAGGCGTGGAGGCTGGGGTACTCGGCCAGCTTCCGCCTGGTACACCGGAACAGCGTGTTGTAAACGAGGTCGAACCGGACCAGCGTCGTGAAGAGGCACACGTCGGCCAGCGTGATCCTGTCCCCGCACAGGTAGCGGGAGCCGGCGAGGTGCTCTTCTAGCCTGTCCAGCGCGCCGAACAGCTCCCTCGCCGCGACGTCGTATGCCTCCTGGCTCTACGCAAAGCCGCACCTATGTCATTGAAAACCATTGGCAGTTAGGATCACAGAATTCAGTTCTCCTCTCCTTGGGAAAAAAAGGATCACAGAATTCAGTTGCTGAAATTGATAGTCTGATCAGGGCAATGCTGCAGAAAAATTCAGGTTTTGCTGTACCTGTAGACGCCGTTGTTGACGCTGGGGTAGATGACGCCGTACCAGCGGTCGATGTCCTGGCGCAGCTCCGGCGGCCACAGATCGACCCCGCCGCCATCGGCGTCCACGAGGCCACAGAGAAACTTGATGATCTCGATGCTCTCGTTGCACACCACCTCGCGGCGCTCGGCGTCCCAGAGCATCGGCACCGACGCCCTGCCCTCGAACCCGCCGCTTCGCACGGCGTACACCTCCCGGAGCGTGCGCTTCCCGTAGAGCCCGTCGGGGCTGTCCGGCGTGAAGGACCAGGCGCCGTCGTCGCCAGGGACGGCGACGGAGACCGGGAGGCGGGCCTCGAGGCCGAGGAGCGCGCGGACGACGAGGGCGCGGTGGGCCCAGGGGCAGGGGAGGCCCACGTAGAGGTGGAGCCGGGAGCTGGGCGTCCCCACGACGGCGGGGAAGCGGGACGGCGTGCGGGTGAAGGCGCCCGTCGCCGGGTCCGAGGGCGCGAGCTGCCGCATGAGGAGCTGCCACGCGGCGGTCCAGCCGTGGCGGACGGCAAGGACGAGCTGCGCCGGGGGCAGCGCGCGCCCCCACAGGAGGCGGGAGAGGGCGGTGAGGGGTCCTGTGAGGCGGCGATGCGGTTGAGCCGTCTGCGATGGCGGGTCGGAAAGGGACGAGGCGGCGGACCCGGTGGCCGCCGGAGTTGGAGGGGGAGCGGCTGAGGTGGTGTGGCCCACATGGCTGATGCCTTCGCCGCCGGAGAGATAGAAGGGGGCCGTGGGCTCTCCTCGTCCTTTTCTCTCTCTGCAGGCAATGCTAGGATGGGCCGGCCGAAAAAAAAATCTCGGACAATCTCAATTCATTTTCCCCATCCCATTTTGCATAGTATGATGAATGCTTATACAGTGTATGTTTTGAAGCACAAGGATGTATTTAGTGGAGCTTCAGACGGTTTGGACCAAAACTTGGCTAAGCAACTGTGTGTGTTTTACCAAAAAAAATTGTTCTCCAAAAGATATATAATGTACCTATTGTGCACACCACTGCTTAAAATCACATTAGCACTGCACAGACTGCAGAGTTTATAATATCTTGATCTGGACTCGGTAATTTCTTTTTAACGGTTCTTGTATTCAGACATTTTTGCAACTGTGTCAGGAACTAAGGGCTCAATCCAAAAGATGATCCTGAGTTGTTGCTATTCACTAAATTCAAAAAAAGTTGTTGCTATTCAAAATATGAGCTCAGTGTAGTAGGAAGGCTTTCAAAGTTAATCTTTTTCTCGAAGGCGAAAGTTGTGTATCACTGTGTTGTGTTGGTAAATATTATCTAGATCCAGATTTTCTCAATCAATTATTCTCTGTGCTCCACACCGCAATTAGCAATGTATTGAACGATTATAAAACTATTCAAAATAATTGTTTTTTTTGTCCATCCGTAGCAAGCTAGCAGCTAAGCTACAGGGGAGATTTTGGGATCCTCCTCAACCTCAAGAACACTACTGATCATATTTGTTTGTCAAGTGTTTTTTTTTTCCTGCTATAAGTTCAACACTTCACCACAACACTCTGCTCTTGATGATCGCTTGAGGTGTCGGTCTTGGCAGATGCTGCAAATTCGCTCGAGCGAGGGAAGTCATATCTAATTGTTTTAGCTGGAGTATTTAGTAAGAAAATCTACATATTTCGCTGGCTTCATCATCCTCTAGATTCCACACCGAGCTGCAACAATCAGGTCACGAGGAAAGTGGAACAGTTAAAAGTACAACAAATAAAGAGAAATGAAAACGGAAAAGGGTTACAAAAGAGATTCTAGCCATTCTTTGATATTTTTTTGCGAAAAACCAGTATAGACGCAGATACTCGTATGCACGCATATTCACCCTTATGAATACACGCACGCAAATCTTACCCCTCCGAGCACCTCCTAGAGTCTGGGATGACTGTTCCGATCTTGAGATTGACGAACTATCGAGGGCATGTGGCATACCACTGAAAGAATAGAGCCGGTTAAATCCTGGAATAAATCCAGAAAAATGTGACACTCGTGCCGAGTCGGAGACTCGAACCCGAATGGTCAGGTTTCACAAGAAACCTAACCAGCTAAGCTATGCTTAGTTTCACAGTCATTCTTTGATTGCCGGGAAGTATTTGATAACCATGGCAACCTCATGTTTGCACTTTGAAGGAGTTCATGCAATTTTGTACTGAGCTATTCTGGTTGCTGAAGATAACACCATTGCGAGATGTCCAGATACTCCCAAGACGTCAGTATCACGATCTCCATAAAGAATGGACAGGCCAACTGTCTTCTAAAAGACTTGAGAATTTCATACCCAGATAATCGATTCAAATTAGCGCCAGCTGATGCATTTTATTGAATCAGGAGGAACACTCATTTTCTTTAAGCGGTTCCAACTTCTACAGTCACACCACCATGAAATTGCTGCTTACTTTTACCTGTTTGGCCCAGGCCCACTGAAGCGGCCCGCGGACAGATGTGTCGTGCTCCACCCACGGCCCATCTTGCCGGCCGGCCTTCCGCCGCCATGAATCTGCTCGTCCGAGCGCCGCAGATCCGCTGTGTTTCCGCTTGAATCTTGATCCTCTTCGGTGGAAAGCCTGGAATTTCTATTCTCTCTTTCTCGTTTTTTGTCTCTCATATCTTTAAAACTACGATCCCATCTCATCCTTCAAGTGTCTGCTGCAGCCTGAATGCTCCATACGGATCGACAACGCAGTAAGGGAATTGCAGTCGGCTTGGGACTTTGGGAGTCAAATCGATTTGCTGCTGCGTGCTGGTAATGATATATATCAGCTCTTCCTTGGTCAGTACATACTAGTAATGAAATGGGGAGATTCATGATGACCTATTTGTTGTTTCCATGACTATACAGGGTCGAATCAACGATGTGCCTCTCGCGGCGGTATCCGAATCTGATAGTAGACAGCCGCATCATTGGCGTCAGGACGCTGCACCGCATAGACCTAACGCGCCATCAATTCTTCAACCATGGACCTGCACCACCACTGAAAGGAAACGGATCGGCGGCGGACGCCGGCAGTGAGGCGTCAACGATGGAGAAGATTCGGCTTCCCCGCCCGATCATCACGTTCAGAGCTTCAGCCGAGGACGACCGGTTGGGGATCCACTGCTTCCCGCTCGCGGATCGCAAGGTGCTGTGCGCGGACCAGTCCGGGCGCACCTTCCTCTTCGACGCCGACACGGGCCACGTGGTGACCATGCCCAGCCTCCACAGGCCCAAGGACACGCCCTTCTCCCTCTTCATACCCAGCGCCACTACCGGCGCCAGCGACGACGACTCCCGCTCCGACTCCGACATCGACGCCGACGACGAGTTGTACGATGAGGACGGTGTTGGCAGCCTCTTTGTCATGGAGGGCAGACCCAGCATGGAGCCGAGCTATGACGAGCCGAGCGACCAGTTCGAGGAGTACATCTACGGCCAGCGCAAGCCGACGTCCTTGAAGTCCTGGAAGTGCCAGCCGCCGCCATTCGTCCGTGACCCCGCGTGGAGGAAGCTCCAACCCCAGATCACCTCCTACGCGGTGGTCGGCGGTGGCACCCACATCTTGGTATCAGCGGATCAGGGCGCTGGCACTTACTGCATGGACACGGTGACCCGCGAATGGAGCGCGGTCGGCAGGTGGATGCTACCATTGTACGGCAAGATTGAGTATGTGCCGGAGCTCCAACTCTGGTTCGGTCTCTCTGCCAAGTACCAGCTGTCGGCCGTTGACCTCTCCAGCCTGGACTCCCGGCCGAGGCTAATAGGGACTTGGAAGGAGTCTGACCCGCCAGAGGACTGGAGGGTGCTGCATGAGCCTCAGTTTGTGAACCTGGGCTCAGGCAGGTTCTGCACCGCAAGGATCTTCCATACTACAGTGACTGGTGGCTACTATGGAGATGAATTCATTGACCGTACATTCAGTGTCTTAACCGGCGTGGAGGTGGTGCCGCGTGTCAATGGGCGCAATGACAATGGCAATGGCAATGCAAGCAGCAGTTGGAGCAGCGGTAACGGCCATGGCAACGGTGGCAAGGTGAAGCTCCGAATGGTCAAGCATAAGTCGAGATGTTACACATCTGCCAACTGCACTTTCATCGAATCGGTGTTCTGACTTATTTTGGGACTTGCCTTGCTTCCAACAAGACCCCCCGAGTCAGTGGAAATTCGAGACAGTGGACCACCCGTGCCACGTCAACAAGCGATTTGCCCAGGCCGGACGCCCTTAGAGTGTGTTTGGAACGTCAAGTAGCAGGCCGAGCATTGTATGCTATTTATCCATTTGGGTTTGAGTCATGAATCACTACAAGCATGAGAGTAATCAGAACAATGCTATTTATCCATTTGGGTTTGAGTCATGATGAATCACTACATTCATGAGAGTAATCAGAAACGTGTGCTTATAATCGCTAATACATGACAACAATAGTTTCAAATCCCGTCATCACTTTGTGGATTCCTCCCTGACTACAGCTCAGGTGGAGCAACGCCACATTGCCTCGATTGTGTATGTACACTTTGCGTCCTGAACCGACTGAACATGATGTCCTCTGGTGATAAATCGTTGAAGGTCCACGGTGACTGTGAGCCCGGCGGCCATCATATTCTCTCGTAGTCGAGCTTGTCCGACTGCAAATAATAATCACATATCACGAGAGAGATGAGTGCTTTATTTCCTGATTCTACTGCGGGAAAGGATGTCAAAAGTAGGGATTATATACAAGTAAAGGATAATGATACCTTGATGAGCATGTAAGTTGGTAGCCATGCCGGCGGTGTCGGAATCCCCACCCACGCGATCTGCATATGCATGTGAAGACGAATTTAATTTGTTTCTTCATTTAGTTCGTCATGACGAATTCTATGATGGAAAAGAATGATACACGTTGATCTGGTCACCCACTTCAGGCAGGAAAAGCATATATGATAACTGAAGCAGCTAGCTGGAACTATTATATTAATTAATTACCAGGGCGTATTCTCCGGTTTCAAAGATCCTGATGTCCAAAACCTGCAGTCGTCAAATCAACAGAAAGAGGGACAAGATGTTTTATCTGTGCCGATGAAGTGATGGACTAGCATACATGAGCACTGAATTATTAGCAAAGCAGCTGATTATTTACCTCACCGCGGTCTTCGTAAATGTAGTCCAGCCCCTTGAAAAAGGGTGGGTGTCCCACTGACAGGTACTGAAATACACGAATATATATCATGTACACGAGTCAGCAAAGTATATATATTATATATAGATGCAAGAAGGAGAAGTTTATATTATTTGGCGATGAATGGAATCGGGAAAGATATATATAGAGAGATGAAAGATAGACGACTCAAAAAAGCGCAGGGTTGGTTCGTTGAACTGACATTGATGCTGTTCAAGTACTTCTCTTTGTCGACGCGCACAATCTGCCCTTTCTTCACTGCATGCACAAGACACAAGCAAGGACCCAAAGTTCAGTTCATCAAGGCAAGGATCGACACAAGCAATAGGAACCAAAATTCAGTTCAGTTCAGTTCTTTCTGCAATAATGTAACCGCTATGTTTTAATCCGGAACGATGTGTGATCTTTTTTTTTTTGAGTGGAGGGAATTGTATTAAACCATAGAAGAACAGTACATCTCTGCCCTATTACAGAAAAGTCCCTGAGAAATCTGAACATTACAGACGCCACTTTCAGGGTCTTCTCGCCATCTCCTCGAATCCCGGTCGCAGCACGCCGCCGGAGTCAAACTAGCAGCCGCCATGTACTGCATCGACGAAGTCCACATGGTGGAGACCGCATAGGAGGACTTACTTCGAGGCGACGAAGCCGAGTAAACTGCCTCCCGAGCACATCGGCCATCTTCGCCGGAAGAACAAAGCAGCGTGAAGTCCTGCGCCACCGGCAAAACAACGACCAGGGAAGGAGAAAAGCAGATCCGCCACCGTCGGCCAACTGACCGCCGGCCGGAAAAGGAATCCGCCGCTGCCGAAGTCGTCGACAAACCGGAACGAGATCCCATCGCAGGGAAGAAAGGGCCCACCCTCCCAGGCGATTCTAATTCCTTCCTCGTCTTCATCCGCCATCGCCGCCGCTGCCGCCGGTGGTTGCCATCGCCGGAGATGAAGTCCTTCCGGTGACCGCCTCCGCCAACGAAGTCGACCACGTCGTCGTTGATGTTGAGAAAGGAAGCTCCCGAATCGCCTGACATCATCTTCACTGACTCCTCGCCGACGTCGGAGCACACGCCGTCGAAACGGGGAAGGAGCCGAAAGAACTTATTCCGCCATCGCTGCGCCGTCGCCGCCGTCTCGCCGTCACAGCCAAGGAACCAAACCCTAGACGACCTAGAACCTAATCTAGACATAGCTAGAACTTAAAACCTAAGAGGAACTCCAACCAATCTCTCAAATTAAAGCCCCTACTCCTCTATATGAGGGTCTCTCATCCACATTCCAACCTCTTATTTCTCAGTGCACTCCAACCGATCTCTCATTTGCACTCCTATATTTCCACTTACATATATTCTATTCATATCTCATAACCAACAAATAAAATATTTTATGTCTGAACTTAATATTTGCAACTAGTAGTTATGGAGTAAATTATATTATATTTAAAATATATGCAAAATAGATATTAAAAAAAGAATTTTCTAGTCTCTACTCTCTTTTCCTCTGTCTGCCGGTGTCTGTTTGTAGTCTCTCTCGCTCAACCACTCGTCTCGGCTGCAGGTCCACAGGTTCGTGGGCAGGAGAGGTAGGGGCCACTGCAGGTGGAAGTTCCGGCCGCCTGAGAGCAGCGGCGCGGCCTGGCAAGCACGTTCGCGGGCAGCAGCAGCACGCGAGCCTCCCTGACGCAGTGGCGCAGGCTGGCTAGGGGCCCGCGGCTTCGGACCGGAGCAAGCCGCAGCAGCCTCGGCAAACGGCGATGGTGCGGATCTAGCAGCTCGATTTCTCCTGTCCTCTCCTCCTCTGCTCGATTCCATGGCCAGAGATGAGCGACAAGTGGTGGCGGCCTCGATTCGGAAGTTTCCAAGCTAACGCGCGTGACCTGGTAGTTGCTCCTGCGCCCGGATGAGAGCTCGAGTAGGAGCTCCTACATGTGGGAGCTCGGGGCTCTGGATGAGAGTTCGGATGAGAGCCGGGGTTCAAATGAGAGTTCGGTTGGAGATGAATTTTTGCCCAGAAACTCTCATAACGGGGATAGGAGGTCGGATGAGAGACCGGTTGGAGTTGCTCTAACACACCGACACCTGCTTCCGCCCCCTCCGGCACCCCACCACCGAGCTCAGCGCAAGCAGCCCGCCGCGCCCTGCTCCTTCTCCGCCGCTCCTCCTCGACCTCGGCACGCGCACGCCGGCGCTCCTCGTCGACCACAGTCCCCAGCCGCGAGGGCCCGCCGTCGGAGCTCCCGGAGGCCACCTGCGCCGGAGAGAAAGCGAAGAGGAGAGGGCGGGGCTGTCGGAGCTACCTCCCCTGCGGCGGCGGAGGCGGAGCAGGGAGCGCTCCTCCTGGACCTCGGCACGCGCACGTCGGCGCTCCTCCTCGACCTCCTGCCGCTGATCTCCCGGCCACCGAGCCTGAAAGACTCACCACCGAGGCCGAAGGACGAACCTGTTCGTGTCACGAGCAAAGCAACGCAGGGACCAGGGGCCTCCGCCTCCTCTCCGGGCTTCAGCCGACCACCCTCCGCCGATTCAGACGCACCCCCTCCACCTCCGACGCCGGCAAGGGCGCCAGAAGCGAGGAGGGCGACGAATCGATGGAGGAGATCGAGAATCGCCTCTCGGTCGCCGCTCGCTCCTGCAGCGCCTAGAAGGTGGTAGGTGTGATCTTAAGAGCAAAGCGCGCGTCTTACTCGAGTAGACCGGCTTCTTCTTCAGGATCTTCTTTGGCGGTGCCGCCGCCGCCGCCGCGCCATCGTCCCCGGCCGTGGCTGCTGCTGCTGCTGCAGCCGGCTTCTCCTCCCCACCGGCCGCCGCAGAGGCCCTGACAGGAGCGGCGCAGCGGCGCCGGGCCGATGACGTCCGTCCCCGAGTCGTGGCCAATGCCACCTGGGACGTGCGCAGGAAGAGGGCTCGAGGCGTCGCGGCCAGGGCTTCCATGGCGACAGGTTGCCCAGCTTGGTGTCGCAGCCAAGTGTGGGATGTGCCACACAAACTGCAGCGTGGATAAAAAGCGATCCGATTCGACGGGAGGCAGGCTGGATATGGAGCGAGCTCGGCTAGGCTGGTTTGGATAACGAAACGAGCTCGGCTCGGCTGCGCTGCAGCTCGAGCCAGCTCGCGAGCTGGTACACGTACACTATCGCTGTAGTTTCAGGATGGCAACGATCCTCGATCTCTGGCGCGGCGCGCTCTCTGGTCAGAGCACAGAACGCAACGCAGCAGCGAGAAAAAAGAAGTTGAGATTTGAGAACATGCAGATCAAGATTATTGGTTCATTGTGAAAAACAATGAGGAATTAGAATTTCGGGCTCGGATTCTAATAACCGCGTGCCATCGCTAACGTCGCCTGCGGCTGTAACGAACTCATTCACTGCCTAAAAAATGTTCAGTTCTTTCAAGCCTACTATGCTGCAACTTGTGTTTGTGTTATCTGCTTTAGCGGCCGGTCGATTACTTAATTATTACAGTTCACGGCACACACCACGCGGACAGGCATGTGTAACTTGTCAAAATCTCTACATCGTAGCTATGTCAAGTTATCTAATATCTAAGGTCTAATCTGTTACTAGTAAACTAAGGTAGGGACCCAACAGGTACTGACCTTAACATGTACTGGCTTATGCATTAGTACATGTAAAGTGTGCATGGTAAGGGTAAACGCTTAAACTCTGACAGATATCAGTCTAAGCAACAGGTACGTTTAAACTGACAGATATCAAGCTAAGCAACAGGTCCTTCTCGATATTGGGATAATTGTCTTCAAAGCTAGTAATAGAGAAAATGATCCAGCAGCAAACCATGGAGGGAAACGTCTTTGGGCCATCAAAAACTCATCTAACTACAAACTCTCTTCTTAAACACAGAGGGAATGCTATTTGATTAAACTTCAACTAGCTGCTTCCATTAGACGATTGCATTTGCCGCACTAGCAATCCTGGGCCACAGATCAGCGCACTCCTTTCCGATAGGTCCAGTGATGGCAGAACCTGCAACATGGAAATATTTATCATTCAAACTATTCACATAGCATACATGAATTAGCACAACTTTAACCATAATTTTCAGGGTTATACCTTTCATCTCTCCCTTTGGGTCCACAATCACTCCAGCATTGTCTGAAATGTCACATAGACAGAACATCAGAACATGAATAATGGCTAGACTAGTCATTATAATCTCAAAAACTAAAAGATGCAAACAGAAGCAGGCAATATAAAAAGTTGCCAAGCCAGAGGTCCAGCACTCCAGCTCCCTAACAAGGTCTAGCTCACTCAGACAGGTGTCAATGTAAGCAAAAGCAACACATAGCAGAACGTATAAACTCAAAGCAACTGTACAGTACACCAAATTGTGTTATCAAAGGCACGGATAGTATCAATCCAGCACTGAAGTATCATCAATCAGCCCTAAAGTATCATCAATCCAGCCCTGAAGCATCTAACTAGCACACATAGTCTAGTGTTTATGATGGGACACCTACCAGCAACAGGTACAATTACTAGTCTGGATAAAACATTGGGAATATACTGAGCAAATGCACAGTGATGTATGTTGTGACTCGCATACTTTAACATGTGCCAGGAGACAGGTAACACTGCACAACAGAAGGATGCACAATGCTGTTTAATACTGGACAATTCACATATATGCTTCCTCCTGACAAATGACCAGACTGGAAGGTCACTCTTATGTAACGAAGCAACACTACCAGATACCAATACAGTGCACTGAGGTAGTTCCCAGAGAATATAAATCTTTCTATCATAACTTATCTGAATGATAAATTGCATACAAATATGGTGTATGATCTAATATGAATCTCAAAATTGAATGTTAGTTCAGTAGATAGCACATTCTAAAGAAACAATGCCAATGAAAAGCCACAAATTCAAGAGAACTGTAGTCACTTTAGCACATAACAATTCTACCAACACATAGTAGCTCAAACGATTAAATCACTGCGAAGTCAATCCACAGTCATGATAAGAGATGTACCTTCAAAGTACATGTAGACACCATCCTTTCGGCGCCATGGCTTGCGCTGCCTCACAATGACAGCTGGCATCACCTTCTTCCTGAGGTCAGGCTTTCCCTTCTTCACAGTTGCCATAACCATGTCACCAACACAGGCAGACGGAAGCCTATTAAGGCGTCCTTTGATCCCCTTCACTGAAATGATGTACAGGTTCTTGGCTCCAGTGTTATCAGCACAGTTCACAGTGGCTGCCACTGGTAGACCCAGTGACATCCGGAACTTGTTACCGGCAGAACCTCCACGTCCTGCAGTTCAAAAGAGCACCAGCAAGCACACATTTAGACAACAGAACTCAATAAGTTCCTAGGCTTTATATAAACAAAGTGACATCAGTTCATGTGTAATTATTTATACACTACACTCATAGTTTGTTTAGATGAAGCTTTCATCTGGTTAGCAAGTCATAAGAGCAACATAAACACGATGAAGTATACAAACACCTAGACCGAGATATGTGACATGCAGCAAGTCACAGGCTTCACTTAAGATCGAGGATACTTGGACAAGAAATATGAAAAACCATGTGAAATCTCTTGTATATTTATAGCTAAGGTAGGTTGAACATTAAAACAGAACACTACTGCCACATACAGTAAGCAGCTAAACATTTAACAATTATGCATCTAAGATATATAAAGCTCAACGTCTAACATCAGATCCCAATCTTAAGCATCATCAAAATCAAAGCATAGAAAGAAACATTCTCATTTCCCAATCTCGGAGTGGATCCAACGACAAGAAAAGAAGCGATCTCTTCCAAAGCTTAGAATAGCTCGCAAGTATACAGATACTATATAACAACCTTAACCCTACTAACATATACTCCCTTATGCTCATAATCCAAGTATCATACCCATAATCGTTACATCAGAACCAAGAATTTGCAAAAGAATAATAGCTAATCCCCAACCGATCTGCTGGCATTAGACGATCTACTCACTTACGAATGATTCACGCATCAGAATAGCAAACCATCGAATCAAAACATCTAATCAGCATACGAAACTACAACAGCACAAACAGGGACGCATACGACACAAGATCGAATCGGATAAGGAGCAGGAAATTTACCTCACTTCGACATCTTGGAAGCTGAGAGGAGGAAACGCGGGCGGCGCAGCGTGGCGGCGGCGCGGGGTGGGTTGGCTCGTTTATACGGTGGGCGTCCTAGGGTTTTGCTATATTTATTCGATTAACCCCTTGTTATTTCCAATCGTATTTTTTGAGTCCTCAGCTAGCACAGTGTGCCCGTGTGCTAACAAAGGCCCTGTTTGGAACCGATTAATATCAGTTTATGGCCAAAATAAGCACAAAAGGGCGTCCAAACGGCGCATATTTGCCGCTGCTGTCGGGCGCGACTTTTTCCGCCGCGGCAAGTGAACGGGAACCAGGGAACAAAGGCGTGGCGAGTTTGCCACAGATTTGGCAATGAAAATGGCGCTTGACCCAAATACAACTGCATCTTCATGGTGGATGGTAAACGGTAACACCACTCCCAAGCTGCAGAGCCTTGCTTTGCGCCTTGTTTCTCAATGTTGTTCGTCAAGTGGATGCGAGCGGAACTGGAGTACTTTTGCCTTGCTGCATACAAAGGTTCGCAATCGGTTGTCGCACAAGAAACTGAACAAGCTTGTCTATGTCAACTACAACCTACGCCTGCGACTTGCGGATGTCGGCAACCCCGTGCGTGATGAAGGTGATTTCATTGACCAGCTGTCCCATCTTTCATTCTATGATGAGAAAAATCCGGTGCGGGAGTGGATGGAATATGGTAGATCAAACGGGGATCCAGTTCTGGACGAGGACGATGATGACGGAGACACCCCGCTCCCGTCCCATATTGTCACGGATCATATAAACCCATCAGACCTCCGGACTTCTACAGGGGATGATTGCATCAGTGATTGGGCACGTCGAAATGTGGGTGACACTCACCTAGGGAAGAGGAAGCACCACGTAGGGCCTACGAAGGGTGACCCGAAGCGCCAACGAGGACAGGCCACGGGAAAAGGCAAAGGCAAAACAACACTAGTGCTGAGCGACGACGACACTGATGATGGCGAGGGTGATGGTAGTCCACCGTATCAGGAGTCTCAGGATAGCAGCTCCGCTGATGATGATGATGATAGTGATGGCGGTGCTGGCGGCGGTGGTGGCGGTGGCGGTGCCGGTGGCAGTGGCAGTGGCGGTGGCGGTGCTGGTCTTCGTTTCACAGGTTTGAAGTGCATGCACGTATATATGCACATATGTTTTTCACTGTGAGTACTAATTATGCTATATGGTTGGTTGCAGGGGAGACTGAATTCACGCATGCTACTCAGGACATTGACCATGGAGCACCGGAATCCCAGAGGAGAACGGTTGAACCGACGGATTACAACACTCCACACTTTCCACAGTACTCTTCTAGCTCATACAGCGATTCCTCCCAGTCCAGTTATCACTATCCTATACCTGATTTGAGCACGCAGCCACCGATGAGATGGGTGTACGAATGGCAAGACCCCCATTGGTACAATATGTTACTTCAGGAATGGCAGACGACATCGGCGTGGACGGGCCAAACTTGGCAAGACTACAAAGCTGAGCTGCTTCTAAGGCAAGGTTTGAATGTGATGTCCACCGCCGAGTATGAAATGGCTAGGCAATACTACCGTTGATCTATTTCTATGCATAACTATTATTTCTATGCACAATTATTATTATGTATCCATGTTTGTATGTATTTGTGATCATTTTCTATCTCTATGTATAATTATTCAGTTATGTCGCAACCGGCCGGCTAACCGCTCTAACCGACCGGTTAACCGCTCCGACCGACCGATCGACCCATCGCCCGACCGACCGACCGACCGACCGGTTAACCGCTACTACCGACCGGCAAACCGCTCTTACCGTCGGTTAACCGTTAATTACCGTTTGTATGGCGCGATTTGAATTTAAATTTGAATTTGTTCGGTATTTAACGGTAACCGCAGTTAACTGACCGGTTTACCGCTACCGCCGGCCGGCGGTTAAGAGGGACCGGTCGGTAAAAAAAACCCTGACGGAACGCGGAAGCGGGCTCAGGCCTGTTTTTTTGACCGCGCCTTCAATGAATTGAGAGGACCCTTCGACTTTGCCACTTTGGTAGTATTTACCCGCAATTGCCATCGAGTAACCCCTCCGAACCGTTCAGTTTCCGTGCGTCGTCTTCCCTCAGCGCGAAACAGACGGGGGGGACGGAGAGAAGGGCGCTAGGGTTTGGCCGCCCGTCGGCGCCGGATCTCGCTACCCCCGTCGGATCCTCGCATATTCCTTCGCATCCAATACTCCACCATCAATTCCTGTCCTTCTGTTGCCGAGAAGACTCCGGATCGAGCGACGCCTGCCTCTGTGGTTGAGCTCGTCCCTTACCTCGTCGGCGGTGACTCGCCCTCACCGACGCCCACGCCTGTACAAGCCTCGTCGTTGCGTCGTGCACAGCCCAAGCACACGTCCGTCCTTCACCAGGCTTGGCCGCCCGCTGCGCCGGATCTCGCCGCCGGTCGCCGGATCCCGCTGCCCCCTGCCGGATCCGTGCGTTCTTCACCAGGTATGAGCATTCTCTTCTCTTCCATGCGCTGAAAAATTGTAGAGACGAATAGAAATTCGGAGCTGGCTAGGCGATTTTCTCCGTGTGGGGACTAGGTGAAACTTAGCTTGCAGTTTGGTTCATGTTAGTGCTGCCTGCATAAGTGAGAGCCGAAGTGTGCTAGCCAATTTTACTGCAACCAATTAGTTACACATGGTTTGCTTGCTTGCTGGACAACTTTTGCCTTTCTGTGAACTTTTGCCGTGTAAATAAGAACATGATATCCATGGTTTGTTAGTGTTTTTTTTTTCAGGGCTATGGATAGTTGGTATTGATGTGTCATGTGTTATTGGACTTGTCATGTATTACTATGCAACTTCGCATCTGATGTGCTGTGTGTATGCCTCTGTATGATGTGCCACCTTATTGCACTCATGTATCAGTATGTATGCTTGAAATGAAATGTTTCTGCAACTTTAGTATATGTTTGCCTTCGCTAGATACATCTAGTGTAGGTGATTTTGCTATTTTGAACACACTAATATAGGTGCTTTTGGCACTTTCACAACTTCTTTTGCTAGTTTGGAAGGATATTACAGAACCATATGATCAAAAATGGATTCTAAGCTTATTTAGAATTAAAACAAGTCATTATTTACATCAGGGGTATATTGGTCATCTCACACTAAAGGCAAAATTCTCTTTGCCCAGAATCTGGATTGCCAAACGCCTAGCCTTTTTGGACAGCAGCTTCTCTACACAGCTGCTTCTCTGGACAGCCAGCTTTTTAGAAAAGCTCCTCAGAAATAAGCTGTTCCAAACAGGGCCAAAAAGATTTGCGTTCGTGATACTAAAACAAAATGAATAAGTACAGGGTCCTTAATGAAAAGAGAAAGGTGCACGGTTTATTACTCATTGGTCCTTGCGGAAGTCAGGATTGTGAGAAAAGGGCTAGGAAAAATGGGGTGGGCGCACGCGGCGGTGACCATGGAGGAGGTGCTCAACCTGGTGCGGGGTTTCGTGGACATCCTCGTCCTCGCCGGCGGCCGCACCTCGTCCGGCGCCGCCGCCAATTGGAGCTCCGACGAGGTTAAGAAGGCCCTCCAGTGGGCGCTTTGCTTCGAGGAGGTCAGTGGCGATCCCTCTCTTAAACTGCTCGTCTGCTCCTTGCGCTAGTTTCGGCTCCTGCTCTTCAATGCTTCCCCTCCAGAGGTGGCTCGCGTACTTCGGAGTTCAGATTCCCGCATTCGCCGTGCCGCTTATATATGCTATGGTTCGCAGAATTTATGCGATAATTGTATTTTGAAGTAGTTCCAGTTAGTGCGTCAGAGACATTTCTCCTGAGTTGTGCCTGCACTGTGTTCAGCTTTTCAAGAACCTGCGTGAATCGGGCCATTACGAGGATTCTGCAGTAGAACTCGATGCAGCCCTTGTTAAGCTCACTTCAAGCCCGGAGTTCCCCAAGGTACTTCCCCAAAACTGTATGGTATACATGTTGATTCAGGAGTTCTGCATGTAGTGATGCTCTTTTCTATGTGCAGGGTCTTGCTGGCATGCGGTCGGAAACGCTTTCCACGGCAAGGTTATTGGTTATACGGCACTTTCTGAAAGCAAAAACAATGAGTGCGGAAAATTTTGGTGCTCTTCTTGAAGCAGTTGTTGAGGTGGATATTGATGGCATTTGTGCTAGTGGTGTGTGCGATGCATGCCAAGAGTATGCTGGGTCAATATTGCATATGAATCCATCATGCTTTACACAGACCAGAAATGCTTGTAACATTGGATCTCGCGCTAGTTCTGAGGAACTGTGTGCAGAATCCATGGGCCTTTCACGGATTCTAGTTAAAGAATTTTTCGAAGGGCTGGATTCAGCATCATGTTCTTGTATGGCTGAGAGAGGACTGGGAACACTTCTGAAGTGTGTGAAAAAGAACAGCTTTGATGATGCTAAGCCATGCACTTCAGCAATTCCGAAGTAAATTATTCACCTTCTATATATTGCTTCTCTTGTTGATCCACATTTCTGTGCCCTTTATTTTACATTTGAGCATGCCCCAGTTTGAATTCATTCAAAGTTATTATTGCGCAGAAATTCGGAAATGATTGACGAGTTCCTCTTGTGGAAGCAATGGAGAACAAAGTGCTTGTCATATTTGCTTAATGAGCGAACCATTCGGATTTTATCTGGAGCTAATTTGATTTTTAGAGCTCCCAAAGAGCAGTGGACGAAAGTGTTTGAGCCCTTAAAAAGTTTCGACGAATCTTATCAAAATGGTCTTGTTGAAATCATGGTAACTATTTATGGTGTGGCCTTTGTATTGTAGACACTCTTGGTACGCAAGTTTTCAACATTGTCACATCAACATGTATGCAATGTCTATGCAATGTCTTTGTAGGAGCTATGCTTTCTGGGTTTGATTTCAAGGCAATGGAATCCATTGATAGAGTGCTTCATGTCATGCACTTTCTGTCCCGTTCCTATATCCAAGCAGTACACCGATCTGCGCCAATTGCTTCAGGGAACTTCTAAGGACAAATGCCAAGACAAACTTCTTGATGTGGAGGTTCTTCCTATTTTGATCTTATGTCACGTTTCTAGGTTTTGCCATGTCTTCTTGTATGTCTGAAGCATTAAATTCACTGAGATATTCTTAAATGTGGTGATTGTACCCCTCTCAATCCAGTAGATAGCTGTACAACTTAAGAAATAAATCCAGATAGGTTCACCTAATAATGACCACTTGTGTCGACTGTTAAGGGTATGATAGTCAAGGGCAATATTGTAATCTCCTAGTATAGGTTTCCCCTCATGTACTTGACATATAGTTCCCATAGTAGACTAAATCAGATCTTTAGTGCAGTTATTGGACTGTGCTTTCACATGTGACAGGAACTGAAACACAACCATTCTTTGATGAGATCTGCTAATGCTTGGTCCTGGTAGATAAAATTGTGAGAAGTGAAAAGTACTAACTCTTCAAACAGGCCACAATGTTAGCAAGTGAATTGTTAATTATAGATATATACATTTTTTGTTTGTCTCTCAAAGCTGTTAGCTTTGAACTTACAGGAAAAGGATATTCTTGAGTATGCAAGTCAGTCATTACAGAGTAAACCGTCCATATTATGGCTTCTACCTCCAGTTCTTACCGCTGCAGCAATACCACCACAGTGAGCTTACTTCTTATCACATGGGATGGCCTTTTAAGTTTATTATGTAATCATTTTAATGGTAATTCGCTGTTGCAATGGATCGTATAGGTCAACCTTGTTCCAGATATACCTTACTCAAATAGATAAACAATTTCATGGAGCTACTCCTGCTGATCGGTATGTTGTTAAGAAATGAATGGATGCAAGATATGACACATTTCAAATTCCTGTGTTACTTCTTATGTGCTAATGTTGGTTGTTTCTCAGAAAGTGTTACTGCAGAGGAGATGGAGTAGATCTGCATCATAACTGTAAGTAATTTCACTGCTGCAGCTGCTCCCTTGCTCAGATTTCAAATGGAATAAGGACTGAAGTGCTCCAAACTCTTCTACTAAAGCTTATTTTTCTTCCTTCTAGGTGAGATTACTGAGAGGATTCGATGTCTCTACACATTCCATATTCAACAACATCATCTAACTGTTCCATAGTGACACTAGTTATAGTTCAAGATTATGCACAGCAAGTTTGATGGTTTACTTTTGAATGAGTGACTGGTTTCCAAGCTCACTGCAAATAGTATTTCACATGTATGTCCGTGATTGGCTGAAGAGCATAAAATCTATTGATTTTGCCTTTCAGTTTGATGGAAACAGTTCGAACTGAAAGAGAGAACGATCATGGCTATTGCATGTATGTAAATCTGGGGATTGAAGGAGTTCTTGCTCCTCTTTTTCGTCTTCAAGACGACAAGATATGAAAGAGCTACTAGATTCGTCCTGTGTTGACTCTATTGTTCCTTTTTCTCTTCTTTTTGTGGTTTCTGAACATGAAAAATGAACAAATCTAGATTCATTCTGTTTTTGAGGGTGGTGCATCAGATATTAGCGATGACCCATAGTAATTTTGTAGCATGCATTTTCGTGTTATTTGGTTTTCAGTCCAGTCTCATAATCTGACTCGCATCAGCCTAGTGTATTTTTACCTCTGTTAATGCTGCTACTGGTTCTATTCTGTAAACCAACCAATGCCCAGTTGACTTCTTTCTTCAATTAATCCTCACGCACCCCCCCCACCCCCCAAATGCTTCTAGATTCTACCTACACCAGATCATAATGAGGTGCCTAAGACCTTTCAATTTTATATTTCTGCCGCTCCTTCGTTTGAAATGAAAAGGATGCATGGTGATGGATAAAGGCAAAAGAGAAAACTTAATTTATAAAGGGACATTGTCAGGCCAGCTTTTTAATGGAGGCTTTGTACATGCCAAATTGGGTTTGTCAACTCCAAAGCATAGAGTAGCTGCCGAAAAAGAAATCCTAGATTGCAAGCTCATTGTTGGAATTTATTATAGACGTTGCTTCATCCACATTTATCTCATCAGACAGAAGATCTGGCTAGGCAGGTATTGGAAATTTATTGTAACTAGCTTTATTCGCAATATACATGGTTGGGTATTGATTGATATATCTGAAGCCACAGTTTCGTGCACTGTACTAGCAACCTAATTTATCTATCTTGAGAGTTGAGACATGTAAAGCTTTTAAGTTGAAGAAATACATGTTGCTCGCTGGATAGTTTGGGTGTGTGATAGCTGGTTGGCTTTGATAATTATTATTTTTCTAAAATTACGAGAATATGTTGTTCAAGTTGCTACAGCATGGGATGTGAGCAGACCATCAATTTGGTGATTGTATAAAAAGGGGTACATCTAGCAGAGCCAGAACCATGGTCCCCACCCCAAACCCCTAAAAGGAAAATAATTATTGATTCCTGATGATGTTCGTCTAAAGTTTAGCAACACCTCTTCATGGATTCCATTACCTGGAAAACAATTGTTGCAGTTTTTTCTGTCTGATTTCTCCCTTATGATCTTTCTTTGATGTTCTATTTCCTTGTATTCTTGTTTGCATTTCTTAACTCTTTTCATAAGCTGCTTTAATAGGTGGATCTTGTTCTAATCAGCTATTCAATGCTTCTTTTCCTTTCATCTTAATATTTAAGGAGTTCATGTTAGATGTATTTGTCAATCTGTGCAGCTTATTCTCTATTACATCATGATTACAATCTTTAGCTTGCCTGCAGTCACTAGAAGTAACTTTGTTTTCTCCAGTGATTTTCTTCACAAGATTGATGGTTTAAGTCTCTGCACATGACGAATGAAAACAGATTGAACTGATGGGTACTGCATGCAGCCATACATCAACCATGGATCCGCTTTACAACGGAAGAGTTCCTCCATATCTTTCATCAGCTATAACAGTAGTACCAGCACTCTCAGAGGTGTCATTTCCTAGTTTTCCAGAGTGGAGATCATCTTATGGTAAAAGGGTACTGCCTATTGGTTATGTCACCTCATTTGGTACTTCTATGGCTGTACGTGACGCCATATCAACAAGTATGTTAGCTTCCAACTTCACCTCAGATCTTCATGCCAACAATAAATCACCAAATGGGAAGCTTTGTTCTGGACCTTATGTTGCTGAGCCATCTGATCCTGATACTCAAATGCCGTCAACACATTCATCATTCCTGGGTAATTCAAGGCCTTTAATGATGGATTTTCCAGAAGTAACTAAACAGATATATTCAAACCAAGAACAATTCCTAGGTTTATTTGATTATCCAGCAAGTGTTGATTTTTCCAATCCACAAAACGTGACTGCCTTTGGCCAACAAGTTCAAGACACCATAACAGTTGATCCTAACAATCAGGTTGAACTGCAAAATGAGTGGCTCTCATCTGAGAGTTCTATGCAGCTTCCCAAAAAAGTAGGTTCTGCTGAATCTGTGCTGCAAGTATATGATATAATAATGTTTCGCTTATGCCACGGCCAAACTATTCCAGGGTTCTCCTTTGTTCTGTTTTCTTTAGCCTGTTCTACCATAGAACAATATAGTGGTAGGTCTTGTTAGTGACCTTCATTTTGCAAATTGTGAACTAGTGGACTTTATCCTGCATACTGAATGCAGTTAGAATATTCCTTGTTTGTAGACAGTTGAGGCAAGAATTTCAACACCGGCCATACCTAAAAGTTATTCATGCTGCCATACTCAGAGAAGTGTACCAAATCCTTTCAACTGTGATGAACTTTGCGCTGACAACCTCCCTTCTTCGAATACTGTTCCGAAGTCAAGGATGCGCTGGACACCTGAGCTCCATGAGCGTTTTGTTCATGCTATTAAGAAGCTGGGTGGGAGCGAAAGTAGGTTGCTAAAGTTTTTCTATAACATCTGTTTTACATTTATCGTACTTTTGTCACTCAAGCGCAAGTCTCAATTTTTTCAGTCAAGTTGCCAGTTTTCTTACGCTTGTTGCCAGATAACTTCATTCCTTTTCTTTGTTTGCGCAGAAGCAACTCCAAAAGCAATCCAGAAGGTTATGAAGGTCAAAGGACTAACTATGTATCATGTAAAAAGCCATCTCCAGGTATCTATCTGTTTCTTTCAAGTTTTCAATGCTTTTGTATCGCACTTCCTTTTACTGGGAGCCATGTGCTATTGTTCTACAGAAGTACCGTACAGTTCAACATCGACCCGAATCATCCAATGGTCAGTCCGTGGCTCTATCTCTATGTTGTAGTATCAGTTTGAAGTCATCCTACATCGTATATATAGTGCCTTTCATATAGGAGCTAATGGGATTATGCAGTCATTATTATTTGGGAAATTGAGTACGTTATAATTTTTTTCTTTTTCTTTTCCCTTCATAGCAGGTTTGTCTGGAAGGAGAAGCAACCAAACGGATGAAGTGTGCACTATGCAGTTGAAGTGAGATGGTTTTTACTAGTCTTTCCTGCTGCTACAAAGTGGACCATATCTTGTCCTATTTTTTTGTAGACAGTGATGCATAGATTTCACATATTAACCTGCCTGAATGAATTTTTAGCTGCCCTTCTTAGGTCTAGAGTACAATTTTCAACTGTTATGCACGTCAACTGGCAGTGAAGTTCTTTTTAAGATTCAGTTAACATTTACGATTATGTCTGCTGCAGAGGCACAGGGAATGTTGAAGGATTAATGACAGGTTGGCAGAAACAACTTCATGAACAACTTGAGGTATGCATATGTCACACCCCAAAATTTCATATTTTGGGATGTGAATAGATTACACTAAATAATCTAAAGGATTTGAGAATTTCTAAAATTTTCCAACATTTGTATTTTGTTACAAGGAACTTAGAATATGTAAATTTGTTTTCCAAAACAAATTAAAACAATATAGGCTTTAAGAGCGGTGGTTGTGTTTTTGTTGTGGTGTGTCTTCAGCGTTTAGCACTTCAAATCCCCTCCGACATCAAATAGGTTCCCTTTGTAATTTTCTGGACCATTCTGGAATTTATTCCTATTCTTCCTAAAGCTAAACCCTTTATCTCAAAGCTTCTAGAGATCTTTTCACGAGCTCCAAATATTTTATTTGGATTTATCGCATCCAACTCTATCTCTAGCATTTTTCCCGAGATTTCTGAAACTCTCTGGATATTTTTCGTGGTTTAAAAACATAATCTGGACTTTTCTGGATTTGTTTTTCAACTGAAAATATCTTTTCACGGAAATAAGAAAAACCCTAATATCCTATTGGATCAGGCTGCTTCCTATCTAACCCGACCTGCTGCCCTGACCTACCCAACCCAACATTGTCGATTCTCTCTGTTCATGGGCCACGATTTTCCAAACGGGCCGACCCGCAAGTCATCCAAATCCATCTCTGTTTCCTCCGTTTGGACTCCAGGCCCAGCACGACGGCAGCGCCGCCGCCTTCCTATTGGCGTGCGTGCCACGCGACGTCTCAGCCCTGCGCCCTATATATAGCGCCGAAGCCCCAAGCCTGCGTCGTCCGCCCGTCCCTGCCGCCTCGCTCCGCCCTCCTCCGCGCGTGCGCCGTTTCCCACCGTCGCGCCGTGCTGTGCGCCGCCGCCCCTTCGCCGGCCGGTTCGATTCGCCGCGCACAGGGGCTACCGGACCAAGCGGTCGTCGCCACGAGCAACAGGAAGCCGAACCACCACACGTCTCCCGTGCTCGTCATCTGCGATCGAGGAGCTGCTCTCATGGCGTCGCGAACACCACCGTGGACCAAGCGGTCGTCGCCACGAGCAACAGGAAGCCGAACCACCACACGTCTCCCGTGCTCGTCATCTGCGATCGAGGAGCTGCTCTCCTGGCGTCGCGAACACCACCGTGGCGTGCGGACGCCGACGAAGGAAGCCGACGCCGACCTCCGACTGCCGTTTGGTCGTGTCCGTGGCTCCCTCCCGGATGGAGTCGTCCCGGCACGTGCCCATCCACTGCTGGAGGAGCTCCGCACCCTGAAGCTAGAGAGCCGCCGCGTCTACCCCAAGTCCGGTTACCTATATCTACTGGTTGCCGTCGTCCATCTCTAACTTTGCCGCTCGGTTGCTGGAGCGCCGCCGTCTTCTCCAAGTCCGGCTGACGATTTCGGCCGCCTGGGTGGACGCAGGAGGGATCTGTTGTTCCCAATAGCTTCGTCAAGTCCCTGTACATCATCTCCGCCCGTTCCGTCTCCGTCGTTGATTCAACGCCGGACGAGCCACTAGCTGCTGGAAGCTCCGACCCGCCGGCGGCCATCTCCACGTCGGACCGGTTCCTGTCCTCTCCATCTAACACGCGTCTACCGTGGGTGAGCAACTCTACGCGTTTCCATCGTCCTTCTGTTCTGTTTGCCGAATCCCCGCCGAGTCTCCCTCATCAAACGTCGTCGCCTTCTACTGCAGGACGAACTGCACTTCGTGAAGCCCCCGACGTCGGTCGTCAGTCGTCAGTCGTTGCCCTCATCCAGCCATAGGAGGAGCTTTGCCCGTGTCAAGACCGAGCAGTCGCCCATCTGCTCCGTTTCGCTCCATGTCTGCCATGTTGCTTGGCACCTCGGTGAGGACCTCGATCATGTTCCCTGATCATGTTCCCTGCACTTCCCTGCTCTCTGTGACTCTGTCCACGTCCACCTATGTTCGCTAGTGCTCGTGACCTTCGCAGCCACGTCAGAGTCGCCTAGCCTGCTCTACCATTTCAGCAGCAGCCTGTCTGGTCGCTAGCGCCGCGTGCCGTCCCAGCTGAGCCGCTGCCATAGCAGCTAAGCTGTGGAAACCACAAACCAGTAAGCTAGCCACCGCTGTCCTTGCCGCAGCAAGTTGGGAAAGCAAGCTTATGCATGCCTTCACGTTAGCCAGCCATGCATGCAGCGCGCCTGCTCCAAAAACAAATCAGCCATGCAAGTGATGACGTGAGGATAGCATCATGCTTTCGTCATGACTCATGATCAATAATAATAACTCTAATTGTCCATATCTTTATCATCCGTTTAGCAACCCAAGTCACTGAGGCACATGTTTAGGCAGCCGATCGGAATTGTTACACCTTTTAATGCAAACCCTTTCTGCTAGTCTATCCTTATTAATTAAGCATAGTCATTAATCTAATCAAACTGCTTTCTTTTGATTCAATTACCATGTTAGCCCATCCTTTCTATTCCGAGCCAAGTAAAGCTTTGACATAATAAATCTTCACAAATTAGCATCTATTTAGTAATTAAATTTATGTTGTTGCAATGAAACCCAGGATCTTAATTACTGGTTCATTTTAATTTCATTGCCATACAACTTAAGTTTGCATTATTAAATAATATATAAGCTTGTAAAAGATCATATGTTACTGCTTTCATCTTTTCCTTTAGCCTTTGATCATCGGTTACTTCTTAGTAGCCTATATGAGAAACAATATGTTTACAACTACAGATTAGTTGTATTACTTAATAATTGACCTTATGCTATTTCAATGGTATCCTAATTATTAACTCTATGCCATTAGATTTTAGCATAGGTTCGAGCTATTAAAGTAATAACATATTAGTCTGCAAGTTGCGTGACAATATTCTCGTGTTCCTATTCTATCATTTTCAAGTGTAAATCTGAAATGACCTTGTTGCTCCATGAACCATGAAGCCTTCTATCTTTTATGTCTCACGTGAACCTTATCGGATAGCCTTCTCTAAGCTTTAATTCAAATCTTTATCCTTCCATCGTTAGCTCCGTTAACCTTGTTCTTGTTACGTAGCTTCGTATCAAAATAATCTATGCGCTAGTAATAACTTGATCATGTGTCCTTTTATTTATTGAATTATTAATAATTGATTAATATTTATTCAATCAGTTTTCTAATTAAAAGTTAATTAGGTTATATCGGCAAGTTGATTTGATTAATTGCTATGTAACTAATTAAAAGCTATTTAGAGTTAACCGATGGTTTTCTATAATTATTGTTAATATATGATTAATACTCAACGTTAATGTCTTTTGAATAATAATGTGGTTAGCTGAACACGTCATGAAGTTATACGTATAGATGTTCACACCTGTTTTTATTTCTAATTAGGAGTTTAATTGGTCTAATTCCTACATGAACATATAGATGTATAAAAGTTGACTAAGTCTTATCTCGGTTTTGTTAAATAAACTCTAATATGATATAATTCTAATTTAGGGTATTTTCTGAAATATCCTTTACATTGTTTTTATAAAACTAAAATAAACCAAGCATATAGTCTCTTGTGCTCTCATAACATAAATATTACGTTAGTTGTGTCTTTTCGTCCTTAGCATCGTTCGTAGCGTTCCTTGAGCCCTCGTGACCTTAGTTTCGAGCCCCGCCTTTCTGTGCGTTCTTTTAAGCTTTGTGTTTGATTGGTGTATTGTTTCTTAGTTGTGCTTGTTATCTCCTTGTTAGTGTGTGTTTGTGCTCGTTGATTGCGGCGAATAGAAGGATTGTTGTTTCGTGAGATTGAAGAACAAGAATGGAAGTTTAATCTGAGCAGTTATTCTCTGGAGTTAAGGCAAGTGTATTCTTGATCATATTTTTCAGTCCTAATAACCATGACATGCTCACTTTATAGTTACGCTATGCTTGCATGCTTTCATAATATTGATGGGACCCATGTTAAGGACTTGACTAGTTTTGATTACCTTTTTCCTTGCATAACCGGGTTATTTATTTACTGTTGGGTAGTTTGCTTAGTTGCTTAACCATGGGTTATGGAGAACATTAATGCTGAACTATATGAATTTGTGATATGCTCATTGGACGATAAACAAGATCACTATTTTAATTGGAACATGGAGTGACCACCCAAGAAAACAGTGCAACCACATAGCTAATGGGCTCTGGTCATGACTAATTAATTAGAAGAGTTAACTTGTAATGGCCTTACCGAAAAAGCAAGAGGGGTTGCATCGATGGGATATAGTCGGACCTCTTGAGAGTATGCTTTGGTAAGTAACTCGGCGATTAGGAAAGGTTATGCTCTGCTATGACTTGAAACCTTAGCGGGTTGTTTCATGTTAATAATTCTTTGTAAAGGTCATGTAATGGTTCTCTGGCCCCTCACCTAAGGAAGTGTTGAAGAGGCTAGCTACCTCAGGCTATATGAGAAACATTGTTTGTGGGGAAAGTGTACAACCTCTGCAGAGTGTAAAACTGATATATCAGCCGTGCTCACGGTTACGAGCGGCTTGGACCCTCTCATGATAATTGAACTTGAAGTTGAATTAAATTGTGGATACTTTATGAGCATTTATTTATTTTAGTTCTTTAATTGGGTTGGTATATACTTATACTTAGTAATTATGCTGCTAATTTAAAATTGACCAACTAAAATGCTTAATGCTATTATTTGCCAGCCTATTCTTGTTTAAGTCTTGCATGTCATTTGCTTTTGCTCTACACTTGCTGAGTACGACATGTACTCACCCTTGCTATAACCAATGTTGCTCAGAAGAAGAAGTTGCTTTGAAGTTGAAGTTCTAGGCGTACGCAACCCCCAGTCGATTGCCTGCGAGTTTGGAGCCTTCGTTTCTAGGATTAAGTGTATATCTCTGATCATATCTCTCTATTTACGTGATACTGTTACTGTTATTCACTTATGATGTCACTATATGTATGAAACTAGATCCTGGCATACATATAGGTAGCACTTGGTTTTGTTTATAAAACCGGGTGTGACAGCATATTCTTTTAAAAAACAGATGCTACTCAAAAGGAAAATGGAACTCCTAGATGGAAGAGAAGACTTATATTTTCGTTTACACAGATCCAAAGAAAGTTGCAGTTGCAAGTTGAGGAACATAGCAAGTACCTCGAAATGATAATTGCGAAGCAAAATGAGAGTCTTAAAAAGCTTGGAGCATTACCAGTGTTCCGAGATCAATTCCTTCATGTTGTCAACAACAACAGAGAACGTGAAGAACCGTCGTATGCACACATTTAGCAGAACAGAGATGAGGAGACGAATTGTCGCAGCTCACCGGCTGCAACCTGCAGACATCATTGCTGCGGGACAGTAAGAGTTACAGCAACTTATACGTTTGTTGCTCAAGTAATGTTGCTTCTGGGACACAGATTTTCGCGTCGAGATACTAGATTTTTTTTCCCTGCTTGATGATTATGGTCGTGAGAGAACAAGATACGGTTCGTCGATTCAGAGACAATCCATGGTTGACCTGATTCCATTTAGCGTCAGAAACTTGCATCATTTTATTTCCACACTTAGTAGTGTCAACAACACAGCGTAGACAACAATACAGAGTGACACGATATGGTTTTATTTCTTGCGGTACTATAGAAGAGGATCCAACACGGTTCCAATGTTATTTGTTCACGTGAGTGTTTCCCAGAAATACAGGCAAGATGCAGCGGAACAAGCTTGTTCTTGTGAATCTGCCTCATTTAGGCTGCCTAGGGATTCCTCATGTAGGGCTGGAGAAACTGCAGCCAGACTGGGGTAGGCAGCGCCATCCTCTTCTTCAGCTCCTCGGCGTTGTACAGGTCGGTGTGGCGCAGCCCTTCCAGCATCTGATTTTGCATGAACAGACCAGAGCGGATTGTATCAGAAATGGAATCCTCGTCTCGACGGTTGAGGCGAGGTGGAAACTGCAGGGGAAAAATAAAGGTACAGAGACGGAGGGAGAACAAGGATGCCCACTCCGCTTACTTTCGTGATGACGGAGAGGTCCGGCGGGCAGGCGCCGCCGCCGTGGAGCGTCGTCTCCGGTGCCGGCTGCGCTTCCTCGTGGACGACCACGATTTCAGCCGCCTTGGCTTCCACTCCGGCTCCTCCTGCCGCGGCCTTGGTAAGGCCGGCGTACGGGAGCATGGAGTGGCACGCCGCGCAGTCTTGCTGCATGATCACCTTCTGCCCGCCCCGCGCCCTGCTCGGACAAAAACGCATGTACAAAGCTGCGGAAATGGCCGTGGGAGTCACGTCCGAGACGGCGTGCCGCCGGTGCGCGCGCGCTTACCCGTCCTGTGTTGGCCACGGATAGGCTGGGCAGGCGGTGTTGGTGTTGCCCCCGTCGGACGCCGACGCGACGGCTGCGGCGCTGGAGAAGCCGGCCAACGCGCCGACGCCCATGCCGGAGAGCCGCTGGGTGGTCGTGGGCCCCTGCAGCTGCAGGAGCTTGCTCACGAGGCCCCTCGCCGCAGCCATTGCAGATCTGCGCGGTTGCGACACGAGCTCCACTGGCTAGTGTCCACTGCCGCCTGTGGTTGGTGGAGCTCCCTGGGATTTGTGATCCGTCCAGGTCCACTCTCCAGTGCCGTTGCCCTGCAGATAAGTGGGGCCGTTGGCATGTGGGAGGCATTGGCTCGGATTCCGGAATTGGTGACGTGGACACGGTGCGTTGTAGGTTTTTTTTTTTTAGGGAACGGTGCCTTGTAGATTGCATATTTGCATTGCAGACGGGAGAGCGAGGGACTAGGCCCAGTACGTTGTGTGGCAATTGGCAAAGCTCATGAGCTCATGGGCCTAGAGTCTTGAGGTCAGGCCTATTCGTTCTTGTACCGTGGCGTTTGGGCTCTGCAGTTTCTTCCGGACTCTCTTTTCCTACGCTGAAAATCTTCGGTTCTTCCGGCACCCGCCCGTTGAGCGTACATGGCCATGTAGGCGGCCAGCACTAGCCTGTTTAGATTCACAAAGAAAGTTTACAAAATTTACTGTAGCAAAACTAAATCAAAAATTAGAAAGACTAAACATGATCTAATTATAAAACTAATTACACGGAAGAGGGACTTGTCCCGGCTGTGGGCCATCAAGGACTGCGAAAACCAAGCCAAAGTCAGAATCAACTGGGTGTTGACGCGGAAAATCGGCGGTCGTATCCTCCGCGTGCAGCACACGAAGACCGGGGAGATTTGCTTCGCTCCAGTGCCAGTCCACACTCCAGTTCAGGTTCGCAGCGTGCCAGTCAATTTGACCTGAAATTGACAAGGGAATAAAACAGTTAAATTGCTCTTTGATTGTGCCGGCTCTATTTCAGACGATGGAGTAACGTCGAATTTTAGCCAAGACCCAATCAGACACGTATCGGCCGATACCAATCGGACCTCAAAATTGGACTTCATTGATGACGTCAATCGGACCGAGTGATCGGACCTCAATCAGACACCAAATCGGACCTCAGAATCGGACCAATCAGGATCGGACCTTGATTGATATGACAGATCAGCCTTTGAATAATGAAATAAAGCATAAAACAAGGCCAATATGTAAAATAATGGATCAGCTGTGTCTTGAAACAAGATATTAAATAATCAAAGTGTAAGCCGATACATTGTCCACCTTGTCTAGTTACCAGTTTGACTCGTCTTATCGGACCATCTAACCAACCGATCGGACTATAGCCTTTTCAGAGAAATCTAGCTCCGACGTAGGGAATCTAGATTTCTCCAACTATGATCAGATCAGATAGCTAGATAATCAGACTCGACTTATCAACCTGTTAATTAAACAAGATGCTCGCACAGGTGTTGATCAGATTAAGCAAATAAGCAAGTAAAACATTAACAGGATCGATCTGATTCTAAGATATGCTACCAAATAATTAAGTAAGATCCAGCTCCGACGTAGGGAATCTACACCACACTTAACATTCAAATAGCAATAAGGCATAATCAAAGCTTCCTTTGACTAATCAAGATGAATCTAGCTCCGACGTAGGGAATCTAACCAAGCATGACAATCAAAGATTAATCTAATCGTATTGCAAAGATCCAGCTCCGACGTAGGGAATCTACACCAGTGCAATACTCAAAGAACAACCAGATTAAACCACAAAGCAGGATCGGACATAGAACGATGCTGTAAGATAAATATTGCTTAAATCGGACCAAGACCAATGCTCAAAGCCGTTGAAGAAGTAGAATTGATTCACATGGCGTAGATCTAAACCAATCTAGCAACTCCAACAAACCGCAAAGACTACCTTTAGTAACCAAGATTACTCTAGCTCCGACGTAGGGAATCTAGACTAATCTTGATACCTAGCTCCGACGTAGGGAATCTAGGCTTAAAGTGTAGTCCGATAAACGATAATCTGTTGAATAATCAATATTGATCTAGCTCCGACGTAAGGAATCTATATCAATCTTGATTATCCAGAGATAAATCGGTTGAACAGTATAAACGAGAAAGGGCGATGCGCCTCAATTCAAAGCCTATACTAGTTCGATAAATTGACTAACTTACTGGTAAGCCGGAGATCAGAACTGATGCAGCCCGTCCACCAATGAGCTTCGTCGGTAACTACTACTAGGGTTTTGGCGTGAAGCCGGGTTGTATTGATTGTGAGAATAGTTTTTACAATGGACGAGGGTTCATATTTATACCCTGGTCATGGAGAGTCCTGATCGGACCAGACTAACTTGCGGACAAAGTAAACTAAATCTAATATAGAATGAGACTCTCAATATGCCTTCAAAAAGGAAATAGTCCCTGCATATGATGCGCTTCCTTCTCAGCCGACGCGTCTTTCCTCTTGTACTCGTTATCGGGTCGGATTCCTGCTTCATCGGATCTCTTCTGCATATCGGCTTCCTTCTCTGTCATCTTCGGCTTTGACCAGTCAATAGGTCCACCAGCCTTACCACGTCACCTCATGATTCAGCATATCTGGTGCAAAAATCTGGTGTCAACACATGCCCCCCTGTTTTGGAGTATGAAGGATTCATGCTTCGAAATTCTGTAAATCCAGCGTCTCAATCTCCTAACCGATGCAATTCGCTTCATAGATTCAACACCTTGACTTCTTTAGCACTGCCCTTTTCATAGCCGATACCTTTCTTCAAGCTTCTTTATCATAACATGTTAGCCAATATGAATAATCAAGAAAACTCTACTCTTCCTGCTGAATAACTTGGTTTTTCATTTTCAAATCAAAACATAACTTCGCTCCTCAAATGATTCTCTCAGATCGCTCAATGTGTATTATTCTCACCAAGGCACCGTATCATCTCTTTTTCTTCCTACTTCTAATAAGGCCTTTTTTGTGGAGCTCAGGGTAGGATATAGAAAGGAAGCATACTTGCACTGCATATCTTGCAAAGTCAAAAACCGGATCCAGTGGAGAAAATAAGTCATACAATCAGATCAAGATGTGCATGTGTGTGGAATTTTTGGTGAAACTTCCTTTTGCATGACTCTTCATTTTACTTTTCTTTTCAGATATGGGCTATCTTTCATATATTTTTATCACTCTTCCTTATGCTTTTGAGCACGGATATTTTTTTTTTGCATAACCCATACCTTTTGCATAATGAATTTGAAAAGTCATGTCAAAGAGACGGAGTATTTTTGTATGAATGGAAGGCATGTTTTTGCGTAACTCCCAGTATAGAAGTCAGCATATGAATAGTCGAGTATGTGAATCCAGACCAAACGACAGTGATGTGCCCAAAGATTAAAGTCTAGCATACTCAACAATGGAACAATATGTGGAGTGTACGTGATCTCGATCTTAAAAGCATGAAACAAATCTCACAAGGGTCACAAACAATTTGACAATGCTCAATACAAAACAAGCGGCATATGTGTAAGGTTTTCAGAAGATATCAACATATGGCTCTGGTAGGAATTTCATATCATTGAGGAGCTAAACTATGTATTTTATTTTAACAAAATAAAATTCCCAAGTATTTTGCAGTAAGAAATAAAGTTTACTTGATCATACCATCGTTTTCGGATCGACGAGCCGACGTCGTGTTAGCATATATGTTGAAATCCTTTCTTCTGAATCTTGGTATTCCAGCACTGTTCCTTCATCAGCAGCGACGGCATGAGCAGCAGCAGTATCAGCTTTACGAATTTACCCAAATGCTAGGGTAGTACTTCTTCAAATATTTCCCGTTCAATGATTTAGGAAATGTTTCCCCTTCAACCAAGACATGTCTGATTGATTTGTAACGTAACTTCCTGGAAGTCTTGACAGAAGAATCCTTCAAATATTCAACGATTTCTTTCCTCCAATCTCCTTCTGGTATCTCCTGTACCATCACATCGGACATAGGCCGATAGCCAAACGCCTTTTGCGCCAGCCGATCTGCTTCCTCGTTACGATGTCTTGGAATATACTTAAGAATTACCAAAGCGAACTCAACAAATTGAACGTCGATCTCTTTAAGAATCCGGAGATCTTTCATCAACGCTTCATATTCCGTCTGATTATTTGTGCACTTTTCAATCGGATAAGCAAACTGAATCTTGCCCCCAAAGGCGAAATAATAAGAAGGCCGATTCCGCAACCATCATTGCAAGATGAACCATCAAAGAACATGGTCCAAGGAACTGCGTCAACCACATCGGCCTCTGTATTGATCGGACCAATTGCATCAAGCTCCATGGTGCATTGTTCAACAGTATCAACATTAGGTCCACAATGATCAGCAACCAAATCAGCCATTTAAAATAAAATTTCAGAGCCGACTGCTTGGATCGGCTGTAGTCCTTGATCGGACACTTTGAGGAAGTCACCATCCCATGTTTTCCCTGACAGGCATTCAATTCCTTCAAACTCCCAAATAGTTGACTCAGCTGTAGCAATGCTAACCGAATCATCAGCTGGGACGATCTCCACTTTATTGCCTTGCCATTGGATCAAACACTGGTGCATTGTGGATGGTATGCAGCAATTGGCATGGATCCAATCACGTCCGAGGAGCATGCTGTAAGAACCTTGGCCATCAATCACAAAGAAGGTAGTCGGCAATGTTTTGCTGCCGATGGTCAATTCAACATGAATTGCCCCCCGAGGCTCTGAAACGTTTCCACCAAAGTCCTTGAGCGTCATGTTGGTCTTGATTAGGTCATCAATCCCTTTTCCCAATTTGCGGAACGTGGAATAAGGCATGAGATTGACTGCAGCTCCTCCATCAACCAGCATCTTGGTCATCGGCTTCCCATCAACGTATCCCTTGATGTACAGAGGCTTCAAATGCCGATATCCATTTGCATTTGGTTTCTCAAAGATAACTTTCTCTGAATCCAGAACCAAGCATGCAGCGGCTTCCTCCAATTCATAATTGACCTCTTCATCGTCCTGTTCATCAGGAGCAGCAAAATCAAAAGGCAACATCAAAACCATGTTTATTGCGGCCGATGTGCTTGCTTCATCATCATTGGCCATCTTGACGCGCCATGTCTTCTTTTTTTTGCCAATTCCTGCTCCTGAATCTGCTCATGATAGCGCAAGCGTTGCACACGTCTCTTCTTGGACTTAGAAATCCCTGATGGGCACCACTGTCCAGGCCTCATTGGAGGTTCTTCAGTCCGATTCTGAACTGGAGCCTTCTCTTCCATTTTTTCAGGGCCATGAGCATCAGCCCGGCCTTCATCATTTTTGTGGCCATGAGTATTAACCCGGCCTTCATCTCTTTGATGATGATCATCAATCCTGACGCCGATCCGTTCATGAACTGATCGTCGACCTCTCTTGGAAGCTCTGTATTCTTCATACTGGAAGCTACATTCAGGACAATCTGCTTTTGATGGCAGTCTAAGCTTATCATTCCAGCAGAATACGAAGAAAGGACACCCCCAATGATCATCATCCTGATCGTATCGGTCATAAACTTGACGTTCATCCGTATACCAATTGGACCTATAACCGTACTGACGACGACCGTCAATTCTATCATCAAACCAGCGCCGGCCATTGGACCTGTCATCAAATCGGCGTCGGCCATCGGACCACTCATTATATCGGCGTCGGCCATCGGACCTGTCATCACGTCGGCGCTGACCATCAAACTCTTCATCAAGCCGCCTTGCCTGATATTCACGCCTCCGACGTCGTCGTTCCTCGCGTTCTTCCCATGCTCGGGCTGCTGCCTGCTGCCTCTTGTATTTGTTAATCAGCATTTGGGAAGTTACACGCGGCCGATACCCACCAGGAGCATTAGATTCACGTCCAAACGCCTGATGATTCCTGCGTAGCTCTTCAACAGTAACTTGAACCGCAGGATCAACGGCACCAGAACTCTTGGCGTGGTCCGATGTAAGCACCTTGAACTTCCCCTTTTCATTAGCATCAACCATATTAACAGAAAAGGAGAAATCAGCAAAGTTATTAGGAAAGGGATGACCATCGATCTTCATGGCTTTCTTGTTGTCTTCAAACTTGATCTTGCCAGATTCTATAGCCAATTGGATCTCCCTTCTGAACACTTTGCATTCATTGGTCTCATGAGAAGTTGAGTTCTGCCATTTGCAATATTTGCGTTTCTTCAACTCATCGGCCGATGGAATTGAGTGATTTGCAGAAAGCTGAATAAGCTTTTCACTGAGCAGCAAATCAAAATCTTATCGGCCTTTGTTATATCAAAACCAAACTTTTCAGGGTTCTGTTTGATCCATGGGAGCGATACTGGCTTCTTGGATTTGGTCCATTCAGCTATATTGACATCAGGTTCCTCTTCAGATTCAGAGAGATAAGATACTTGCTTGGAAAACTTCACACGCTTCATCTCCTGATATCGGACCTCATGAGCTGACACCTTCTGAACCAGTTGCCTCAATGTCTCAAACTCCTGAGCAGAAAACTTTTCTTTAATCGGCGCGAGCAAACCCTGGAACGCAAGCTCGGCCAACTGCATATCAGACAGCTTCAAACTATAGCATCGATTCCTAGTATCACGGAACCGTTGAATGTACTCCTTGACGGTCTCATCATTCCTCTGCCTGATAGCAATCAAATCAGAGATCTTCATCTCATTGAGACCAGAAAAAAAGTATTTATGGAATTGCTTCTCCATATCGGACCACCCTGTGACTGATCCTGTTGGCAACGACGTAAACCAGGTAAACGCCGGCCCCGATAACGACAAAGGGAAAAATCTGAGCCTAAGTCCCTCCTCTGAAGCAGCCTCACCACACTGAGCCAAGAATCGGCTCACATGTTCGATGGTGGTCATATCATCTTGCCCAGAGAATTTGGAAAAATCCGGCACTCTGTAACGCGGAGGAAGTGGCACTGCATCAAAATAAGACGGGTACGGGTGCCGATACAACCTCGCTTCATCTTTAGGCTTCAAGCCGAATTGATTTTGGATCACCTCGGCTATTTTCTGCGACCAATCGGACTGTTGATTTCCAGGTGGCATTCCATCAGCTATGTCCATCACATAATTATTGTAATCACCAACCATACGCTGATGTGAAGGAATCTCTGTACGTAGTCTTGCAGCAGCGGGTTGTTTTTCTCCTTCGTTCAGAGTCCTGGCATACTTTTCACCATGTGGGCCGACAATAGTTCCATCGGCCATCAACAGAAAACCGTTGGCCAGCTCAACAGGAGGTGGTGGAGCAATCGGCATCTGTGGAGCAACGGTCATTGCATTATCTGCAGTTTCTTTGCCTCTTCCT
>CM014270.1:3964088-4094292 GCA_004135705.1 Alloteropsis semialata | reverse complement strand
AACTCCAAGAGGGAAAGCATCAGCTCCAACTGGCACATCATGCTGTGCTGCCTGCCCTTCCTGCTGAATTACATGTTCCTCATGCTGCATTTCAGGCATAGGAGCATCCTCCTGCTGAACAGGGTGAGGGTTAAGGCCCGGAACACCAGCAACAGAAGAAACCTCAGACAAACTCTCATTAATCACCGGTGGAGGCATCCAAGCATCAGCAGGAAAAGGGAGCGGGTGCGCAGGTCCATCAGCCGGAGGCAGTTCCTCATCTCCTCCAAAAACCACATCAGTAGCAGACAAGATGAAAACTGGCACAGTAAAGGTCCTTGTTCTAGGTGCTTTTCCAACCGAAATAACAAAATCATCAGGAATGTCTTGTTCTTTGTTGACTAGTGCTTTGACTATGATTCTAGCAACAGTAATAGAAGGGTGAACATGCAGCAGATGAGCAAAGCCACAGATAGCTTTTCCAACCAGGGAAATCGATCGAGCATCAGTTGGATAGCACATCAACATAAGCCAAACTTCCCTATCCATCTCAGAAGATCTAAAGTTTTCTCCCTCATCATGGCGAATAAAACGGAGGTGATACTGACCAAAATGTCGAGGCGCCCCGAGCAGAAAACGATCTCTCTCCAAGATCGAAGAGAAGCGGACGTATGCATCACCAATCGGGCACGGCTGGATTTCTGGGGCTCGGACGCCCTCATCAATCAGGAACTGGCGAAGAGCACGCGCCATCGGGACATAGTCCTCCTTGGCCACCGGTGGAGTCAACAGAGCAATGGCAAGATCTTCATTGATCTTCTCAAGATCAGTAGCGAGGCAGACACGGGGACGAGCAGGGGGAACATAAGGCAGGACCCGAGGCGCCCAAGCAAAACCAGGAGGCAGGTGGGGGCGGGGATCAATGGCGAAGTTCGCCATGAAAGGCAGGGGAACCGGAGGGGGAGGAGGGAGTTCGCCGGCGGAGGTTTCAGCGGAAGGAACAGGTTCCGAGGAAGTCGAGGCGACGCCCTGGTAGGTAGGTTTCGATTTAATGCGCCAGAAAACCCTTGGTTTAGATGGGCCTCCCAGGGTTTTGGCCCGGCAAAAGCGAGAATAGTGGCCCAGATTGTAGCAAAGACGGCATCACACATTTGAATTGCAAGAAGCCACCCTGTGATTGCGCGAGAGGCAACGGAAACAACGATGATCAAGCCCGCGAGACACGGGATGACGATCCGAAAGAGGTTTTGACTGATTAGAATGAACATTCTGCTTGGACCATGAATTAGAAGAATTTGAACTAGAACCAGCAAAATTCCTCAGGAAATAATCAGAGGGATAAGATAATCTCTTGAAAACCGATGTAGATTTCACAGCATCAGCATAGCTTTTGCGAGATGATCTCTTGCCCGCAACTGTCCATTCAGCATCTTGTTCTTTCATCCAAAGATCAAGATTGGTACGCCAATTGGGGCCTCCAGAACCCCATAGCGCAAAGTAAACATCGAAAGATTTGCACTTAAAAGATCCCAATTTGTAGATCAGAAGACCCACATTCTTGGAAAACACCGAGAAACGAAACATTGATCCCGAAAGATGAACCACATTAAAGTCCAGATCAATACCCCCAATGCAAGATTGGAGCATAAGACCCACCGATTCCACATTTAGACGAATTGCTGATCGTCCAAAAGAGGCCACAAGAAAGAACTCAGAGGAAGAAAAGCCATGGGAGAAACTGACCGGGGAAGAGAACCGGGAGTGAACCAGGCGCTGAATCTCAAGCCCAGGGTTGAAATCCAGGTCCGAGAGGCCACCCATGATTGCCGCCGAGAGAGGATCAGAGGCGCCATCGGAGGTCACCGGCCGTCGCAGCATCAGACGACGACATCTTGGACTTTGTTTCTCGTGTCCCACCAGGCGTGCCAAAAATGTGTTGACGCGGAAAATCGGCGGTCGTATCCTCCGCGTGCAGCACACGAAGACCGGGGAGATTTGCTTCGCTCCAGTGCCAGTCCACACTCCAGTTCAGGTTCGCAGCGTGCCAGTCAATTTGACCTGAAATTGACAAGTGAATAAAACAGTTAAATTGCTCTTTGATTGTGCCGGCTCTATTTCAGACGATGGAGTAACGTCGAATTTTAGCCAAGACCCAATCAGACACGTATCGGCCGATACCAATCGGACCTCAAAATTGGACTTCATTGATGACGTCAATCGGACCGAGTGATCGGACCTCAATCAGACACCAAATCGGACCTCAGAATCGGAACAATCAGGATCGGACCTTGATTGATATGACAGATCAGCCTTTGAATAATGAAATAAAGCATAAAACAAGACCAATATGTAAAATAATGGATCAGCTGTGTCTTGAAACAAGATATTAAATAATCAAAGTGTAAGCCGATACATTGTCCACCTTGTCTAGTTACCAGTTTGACTCGTCTTATCGGACCATCTAACCAACCGATCGGACTATAGCCTTTTCAGAGAAATCTAGCTCCGACGTAGGGAATCTAGATTTCTCCAACTATGATCAGATCAGATAGCTAGATAATCAGACTCGACTTATCAACCTGTTAATTAAACAAGATGCTCGCACAGGTGTTGATCAGATTAAGCAAATAAGCAAGTAAAACATTAACAGGATCGATCTGATTCTAAGATATGCTACCAAATAATTAAGTAAGATCCAGCTCCGACGTAGGGAATCTACACCACACTTAACATTCAAATAGCAATAAGGCATAATCAAAGCTTCCTTTGACTAATCAAGATGAATCTAGCTCCGACGTAGGGAATCTAGACCAAGCATGACAATCAAAGATTAATCTAATCGTATTGCAAAGATCCAGCTCCGACGTAGGGAATCTACACCAGTGCAATACTCAAAGAACAACCAGATTAAACCACAAAGCAGGATCGGACATAGAACGATGCTGTAAGATAAATATTGCTTAAATCGGACCAAGACCAATGCTCAAAGCCGTTGAAGAAGTAGAATTGATTCACATGGCGTAGATCTAAACCAATCTAGCAACTCCAACAAACCGCAAAGACTACCTTTAGTAACCAAGATTACTCTAGCTCCGACGTAGGGAATCTAGACTAATCTTGATACCTAGCTCCGACGTAGGGAATCTAGGCTTAAAGTGTAGTCCGATAAACGATAATCTGTTGAATAATCAATATTGATCTAGCTCCGACGTAGGGAATCTATATCAATCTTGATTATCCAGAGATAAATCGGTTGAACAGTATAAACGAGAAAGGGCGATGCGCCTCAATTCAAAGCCTATACTAGTTCGATAAATTGACTAACTTACTGGTAAGCCGGAGATCAGAACTGATGCAGCCCGTCCACCAATGAGCTTCGTCGGTAACTACTACTAGGGTTTTGGCGTGAAGCCGGGTTGTATTGATTGTGAGAAAATAGTTTTTACAATGGACGAGGGTTCATATTTATACCCTGGTCATGGAGAGTCCTGATCGGACCAGACTAACTTGCGGACAAAGTAAACTAAATCTAATATAGAATGAGACTCTCAATATGCCTTCAAAAAGGAAGTAGTCCCTGCATATGATGCGCTTCCTTCTCAGCCGACGCGTCTTTCCTCTTGTACTCGTTATCGGGTCGGATTCCTGCTTCATCGGATCTCTTCTGCATATCGGCTTCCTTCTCTGTCATCTTCGGCTTTGACCAGTCAATAGGTCCACCAGCCTTACCACGTCACCTCATGATTCAGCATATCTGGTGCGAAAATCTGGTGTCAACACTGGGAAAAGAAGAAAAAGAAAAACGGAGTGAAAGAAAAGTTACCTCCCCGCAAGGAATGGCGACGTCGCGAATGGCGTCCAAGGCAGAGTTTAGTGACCGGACCGCTAGCCCGATCCCGGCACGAACCCGGGAAGCCTCGTCGTTCAGGGAGAAGACGACCTCGCCCGAGGCACGGTCGGTCCAAGAAAGACGCGGACCCCCGAACGCAAAGGGGTCCGTCCCGGCTCGAACGACCTCGCGGCCCGATAGGGTGGCGGCTCCGGGATGGATCCACTGACCCGAGCTCGATCCCGCCGTCCCTCCTCCCGCGAGAGCGGCCGACATCGCCGCTGCAGGGGTCGAAGGCGCGGGAGAAGGGAGCACCGTGTGTCCGCCCAAGCCGAGCGGCGGGTCGGTCGAGGCAGCGACGGTGGCCGGAGCAGGGAGAACCTCCTCCTCACGATCGGCGCCGCTCGGAGCCCCGGCTGGCTCCGGAGCAGGCCCCTCCCGCGGGGTGCCATCTGCCGAACCGCCCGGGCGCTCGGGCGGGACAGAAATTGGCCCCGTCTCCTCCTCCTCATCCCGACCGTCCGTCGGTGCCAAGCGACTCGGGGCCTCAACGGCCCTCTCCGACCCATCCTCAGCAGAATGTCCGACCACTTGGGCCGGGAGGACGGGATCTTCTTGGTCAGGGTCGGGCGTGGAAGGTACTGGCACCTCCTCCCCGACCACGTCCCCGGTCGGTGCGATCATCTCGGGCGGCGCGACGTCTCCCGTTCCGGCCGGCTCGCCTGCGGGCGGAAAGCATAGCCCGACGAGGGCCTCCGGAATGGCCCCAGCTGTGGGCACGGCCTCGGCATCCGACGCCGCGGCGAGCTGCTATTGGGGAAGGAGCGGGTCAAGCACCCCTCCCACCGGAGGGCTGCCCAGGTCGACCCCTTGGCTTGTCGCCGCCCCGGGGACCCGCCGTGCGAGTCGCTTGACCGGCGCCAGCCTTAAAGGGGTAACCTGGCTTTCCCTCCTGCGGACAAAAGAAGGCCTCACACGCGCGTCTTGACAAGGGTAAGGAAGACAGACGAAGAAGGGAGAAAAGACTTACCGAGACGACAAGGGAAAAACCCCGGGATGGTCGCTTGGCTGGGGGAGCCACCCCCGGCCCCGACCCTTCCTCCCGCGGCCGCTTGCTCGGGTCGCCCCTCGGCGGAGGTCGCTCTCGGGTCGGGGAGCTGGCGCCGCGAGGGACTTGGCGCGGCGGCCGAGTTGGCGACTGCATCGGCGTGGAATCGCCGCCACCCGACGTCTCCTCGGCGTCCAGTGCTCCCCAGTCCACCGCGGGCTCGTGCTGGGAGGTCGGAAGGCCCGACGTGGACTCATCGGAAGAATCCGAGGCGAAATCAAAGCCCCCTTGAAGGGGCCCTGATCCTCGCTCCACAACCCTTCCTGTCGGGCGTGCAAGCGCCGCTGGCGGTACTCCTCCTCGGCCTTCTCACGGGCCAGCCGTTTCTTCTCTTTCTTCCTATCGGCAGCCACTTTCTTCAAGCGAGCGGCCTCCGCTCGCTCACGGTTCAGAGCCCGAGCGGCCACGTCTTCAGGGAGCGGGGGCCGAGAGGGTTTGTAGACTTGGGGCTGCTGGAGAAAAAGAGACACGAATAACTCGTCAGATTAAAAAATACACAACGAGGATAAGGGATGAGGGATTCGCCCACGGGGCGCATGACGGGATGATCCCGCATCGGATACGCCGAGGAGTCGCGCGCCACAACTTCGTGAAGGCGGGCACGCACCTCCTCATCCGAGAGGACCCCGACGGACATGACCGACCCCGTCCAGTCCTCCGCCAGGGTCATCTGGTCCAGCCTCAGCTGGGGAGCCATCAGCGGAAGAACGCGGCGCGTGTGGTACGCCGCGATGATCCCGGGGCCGGTGACCCCCCGCTCGCGAAGGCGGAGGACCACCGCATGGAGACCGGACAGGTGCGGCCGCTCCGCCCTAGGGGGGCCCAATGCCAGATGTCCGGCCGATTCTCGATGGTCCTCCCCGTAAAGGCCGGGAGAGGAGCGGCCGGGTCGCTCCGCAGGTAGAACCACCGGGGATGCCACCCCTTGTTGGTGGTCGTCAGGGGAAGCTTGAGGTAGTTCTCGCCCTGACGCGGGCGCAGCCGGATTCCCGCGCAGCCAAGCGGCGTCAGCCTCCCGTCTTTCTTCACCTCCTCGACGTGGAAGTAGGACCTCTAGAGGTCGAAGTGGGGGTCGATTTCGAGGAATTCTTCTCACAGGGCCACGAACACGGCGATGTGCAGCAGCCCGTTAGGGTTGAGATGCTGGAGCTCAATCCCATAGTAGTGAAGGAGTCCGCGGAGGAAAGGATGGGGTTGGAAGCCCAAAACCCCGTTCATGAAAGGGGATGAAGGACACAACATACCCATCGGCGGGGGAGGGGACGGCTCGTCGCCCGGAGCCATCCACTCCGCCAGATCGGTCTGCGGACACAGGAGCCCGCGCTCCACCAGACGCTCGAGCTCGGCTTCGGTGACGCGGGAACGAGGCCAGGCCATGACCGGCGAGCGGGGAGAGCGACGGGCGAAGGGAAAAAGGTACGGATTTGGGCAGGTAATGACGTAGGCGGCGGCGGCGATTCGGGAGCAGGCGAGCGAAGGAAGAAGAAGAGACCTCCGCCCCCCCTCTTAAATAGACAGGTAAGGGGGCGGGGCGGCGGGGAGCCTCGGGTCTCTCGCCGGTGCCGCAGGCCGAAGGGCCCACACGGCCCCACGACGCGCGCCCCCGCTCGCCCACGTCTCCCACGCCCCGGGACTCACGCCCCGGTTCTCTCTCTCTCCAAACCCTTCGCATTCCGTTTTCTCGCCCCGCCCTTTTCCGTCGAATACGCTATTTCCTTTGTCTTTCCTTGCGATTTTATTTTTCAGGAAAAGGAAGATGGCGCTGGGCCGTTCTTGGGCCGGAAGGCTATGGCAAAAAGCCCACAGGGGGCGCGCCCAACGAAAAACACGAACCAAAAAATAACCCAGGAGTTCTAAGGCCGGCCCAAGGGTCCGACGGCCGCTCTGGGGCGCCCGAGCGAAGGGGCAGTGACGGGCGGGCCCGCTAGAGGCCATAGCCTCGGCACACGAGTGCCGGGGACGTCCCGACCTGCGTTCGAGCCCAAGGCTCCTGACCCCATGTATCTCATCGAAAGAGAGGCAACGAGCCCCCGTGGTCGGTCGGACGATCATGGGAACTAAGGGGGTCGGGAACGCTGGGGATTTTCCGAGGTCGGTCACAAGCTGATCCGACGGTCCTCCCTCGGAGGAGGACCGAGGCCTCGCTCGATCCAGCCCGTTAGTAGCTCACCGGGAGCCGTGTTTTGGCCTAAGTGGCAAAGCGCGAGGCGTTCCCTAACCTTCCATCCCGCAGAGGGATAGCGTGAGGGGAAGACGATAAAAAGACGAAACAACCTCCCCACCCCAAAACGGCCGCCTTGGGGAACACCGGGAGGCTGGAATCGCGAAAAAGAGACCGACCACGCGGTCGCAGGAAAACGTCCCGAGTCAACCAAATTCCTTTATTCCACGAATAAGGGCAAAAAGTACATACGGCCGAGGGCCGTGGAATAATACAAACGGGTCTCGCCACCCTCGGTGGCGAAATCGGGCGACAAAGAGCGCGGGAGTTTCGGTGCCACGAGAAGGGCTGAACTACGAGCGTCGCAGTCCTTCTTGTTGCATCTCCCCGCCCGCCGGCACCCTAAAGGGAGCTAGGCGGAGGTCCACCCGCGGCGGCACGACGACGTCGCGCCCCCGCCGGCCGCTTCCCTCATCCCGACGCCGACCGACCCCGAACACGGCGTCACGTCAGCGTCCGGGAAAAGGATGAGAAGCGCGGCGGTGGCTATACACGACTCCTGCGTCTGCCCTGGGGAGGCCCGACCGAGGCCAAGCACCGGGCCAAGTTGAGGAGACGGCGACAGCTCCACCGGCTCACTCCCCCTCAAGCCCATTCCACCGCCGCCGAGGTGGGGCGGTCGGACGGAGGGGAGCTGCCGGGGGAGGAGTCGTCCTTCGCGTGCGACACCGAGGGGCGTCCCTCCACGCCAAAACTCCCTACGATCGCAGTCATTCTTGTGGCATCAGCGGGCTATTCCCTCACCCCTGGGGCCAGGGGGACGGCCCCAAGATGGTTCTCGTGCAAAGAATCTCATGCTAACGGGAGGAAGGAGAGGGGAGCTGGTCGGATGTCCAAAGAAAGGGAACGGAGGACCCTATTTATAGCCCGGAAATGCCTAAGCCAGCCCCTCGATAGAACATGGGAACACGCCGCGTGGCCTTCCCTGAGAAGCGGCAGGGCCTCACGAGCGAACAGTAAACTCGCCTTAAAAAAGAGGGATGAGGTGATGGCTCGAGAGGGAGGCAGAGCAGGTGTGACAAAAGCCCTGTCCGGCGCAGCAGGGGCGTGCGCCCCTGAACCAGGGGAAACAGTGCCTCTGGAAAGACGGGCTGTACCCCAGTACCTTGGGCAGGCGCGGCGCCATCCTGCGAAAGTCAAACGGAAGTGACAAAAAGCCTTCGGGCGATTTGACAACTCGCCCGCAGGCTCGGGGGCTACACCCACCGGGTGCGCTCGCGCGCCCCGGTGAGGGAAGAGACGAAAACTCGCCGCTGCCTGCGGATGAACGATCCGTTCACCCACAGGCTCGGGGGCTACACCCGATGGGTGCGCTCGCGCGCACCCCCGGGCAATATCCGGACTAACGCGGAAAGAGAGCCCACACAGAGGATCCCCTATCCTCCGAGCAGGCTCGGGGGCTACTGTCGGGTATCAATATCCGACCCACTCACCGACAGGTGGGACCTTGCTATTTTGAGAAGGAGATAGGCGTAAGCATGTTCATAAACCGGGCTGACAAGGGAAGCACCGAGCGATAAGGGGGCCGGCCGACCCCATAACGCCTTGGCCGACCCCACAACACCTCGCCCGACCCTTCTCTGCTTCGGCCGACCCTTCTCCGCCTCGGCCGACCCTTCTCCGCCTCGGCCGACCCCGCGTCGCCTTGGCCGACCCCGCGTCGCCACGGCCGACCCTTCTCCGCCTCGCCCGACCCTTCTCCGCCTCGCCCGGGTCGGCGTCGGGCCAGGATAGCGTGGGACATCAGGGGGGCCCGGCGCAGAAGGGAACAAGGAGGGTGCATCGCCGCATATCTACCGCATGACCTAGTAACATTAATTGGCCTAACCGCGCACTGCTCGAAGTGGCAGAAGGACGTGACGTGCACTGTTTCGGGCCGCCCTGCGGGCGCCGCAAGGGGGGCAACAGGATCATAGCAGGCGCAGGACTGCTCTGCACAGTGCCCCGGCCTTGCCCACAGTGCTCCGCAGGCGGCGGGGCTTCTTAGGCAAGCTTCCAATTGTTAGTTATTTATTATTTCGTAGGACACGCATTGTAAGAGGGCTCTCCCTGGAGGTATAAAAAAGAAAAGCAAGGCCCCACGGTGGGGAGGAATCAGACACACACTTAGACGTTCACAGAGACTTGAGGCTTCTCCTCTCTCTCGACCGCTTGTAACCCCTACTACGAGCAACGAGAGTAACACGAGCTGACCGACACTGGACGTAGGGCGTTCGTGCCTGAACCAGTATAATCCCTTGTGTTCTCTCGCGAACCATCCGAGCCTAAACGTGCAATCCACTAAATTCACTAGTTGGTGATTTCTTGCACCGACAACACGGTTCACATGGATAATTATACAAACACAGTGAATAAGTTTTAGTTATTACAAACCAGAGTTATAATACAGCGGATGTCTAAACGTCGAAATAAAAGACATTGTGCGGAGCCCTCACACAACATCTAGTCACCGCGGCCCGTATCGGATTCAGACGGCACCCGCTCCACGGTCCAACCATCAGGAAGTACACAAGGCCAAGTCAGAGCCGCAATAGGATCATAGCCAGCACCATTATCTGAAAAAAGAGCCACAAGCAAGGCTGAGTATACTAATACTCAGCAAGACTTACCCGACAAGGTTAAATTCTAGACATGCAAGGCTTTATGGCTGAGGGGTTTGTTTTGCCAGAAAACATCTACCATTTGATCCCTATTTTCAATATTTTAGCCAAGATTAAAGTGAGTCTAACTATTACTATATTTGCCAAACTATCCAACAACAATCAGTGTCGAAAAACAATTGATTAACCATATATCAACATTTCTCCACTAACAACACTTCTCACCATGGCCCAAGCACACTGATGTGTGAAAAGAGATCAAGCAGCTTCATGTAACCGCGAAGGACGGACAACTCGAGTTGATTTTAACCATGCATAGAACAACCTAATTGTATGACCCGTGAGAGACACCTAGGACCTCATGAGGCAACCGTTCCCATCTTTCCCTGCCATCTGCCATCAGGGCCCACTCCACCCGAGTGCACGCCCCAATGAACCCCAGGTTCCGCTGGCAAACCTGTGCCGCGGCCACTGCTACACTCGCCATCAACCCCTCGCCCAATAGAGTAGGAAGGCACGTCAGACGTCAGTTTGATTCAAGTACTAGGTTTACCAGTTTACCACATTTCCCGGCATACGATTAGTACCTTCAAAAGCTTGACTAACATCGCCACACAATCAATGCCTTAGCCAACCTCTATCTGTGCAAGTGGGACGTTCAATCAAACAGGAATATCGCATAAGCCCCGCTTGCCGAATATCATAAACTGATATAAAGTAAAACCTATATCTCGCGAGTGACAAGGCAATCACTCGACTTCTACGTGTCCTAATTAAGCATGGCATTCTATACGACCTACACATACTAGTATTAGGACGTAGGTACCTAGGGATCATGCAACTAGGGTTTCATTCAACTCCTCAAAACATAAATGCACAAAGTAAGGCATAAAGCAAGTAGTGTTAGTTTTGAACAGTGGGTTATGCTCCGGGGCTTGCCTTCCCGATCACCGGTCTTGGGCCCTTCTGGACTTTGGTCCGGGTCTTGAGCAGCAGAGTAGTTCACCTCAGCAGTGACTGGATCACCCTCGGGCTCGGACTCGATCTCGTACACTCCGTCAACAATGGGATGATCTACATGAAATGCGGATGCATGAGATGCAGTAGTGCACAAGAAATCAATCACAGAATAACTGCAACAACTCACTAATACACATCACTGGGCAATCATTTACGGAGTATTACCAATTTTGAAACACAAATTGCAAGGAACCGGTCTGACCGGATTTGAAACCGATCTGACCGGTTCGGACCGGTCTGACCGGAGTGGCAGACCGGTCAAACCGGAATTCGCAGACTTGACTCAAACTTTTACACAATTTAAATAGAACATCTATAAGTGACCACTAGTAGCACAATGGAGTTTTTATGGTTGAATCTGACATTCAGCACTCCTGGTTGCTATACATATGTTTAGAATTAATTTTACAACAAGAAAACTATTTATCAATTAAGCATTTCCTAGCTAGTTTTTACCAAATGAAGCCTAGAACATATATTTTCATAAACCAAAATTAAGGTAAACATGTTTCTGTGTTCCTGACAGCCAAATCTACTATTTAGGAATTTTTTAGCATTTTATCTATTTGTTTTCTAGTTCTTTTAACAGCCAACATTTACCACTAGTTAGAAAATCATAATAAATTCTACAAATATTTTCTACAGCTAAAATTTTTACTGCAACTAATATTCTACCAAAGACATTTTTTGTGAATTTTTTATATTTTTCTAATCCATACAAAATATTTGGTGATTTATCTACATTTAACTAGCTAGAACCAAACTTAATCCATAACTTAAAAAGTATACACTCTCTGGAGCTGATTCTTTTTGTGAGGGTTCCTATACTCCAGAGAAGCTCTAACAAAATTTGCCAAATTTTATTGAGTAGTATATATATTTACTACTTTTTTACTCCATTAACTCAACTAAACCTATATCTATTAAAAACATGCATAGGCTCTAACCAACAAAGGCTGAAATCTACTCTACTAAACATAACAGAACCAATAAAGGTTGTTTTGCATTTTTAGCACATGCATGTGATTTATAAGGTAATAAACAAGCCTTCAAGTACTCATTCATACATAAAGCAATACATCAGGCATTACACAATTTACATATGCATATGATACATCACTGGAAAGATAATTTCACAAGGATTCCAGAAAGTCCAAGTTTGCGATTTTACGATTTTTGTGTGATTTTTGGTGATTAACCAAACTTCAGCCCTTAATAAAGGAAAAGAAAACAACCAAAAAGGAAAAATGCCTTTACATTAAAGTCCCTACAAAACTTAAACTAATTGCAGAGAGGTCCTTGCTTCGCGAATAAGCCCCTAGAAACTTGCCAATAACCCCCTGCAATAATTCCACTTTAGAACATAACTCCAAAGATTTGTTGTGGGATATGGGTACCCCTGGGCCCACTATCGACCGGATATGTAGTCGGCCTGGGCCCACGTCTGACAAGGATGTGGGCCGACCCAGGCCGGCCCACGAGGATCCCCGACTTGATGAACAAGACTGGTGATGACTTAGCTTGCAAGGCAAGTCGACTCAGATTAGTTTCCTTATTGTAGCCGGATACAATTAGCATACCGACTTGTAAACCCTAGGTCGTCGACCTATATAAGGCGGCCTAGGTCGACCCCCTTAGACATCTCAATCTCATCTCCTCCCATCTATATCTCATTCTCGCCCATTGTAACCACAAACTCATTGTTGTTCTCCGGAACCTCGCCGAGCAGATCAATACAAGACCCCCGAGCACAGGACGTAGGGTATTATACCTCCGGCTAGCCCGAACCTGTATAATCCCTGTGTCCCTGTGTTACCTCGAGCTCCCTAGTCCAGCGATCTCCCTTTGCCTACAAATCAACCATCTGGGTACCCCCAGGTGGACTGCCGGACTAGAACTCTGACAGTTGGCGTGCCAGGTAGGGGTGATCGCGGGGCAATACAGCTAGCTCGATGGCAGATTCATCCTCACGAGCTGGCATGGCGGCGGTGGCGGCGGCATCAACTGGTGCTGCGCATGCATTAAGATCGAGTGAGGGGCGGCGATACATCTACTGTGCGGTCGTACACCGTACTCCGTCCATCGATCGTCACCGTGTGGTGGCCGCCGCCAGGGACATGCTTGTGCTGGCGGCACACCCTCACGGGCGAGTTACCCGGGCGTAGCAAAGGAGTTGGACTCGGCGAAACACCGCCCACGTCTACGTCGCCGTCTTGACCGAGTCGGACACCGAAAATCACCGGCCAAAAACCCAACGGCAAAAGCTGCTGCACCACCGAATCTATCAACAGGATGAGCATGCCCTTAGTTTTCTAATCTACTTTTTTCTCGTTTTGTCGTTCCCTGTACGTGCATGCATGAAGCCCTTAATTGTTTTCTAATCTCTTTTCTATCTCTTGCTCGTATGTGCGTGCGGACGGCCGAGCACTAGTGCACGGCAATGACACTGGCGGAACCATCTAGTCCTTCTGCGGCGACATCCAGCCATGACCATCCATCTTCCGATCGTCGTCGACATCCACGACATGACGGTGCATGACGGCGGGCGGAGATAGCATCGGCCTCGGGCGCCACGCCGACGGAAAGTTGATGCATCCATGAGTCAGACCGCCGCGAATTAGCAAGAGTTCAGATGCATACGCATGCACGCATGAATCGGATTCACCCAGCATAAATCAAGCTAAGTCACGCTTCAGTTATTTAATTTTTTTATCTTTTCGGATATCGCCCATGTGCCTCCGTGGCTTCCGCCGACCACTTCGGTCACGCTCGACTACTTATACAGTTTGGTCTGTCCAGACTGCACCTCACGGCGCGCTGCTCTAGCGCTCGGGAGAGTCCCTGCCGACTCTGACTTTCGAGTCCTTGCCCGACCCTATGTCTCTCTAGTAATCCCTGGGTTAACCCGTGCGGTTCAAGTCCCCAATCGTGAAACCCTGAGCTCCGTGCTCAATCCGCGCGCCCCCTACACCTAAGCCTCCCCGCTGAGCAGTGTAGCAGGGTAAGCCGTCCTCTCCGTGAGCAGTGGTCAGTGGGTCAAAAAAGGTGCTTAGCGACACAAGGCAAGGGCCGCACGGCGTCCTACTCGGTGTTTTTGCTAGAAGGAAGGGGTTTTACACATATGCACAATGCATTCACAGACCTGTTTCTGTTACGGCCTTACGACAATCATTGTTTATCTTTCAGATTATTGAATATTATGCTACATAATATTTGCATTATCTTCATGCAGTTTAGGTATTATTTGGTGTACTTCGACCGACTCGGCCAGCTCCCAGGTTCGGGGCTGGAGCGGGCCGACCACTCGGCGCGTCTCCTACCACCCGGCCGACCTCCCAGCTCGGCGGCAGGGTGTGAGAGGCGACTCGGCGGCTTGCTCGGCTCCCAGGCTTGGGGGCTGAGCACCACAGACGACTCGGCGGTTCGCCCGGCTCCCAAGCTCGGGGTCTGGGCGCCCCAGATGACGACTCGGCGTGCTTCCCGTCGTCCATCCGAGCTCTCTGGCTCGGGGACTGGGCGCGACGACTTCGGACGGCGAGTCTCCGCGACTGTCGGGGGTAGACCCCCAGGGGTACCCAGAAGGCGGATTGGCCCAACCGGCAAGGGGCGGCCCAATCCGAGTGCAACTGGATCGGTTTGTCGGACTGGGTGGCTCACCAGTCGGGAGGCCCACCAGTCGGGCGAACCGGATGGGCGCGACGGCGCGCGCGGCAAGGAAGAAGACGGCGTATCCCGCAAGAAGCTCGGAGATCAAGATAAACTAGCCGGAATTATAGGGAAAGATATCTGTAATCGTTATAGGATCGAATCCTTGTATTTCGGGTAGGTTACGATCTCTAGCCGACTTGTAACTCAAGGCAGCCGGACTATATAAGGCGCCTTGGGACCCCCCTCCAGAGCACGACATTACGATACAACCCACGATCATACAACCCTAGGACAGAACCCAACTACGGAGATCCTTCCAGGAACTTCATACACAGCAATACAATCGCCGCCAACACAGGACGTAGGGTGTTACGTCATCTCGACGGCCCGAACCTGTTCAATCCTTGCGTCTTGTGTTACCATCGACTTCTGATCCTCGATCTGTCCCTCAACAAATCAACCACGTAGGCTACCCTGTGTGGACTGCCGGGTCCAAACATCCGACAGCGACTCGGCCAGCCCCGACGCTCGGGGACTCGGCGCTACGACTCTGGTCAACGGGTCTCCGCGACTCGGCCAGCCCCGACGCTCGGGGACTCGGCGCTACGACTCTGGTCAACGGGTCTCCGCGACTCGGCCAGCCCCGACGCTCGGGGACTCGGCGCTACGACTCTGGTCAACGGGTCTCCGCGACTCGGCCAGCCCCGACGCTCGGGGACTCGGCGCTACGACTCTGGTCAACGGGTCTCCGCGACTCGGCCAGCCCCGACACTCGGGGGCTCGGCGCTACAACTCTGGTCAACTGGTCTCCGTGACTCGGCCAGCCCCCACGCTCGGGGGACTGAGCACTACGACTTCAGATGGCGGGTCTCCGTGACTCACGACTTCGGATGGCGGGTCTCTGTGACTCGGCCAGCCCCCACGCTCGGGGACTGGGTGCTACGACTACGGATAACGGGTCTCCGCGACTCGGCCGGCCCCGACGCTCGGGGACTCGGCGCTACGACTCCGGTTAACGGGTCTCCGCGACTCGGCCGGCCCCGACGCTCGGGGACTCGGCGCTACGACTCCGGTTAACGGGTCTCCGCGACTCGGCCGGCCCCGACGCTCGGGGACTCGGCGCTACGACTCCGGTTAACGGGTCTCCGCGACTCGGCCGGCCCCGACGCTCGGGGACTCGGCGCTACGACTCCGGTTAACGGGTCTCCGCAACTCGGCCAGCCCCGACGCTCGGGGACTCGGCGCCACGATTAGCGGGTCTCCGCGACTCGGCCAGCCACGACGCTCGGGGACTCGGCGCCACGATTTTGGGACAAGCTCCTCTCTTCAGGGCGCCAGACCGCCCTATCTTCTAGGCGGCCTGTCTGCCTCGAAGCTCGGACGATTCTTCTTTTGACCATTAGCCCGACTTTTCTAGTCGGCCTAATGCTCGGGGACTACTCCATATGGAGGGCTCCTTGCGTCGCCCTCCATATGCCCCATCAGGATGTGTCACTTTTTTCAAGTGGCGCAGCTCCTCGACGCCCGGCTCGTCCGCGACTTGGCGCTACACCACTCGAAGCTTCGCCTCGGGTCTGTCCAGGGTCATCCCCGGATGCCCTGCGGTTTTCTTTTTTGAGCACCGCCCACCCTTGTGTCGGCCTGCCGACCAAGACGCTTCAGCCGACTATGGTGGCCTCGCCTCTTCATCAGCATTCCGACACGCGCCTGCACGTTGCTCGGGGACTTGTGGGATATGGGTACCCCTGGGCCCACTACCGACCGGATATGTAGTCGGCCTGGGCCCACGTCTGACAAGGATGTGGGCCGACCCCAGGCCGGCCCACGAGGATCCCCGACTTGATGAACAAGACTGGTGATGACTTAGCTTGCAAGGCACGACGGCTCAGATTAGTTTCCTTATTGTAGCCGGATACAATTAGAAAACTGACTTGTAAACCCTAGGTCGTCGACCTATATAAGGCGGCCTAGGTCGACCCCCTTAGACATCTCAATCTCATCTCCTCCCATCTATATCTCATTCTCGCCCATTGTAACCACAAACTCGTCGTTGTTCTCCGGAACCTCACCGAGCAGATCAATACAAGACCCCCGAGCACAGGACGTAGGGTATTATACCTCCGGGTAGCCCGAACCTGTATAATCCCTGTGTCCCTGTGTTACCTCGAGCTCCCTAGTCCAGCGATCTCCCTTTGCCTACAAATCAACCATCTGGGTACCCCCAGGTGGACTGCTGGACTAGAACTCCGACATTTGTGAAGACCCCCTTCAACTTCTATTTCTTTTACCTCTCACCCCTCCTTCTTCTAGCTCGTGACAGAGCTCAGACTGAGCTCGGTCATGGCCTGCTGGCCGGCCGGTGGGCCCTCTTGATGGCCGGGCAAGGCCGGAAAAGGGGCGCAAGGACGGCCAGCACAGGCGGCGCGGCTCAGTCCCTGCCGGGCGCGGCCGGCGCATGGCCAGAGGTCGTGCTCACCATATTCCTGCCGGTCTTATGGACCGTAAGTTGAATGAATTTCTGGCTCTTACTCAAGGAACCCGCAATGTGCTGCAGTATGCCCAGGCTTTCAATCAACTGGCACGCTATGCGGGCTATCATGTTGACACTGATGCTAAGAAGCAAGACCGCTTTCGCCGGGGCCTTAGCTCAAAACTAAGGGATAAGCTTTCTCTTATCAAGGCGGACAGCTATACTGATTTGGTAAACATAGCTATTACCAAGGAAGACAGTATAAATGCTCATAAGGCTGAGAAGATGAGGAAGGCCCCAGTTGGCCAATCTAGCTCTCCACCACCCAAGTTCCATTTGGTGCAGAAGAGTCCTGCTCAGTCTTTTCAGAGGGCCCCTCAGCCAGGGTCATGGATTATCAGGCCGCCCCAGCAGCAGAATCAGGGGTATCATGTTCCAGCTCAAGGACAGCAGCTGCCTCGTCCCAGTACTGCTCCCTGCTATAATTGTGGTAGGCCAGGCCACTTTGCTAGAGATTGCAAGTTGCCCAAGCAAGGTGGAAATAATGCCCAAAGGCCGGCAAATAATCCAGGCAAGAAACGAGTGGCCGTTGTCAGGCAGGGTAGGCTGAATTTCGCTACTATGGATGAACTCCCTGCTGGTGCTCCAGTGATGTCGGGTATTTTCTCTACCCGCAATATGCCTACATCTGTTCTATTTGATTCTGGAGCCTCACATAGTTTCATGAGTAATAAACTTGCTTCCAAACATAATTTTACTTTTGTGCATACTACTCAACAATATGTCATATCTACACCTGGTGGTAGAATAGGGTCTCGTCAAATTGTGACGAATGTACCTCTCAAGTTGGGTAGTAAAGTTTATGAGACTAAATTCTCTTGGAGAATCAAAGAATAGATATTATTTTGGGTATGAATTGGATGGAAAATCATGTGGTCAATTTAGATATTCTTTTCCGTTGTGTGGAAATCAATTCTCCCACTATTGGTGCTTCAACATTATATTTACCTCGCCAAGACATCAGGAATTCATGTGCATTCTCCGCAATCGAAACCCCTTTGGAGAAGATTCTGGTTGTATGTGAATACCTGCATGTATTTCCTGATGATTTACTGGGAATGCCGCCTGACCAGGAAATTGAGTTTGTGATTAAATTACAACCTGGTACAGCTCCCATCTCTAAAAGGTCTTATAAAATGGCACCTAAAGAATTAGCTGAACTGAAAGTCCAACTTCAAGAATTGCTAGACAAGGGCTATATTCGTCCTAGCTCTTCACTATGGGGCTGCCCCGCTCTGTTTGTGAAGAAAAAGGATAAAACCTTGAGGTTATGTGTTGATTACCGACCTCTCAATGCGGTGACTATCAAAAATAAATATCCACTTTCCCGCATTGATGCCCTTTTTGATCAGTTGTCTGGAGCAAAGGTATTCTCGAAGATTGATCTTCGCTCCGGATATCATCAAATAAAAATTCAGTCAAGTGATATACCGAAGACGGCTTTCTTAACTCGCTATGGGCTCTTATGTGTATCCCACCACGAGCGCGCAGAGCCGCGCAGCTGTTGAGCGGCAAAGCGGGCCTTGTTGGCATCCGAGCAAGGAGACACCAACAGAGAAAACTTGGACTCAATAATACTAAGCCAGGCGTTAGCATCCTGAGGATTCTCGGTCTTGGTGAATAGAGGCGGCTGGGTACTAGTGAAATCCGAGTACGTCGCCTCCTGAGGATGCTGATTGTGACGTCCACCATTGGGCTGTGGATTCAATTGCCCCTCGGTCAAGCGCCGAAGGAGCTCCGTCTGCATAGCCAATACCTCAGCGAGGTTGGTGGGCAGAGGTGGTGGAAGAGGCAGGAGTTTTCGACATCTGCATTATTTCAAAATCCCAATTAGTCATGCAATTCTTGGAATGACAAAAACAAAAAGGACGATAAAAGGTACTAACAACCATAAGAAATATTCTTCGTAAGGTTAGTTCCAAACATCATCCTTTGCATCGGGCAACGTGTTTCTAGCTTGCTAAGGGTACTTAAGGAACTACCAAATTTGGATTCCTTGCTAAAAACCAAATCTGGGGTGTTAACAGATTTCTGAAGTGAGATTCAAAAATTCATATCTGCAGTTCTGTTAACCTAAAAATTCTCATCTTTTGCCAGAGGAGAGCTTATATAATTGTCTAAATCTTTTGTATTCGGTGGTCAAACTGTTTCCAATTGGAAGGATGTGAATTTTGCAATTGTTCTAGCTGTCTGTCATTCTAGAATTTTCAGCAAGCAGGGTCAGAGTAAATTGAGCATAACTTCTGTTTCCTTGCTCCAAAGGAGCTGAATTTTTGATACAAGCTAGATCATGAAATTTTGCACAAGTTTGGTATCCATGACTCATTCGAAAAACATCATTTACTAGGAGTAAAACTGATGACAAACTTGTTGCAACAAAGCTGAAAACAGCATATTCACATTGATTGTTCTTCCCTACTAGTGGCATATCTTACATAATCCATGAAATAATTTACATCATCCTTGCAGCAGAATAAAAGTCTACCATAAGTTCAAGGATTACATTCATGGACACAAAAGAGAGTCATTCCCTAAAACATCATCTAGTCGGAGTCAACAATATAAAGCATCTCCGGATCTTCCTCATCATCGGACCCATCATTTCCACCATTCAGAGGTGGTGCCTGGTTCACTGAGCCTTCCCCATCTGACATGGCTGGATCATTAAGCTCAACCGGCTGCCCTGAATCGGTATCCAGGCCTGAATCACCCTGCACGGGCTACTCTGGAGCTACAGGGGCTGGCGGAGGATGCTGCAACTCCTCAATCACTCCCTGAGCGTCATTAAGGTCATCCTCCAAGTGGGCCACTAACTCGTGCTGCTCAACTAGCTCTTCGTTGAGGTGGTGGACTTGGTGATCCAAGGCTTTGACCTGATCAGCAAGAGCCTGAGCTGCTGCCGCCACTGAACAGTTCTGGTGGGTGAGTGATTCTATGAGATCGGCGGATGCCATCACATAGTCAATCAAAGCTATCATGGTAGGGTCCTGAACTCGAGCCGTGCTATCCCTCCACAAGATGGCATTTCCAGGCCGTGGTGGAAACAAGGCTGCCGGAGTGTGGTGGAGCTGCATCTGATGTTGCTCCCCAAATATGCCCAAAGCCTGATGTGCAGCTTGCTCACCGCCAAGCAAGAAAGAGTGAGCTCGGGTAGTGACTACCAAGTCTTCTTGCCTCACTTCTGGAGGGCTCGCAATAGTCACAATGACGTCAAACTGCATCACATTTCTCTCCAGGTGTTGCACCCTGAGGTATTGCGGTGGCGCCGTGTAACTACACTGCTGCACCGTCTTCCATAAAATGGCCGAGAATCCCCCTAGGTGGAGGCCATTGGAATGATAGTGCCCTTGACCATCAAGAAACACCTGGCGGTTGCTAGGACCAGCCATCTGAAAGAATTTAACCAAAGTAAAGCTTAGTCCAAGCATTTAGCTATGCAATAGGATTAATCTAAAATAGGACAGATTCTGTACTGAATTTCAAAAATTCATAACTCAAAATTGAGTAATCCAAAAACCATAAAATTTAACCAGAATGTTTCTAGATAAGTTATCTACAACTTTGGTATTCTATGATAGGGCTAAATATATCAGTAAAAGGTTCAAATCCTTAAAGTTTGATGACTGGTGCATCCAGAATTTCAGCAGAACAGAGAGCTAGTAAAAAGGCTATATCTCTTTATCCACTGGGCCAAATGTCCTGAATTTTTGGCAATAAATAGAGGATCAAGTTGGCAACAACTTTTTTATATATGAGTTTCAAAGGAAACATCATTAAAAAGGAGGAATCATTGCTGCAATCAGATCTGCACAAAGTTGACAGAAATCAGCACAATGGTAAAACTAACATGACTCCCAATTGGTTGGGCCAAAAATTTTGAAATTTTGACAGAAGCTAAATAATGAAATTTGGAACAACATTTCTAATTTGATCCTTTGCAGCTGGGGTGGTCTTGCTGGTCGAAAAATTCATAGCAACAGACAGGGTTAAAAGATTCTAAGTCGTCCTTAAGTGCCTAACATGAACTCCCTTGATCACCAACTTTTAGAAATTTTCTAGTGACTTTTAACCCACATCTTAATTGTTTCATGATTTTTATGCTCTTCATGATATGATGTATGCATGAAGCGACCTATTCGTCCTCACAAAAGAAACAATCGTCAAGTAATCTTGGACTTACGAAGTTAGTCATCGGTGGCACATATATACGTCCCTCCTTATAATAACTAGTCGAAATTCTATCGAGCACAAACCTAGGGTTTCGCGGTTAGTGTACCTGCAGAAAATTTTCATCACTGAACCGTTTGTGCCAGCACTCACAAATAGCCCCCATGTACCTCACGCCACATGGGTGACGCATATGCGGTTACCCACATATGATGACCACACCCTGTTGCTCTCTATAGAAGCAACAGTTCAACTAGTAAGTAAAAGCACTACAGTCATTATAACACTGTGAAGATGTTATATTGACTGCACCCCAAGTAGGCCACTGCTTGGGGAACAGCGTCCAGTAGTCACACCCTCTTGCGATGGGCGACCATTTACTCACCTGACGTCTGTTTGCCGTCGTTACAGAAATGAAATTGCAGAAAATAAATGTGCTGGAAGTTAGCAGTATATATATATTATGTAAGCCACCTAAAGAATACCCACTTAACCCTAGGGCTCACGTTCTATTATTGTCAAACCCTAGCGTAACCAATGATGTTTTCAAAAGTCCAGATTAAGTTTTGCAAATCAAGAAAACATTTTTAAGACTTGTCATACCACCCGCTGCCTATTTTTCGGCTCTGATACCAGCTGTGGTAGACCGCCCCAATTAATCTGGGTCAAACGCATGGGACCACTTTCACTGTGGTGCTCCACACACTTGAACCGAGCTAATCGTGCAATCCGTCGGATACCTTCCCGATTAGACCACCAATTCTCATGGCCGAAACGAAATAGCAGCAAGTCCCACTCGAAGATGGGCTCAGGCAGTACAACTCATCATAGATTTTACATCACACGGTTCACATGGATAATTATACAAACACAGTGAATAAGTTTTAGTTATTACAAACCAGAGTTATAATACAGCGGAAGTCTAAACGTCGAAACAAAAGACATTATGCGGAGCCCCCGCACAACATCTAGTCACCGCGGCCCGAGTCGGACTCAGACGGCACCCGCTCCACGGTCCAACCATCAGGAAGTATACAAGGCCAAGTCAGAGCCGCAATAGGATCATAGCCATCACCATTATCTGAAAAAGGAGCCACAAGCAAGGCTGAGTATACTAATACTCAGCAAGAATTTCCCGACAAAATTAAATTCTAGACATGCAAGGCTTTATGGCTGAGGGGTTTGTTTTGCCAGAAAACATCTACCATTTGATCCCTATTTTCAATATTTTAGCCAAGATTAAAGTGAGTCTAACTATGTCGGGGTTCTTTACCGCCGGCAAATAATAAAATCGTGGAGCGCGCGTCGGGCCTCGGGTGGTAGTGCAAAAGGACACGGGGGTTTATACTGGTTCGGGCCACCCATGGGGTGTAATACCCTACGTCCAGTTCGTGCTGCTCGTGTTGTTTGCACTGGTTTGTAGTAGGGGTACAAATGGGCGAGAGAGGGAGAGCTTCCCAAGTCTCTGGTGCGTGAATCGAGCTCAGTCCAGTGACCGGCTGGAGAAAGAAGAAGGTCGAGGGAGAGTACTCCTCGGGAGAGAAAAGAGGCTCTCTGCCTCCCGTAGGAGGCCCAGGAGAGAGGAGGAAAAGAGTCCATCCCCCTCGCCGGAGGCCCAGACTTCCCTTTTATATTTCAAGGGAAGGCTGTAGAAGAAGTACAGTCAAAGGGTAAAACGGGAAAAAAGGAGGAGTGCCTGCCCATGCTGTGGGGCCCGTCGTCCTTTCGAGCACTGTAGCCATGTCCTGCTGGTGTCAGTTGCGTCAGGGAGTGGTTGGCACAGTGTAGCAGCTTGACTTCGGGTGCTACGGTCTTCTCGGAGGTTGCTTCGTTGCGAAGAGTTGAACCAGTCGGAGACGGAGACTGGTCGGGCGAATGGTGCGGCTCGTCGAGCACGGAGACCTGTCGGGCGGGGCGGGCGCCGTTGCTCCTGCCGAGTAGTCGGGCGAGACGCGCAGCTCGTCGGGCGAGACGTGGTTCTTGTCGGGGATTCCTTAGGCGAGAAGGAACTACCACTCGAGCGAAGCGGGGCCCTCTCGAGCGGAGCTGGATTTACTCGGACGGAACAGGATCCACCCGAGCGAGACGGAGACTACTCGGACGAATCGGAAACTACTCGGACGCGGTGGGGACGAAGACCAATCGAGCGAGCGGGATGGAAACTACTCGGATCGGGTGTTTTTGTTGCTGGCGTTCCTGTGCCGGGCTTTGTTTATTTGCCGTTGCTCACGTGAGCGGGTTAGCCCCTGCATGCATGTGGCCGTAGGCCAGGCCGGGCCCCCCTGTCCTTGTTGCCTACCTGTGCACTCGGGTGCTGCTCCTGTGCGTATTTGAGAGGCCTGGTCAAAAGGCATAGGCCTAGGCTATGGGCCTACTGCTTTTTGCTTTCCCCCCCTCGCTAAAGCTGCCTTTGTTTGGGTGGAGGTAAACCAGAGAGAGTCGGCGGTCCTGCGCATGGGTCGGACGAGGCGGGCATGCCGTCTTCTGCGCAGGGGGTCTATCTGAGCGGCCGTGTGGTCGGGGGTTTTAATTCTTAATCGCTGTCATTGGATACCCCTAGTATTGGTATCCGACAGGAGCCCCCGAGCCTGGGAGCGAGTCGTAGACTTGCTTGCGGGCTGAATTTATCGTGATGTCGAGAAAGCGGTGGAGTTTCGGGTGGGGGCGCGCGAGCGCACCCGCCGGGTGTAGCCCCCGAGCCTGTGGGCGAGTGGTACACTCGCTCGCAGGTTTATGGCATTTGTGTAGTGATTTGTTGCAAATTATGCGACCACGCTGCTGGCCTCTGTTAGCGATTTCGACCCCGTGTGCATCCCGAGACCGGGGTCCGGACGGGGATTCGTTTCGTCTTTTTGCGTTTTTCCCCTCACGCTTCCCGTGCGATAGGAAGGAGGGTAAGAAATGTACCGCGCTTTGCCACGCAGGCCGAAGCACGACTCTCGTTGAGCTACAAATGGGAAGGTTCGAGTGAGGCCCGACGCCCCTTCGGTGGGGAGTCGATGGATCAGCTGGTGATCGACCTCAAATTCCTAGTGGCGAGATCATCTAGTTACCAAGTCCGTTCGACCGGACCCAGCGGCTCGTTGCCTTTCCGTCGGAGGAAAAACCATGATCTTTCTTTCCACCAGAACTCGAACGCGGTTCAGGATGCTCGTGGCGCTCGTGCGCCTGAGTACTGGCCGCTGGGACCCATCCTTCACTGCCCCTCGCTCGACAAGGTGCCCGGGGGCGGCTGTCGAACCCTTCGACGGGCCAGCCTCCGAACCCCCGTTGGAATCACCTGTCAGGTCGACTGTCGAAGTCGTCCGTCCCGATGCCCAGCCCCCGAGCGCAGGGCTGCGAGGGGTCGTTAGGGCCGGCGGGAGCCTCTTAGTTTAGAGAGTTCGAAGAGCGCGTTTCGGAAATCGATCACATGCATATGCTTGACCCCGCGCGCCGAGGTCGGGCAAGACAAAAGGTGTCGTTCCCTGTATGTAGGAGTTGCAGCAAGCTTACCGGAACTTGCCATACCAAGCTGCAAAAGACAGTGTAATGCAAAAGCATTGCGTAAAGCGAGGAGTCGGGATTTATTCATTACTAACGGAAAGTTGCGTACGCCCTGCCTTTATTAGGCTACGTATTTCCTTGGGTAGCTAGCACATCACGTTTGAGCTCCTAGTCCCACTGACCACTGCTCGCAGAGAGGACGGCTTACCGCAGACTACACTGTTCATCAGGGGTGGCTTAGGTGTAGGCGGCACGCGGGACGAGGTTTCACGGATGAGGCCTATACTACCCGAGTACTCTAGCGATACCCAAAAGAGGCATGCGGGACTGTAAAAGGAAATGCACGGAAATACGAAGGATTGTAGCAGGATTTAGCTGTTCGAGCGTTTCGTCGTCGAAGCCGGGTCGAGCGAGCCATCCGAGTCGGGGTAGCGCACTCTACGGGTGGCGCGACCGAGTCGGTTGGAGTCAAGGCCGGGGCGCGCGCACTCCTTTGGAGGCGCGGCCGAGTCGTTCGGAGTCGAGGGCGGCGCACTCCTTTGGAGTCGCAGCCGAGTCGGTCGGAGTCGAGGTCGGTGCGGCGCACTCCTTTGGAGTCGCGGCCGAGTCGTTCGGAGTCGAGGTCGGCGCACTCCTTTGGAGTCGCAGCCGAGTCGGTCGGAGTCGAGGTCGGTGCGGCGCACTCCTTTGGAGTCGCGGCCGAGTCGTTCGGAGTCGAGGTCGGCGCACTCCTTTGGAGTCGCAGCCGAGTCGGTCGGAGTCGAGGTCGGTGCGGCGCACTCCTTTGGAGTCGCGGCCGAGTCGTTCGGAGTCGAGGTCGGCGCACTCCTTTGGAGTCGCAGCCGAGTCGGTCGGAGTCGAGGTCGGGGCGCGCGCACTCCTTTGGAGTCGCGGCCGAGTCGTTCGGAGTCGAGGTCGGCGCGCGCGCACTCCTTTGGAGTCGCGGCCGAGTCGTTGGAGTCTACAGCTCTCTCAGTCGTCGTGTCGTGCGCTCGTTCGGGGGCGTGCCTCACCGTGGCGGCCCTGCGCGAGGTCGTGAAAACAAAAAGCTGTTACAGGTTAGTTGAGGTCACTTGCGGACTTTGGGCACGGTCGTCCTGCCGCGGTGTTCCTCGCGAGGGTTGCCCACTGCTGCTGCGCCGCGGGTGCGCGGCCGTGTGGTGTCGATGCTGCCGTTGGCGGAGTCGCGGTCGCTGTTGGTGACGTCGGGGCTGTCGGCGCTATTGGCAGGGTCGCGGCTTCCATTGCTGCTGTCGGGCCACCCCTGCTCACATCGTCGAATGCTCCGTCCTGCCTGACTCCCGTGCATCTAAAGCATGCAAGCGTGTGTGTTGCTAGGAAGCTAGCTATATGAAGGCACGCATAGCCTAAGCATAGGCGTAACTGCTAAGGTAGGCCTGGACACGCATGCAGGCCTGCGCATGCACGCAGATTGCATGTGCGTGTGCCGTGACCAGCGACCCTACATGCATGCCAATTAAATCGAGTGCCTGTAGATTAAGTAAAGAGAGTGCATGCGTCCATGCAAGCCGTGCATGTGGATTAACTAAAATGGACATGCATGCAACCCGGGAAAGACGCATACACCGCGCCCACACGCATGCGAAGCCGGACTAGCGGGGCTCGGTGGCGTTGTCGTTGCCGTCGTCGTCGACGCCGGAGCCGTTGCCAACAGCGTTGTGGTCGTCGTCGCGGCCGTCGGTGCCGCCGCCGTCGTCGTCGCCGCGGTTGACGGCGTTGTGGTCGTCGTCGCGGCCGCCGGTGCCGCCGTCGAGAGGCCAGCTCGTATGCTCCGACGTGGGCACGTGAGTAGTGGCCGTGGCTCGAGGTGGTGCGGCGAGCGTCATAGCGGCAGCAGCGGCGTGTGAGCTTGGCCGTAGCTCGCGCGCCCCTGATGGGTGAGCTTTGTCGTGGAGGCTCGGGCATGGCCCACCGAATCAGTGGCACCGTAGACTTGCGGCCTGCCGCTGCTCCCCATGGCGCCGTCGATGTCGGTTGATGATGCAGCGTGCCGAAGCAGCAGTCCACGACGCCACGGTCGCAGCCATGGGATGGTCGGGTGGTCGAGGTTGACACCGAGTTGTGGCAACGTACGTGACCGCTAGTGGCCGTGCTGACCGCTTTCGCTCGTACGCGACCCTGTAAAAAGAACATGCACTCGGATCCCTCCAATAGCACGAAGCGGAAGGTGACATTAGCAATCAAAGACAAGGACCAGTGCGGCAATTGCTAATTAAATTAAGGTAAGATAGAAATGGAAAAATGAGGAAAGATCTTCCTGCTGCGAATCGATTTGGTCTCGCCGGCCGGAACATCAAGTGCAGCCCGCCGGTTGGTCGATCGAGGCATACGGCTGCCGGCCTCGTCGGCGAGACGCGCTGCTTGCTAGCCTGTCGGGGCTGCGACCATTGTTGGCGATGTTGTAGCTGTTAGCGTCGGCGTTGCCGCGGTGGCCGGCGCCGATGGCGGAGTCGCGGCCGCCGCTGATGCTGTCGGGCCGTCGTTCTTGGCGGCGCCGCGGCTGTTGCCGTCGTCGCCGTGGCTGCGTCCATCGGGGACACCACCGTCGTCGTGGTTGGCCACCCGAGACCTGCAAGTAAAAAGACGTGACGCGCAAAACGCCCCACGGTGGGCGCCAACTGTCGGGGTTCTTTACCGCCGGCAAGTAATAAAATCGTGGAGCGCGCGTCGGGCCTCGGATGGTAGTGCAAAAGGACACGGGGGTTTATACTGGTTCGGGCCACCCATGGGGTGTAATACCCTACGTCCAGTTCGTGCTGCTCGTGTTGTTTGCACTGGTTTGTAGTAGGGGGTACAAATGGGCGAGAGAGGGAGAGCTTCCCAAGTCTCTGGTGCGTGAATCGAGCTCAGTCCAGTGACCGGCTGGAGAAAGAAGAAGGTCGAGGGAGAGTACTCCTCGGGAGAGAAAAGAGGCTCTCTGCCTCCCGTAGGAGGCCCAGGAGAGAGGAGGAAAAGAGTCCATCCCCCTCGCCGGAGGCCCAGACTTCCCTTTTATATTTCAAGGGAAGGCTGTAGAAGAAGTACAGTCAAAGGGTAAAACGGGAAAAAAAGAGGAGTGCCTGCCCATGCTGTGGGGCCCGTCGTCCTTTCGAGCACTGTAGCCATGTCCTGCTGGTGTCAGTTGCGTCAAGGAGTGGTTGGCACAGTGTAGCAGCTTGACTTTGGGTGCTACGGTCTTCTCGGAGGTTGCTTCGTTGCGAAGAGTTGAACCAGTCGGAGACGGAGACTGGTCGGGCGAATGGTGCGGCTCGTCGAGCACGGAGACCTGTCGGGCGGGGCGGGCGCCGTTGCTCCTGCCGAGTAGTCGGGCGAGACACGCAGCTCGTCGGGCGAGACGTGGTTCTTGTCGGGGATTCCTTAGGCGAGAAGGAACTACCACTCGAGCGAAGCGGGGCCCTCTCGAGCGGAGCTGGATTTACTCGGACGGAACAGGATCCACCCGAGCGAGACGGAGACTACTCGGACGAATCGGAAACTACTCGGACGCGGTGGGGACGAAGACCAATCGAGCGAGCGGGATGGAAACTACTCGGATCGGGCGTTTTTGTTGCTGGCGTTCCTGTGCCGGGCTTTGTTTATTTGCCGTTGCTCACATGCGCGGGTTAGCCCCTGCATGCATGTGGCCGTAGGCCAGGCCGGGCCCCCCTGTCCTTGTTGCCTACCTGTGCACTCGGGTGCTGCTCCTGTGCGTATTTGAGAGGCCTGGTCAAAAGGCATAGGCCTAGGCTATGGGCCTACTGCTTTTTGCTTTCCCCCCCTCGCTAAAGCTGCCTTTGTTCGGGTGGAGGTAAACCAGAGAGAGTCGGCGGTCCTGCGCATGGGTCGGACGAGGCGGGCATGCCGTCTTCTGCGCAGGGGGTCTATCTGAGCGGCCGTGTCGTCGGGGGTTTTAATTCTTAATCGCTGTCATTGGATACCCCTAGTATTGGTATCCGACAAACTATTACTATATTTGCCAAACTATCCAACAACAATCAGTGTCGAAAAACAATTGATTAACCATATATCAATATTTCTCCACTAACAACACTTCTCACCATGGCCCAAGCACACTGATGTGTGAAAAGAGATCAAACAGCTTCATGTAACCGCGAAGGACGGACAACTCGAGTTGATTTTAACCATGCATGGAACAACCTAATCATACGACCCGTGAGAGACACCCAGGACCTCACAAGACAACCATTCCCATCTCTCCCTGCCATCTACCATCAGGGCCCACTCCACCCGAGTGCACGCCCCAACGAACCCCAGGTGCCCCTGGCAAACCTGTGCCGTGGCCACTGCTCCACTCGCCATCAACCCCTCGCCTAATGGAGTAGGAAGACCCGTCAGACGTCAGTTTGAATCAAGTACTAGGTTTACCAGTTTACCACATTTCCCGGCATACGATTAGTACCTTCAAAAGCTTGACCAACATCGTCACACAATCAATGCCTTAGCCAACCTCTATCTGTGCAAGCGAAGCGTTCAATCAAACAGGAATATCGCACAAGCCCCGCTTGCCGAATATCATAAACTGATATAAAGTAAAACCTATATCTCGCGAGTGACAAGGCAATCACTCGACTTCTACCGGTCCTAATTAAGCATGGCATTCTATACGACCTACACATACTAGTATTAGGACGTAGGTACCTAGGGATCATGCAACTAGGGATTCATTCAACTCCTCAAAACTTAAATACACAAAGTAAGGCATAAAGCAAGGAGTGTTAGTTTTGAACAGTGGGTTATGTTCCGGGGCTTGCCTTCCTGATCACCGGTCTTGGGCCCTTCCGGACTTTGGTCCGGGTCTTGAGCAGCAGAGTAGTTCACCTCAGCAGTGACTGGATCACCCTCGGGCTCGCCCTCGATCTCGTACACTCCGTCAACAATGGGATGATCTACATGAAATGCGGATGCATGAGATGCAGTAGTGCACAAGAAATCAATCACAGAATAACTGCAACAACTCACTAATACACATCACTGGGCAATCATTTACGGAGTATTACCAGTTTTGAAACTCAAATTGCAACGAACCGGTCTGACCGGATTTGAAACCGGTCTGACCGGTTCGGACCGGTCTGACCGGAGTGGCAGACCGGTCAAACCGGAATTCGCAGACTTGACTCAAACTTTTACACAATTTAAATAGAACATCTATAAGTGACCACTAGTAGCACAATGGAGTTTTTATGGTTGAATCTGACATTCAGCACTCCTGGTTGCTATACATATGTTTAGAATTAATTTTACAACAAGAAAACTATTTATCAATTAAGCATTTCCTAGCTAGTTTTTACCAAATGAAGCCTAGAACATATATTTTCATAAACCAAAATTAAGGTAAACATGTTTCTATGTTCCTGACAGCCAAATCTACTATTCAGGAATTTTTTAGCATTTTATCTATTTGTTTTCTAGTTCTTTTAACAGCCAACATTTACCACTAGTTAGAAAATCATAATAAATTCTACAAATACTTTCTACAGCTAAAATTTTTTCTGCAACTAATATTCTACCAGAGACATTTTCTGTGAATTTTTTATATTTTTCTAATCCATACAAAATATTTGGTGATTTATCTACATTTAACTAGCTAGAACCAAACTTAATCCATAACTTAAAAAGTATACACTCTCTGGAGTTGATTCTTTTTGTGAGGGTTCCTATACTCCAGAGAAGCTCTAACCAAATTTGCCAAATTTTATTGAGTAGTATATATATTTACTACTTTTTTTACTCCATTAACTCAACTAAACATATATCTATTAAAAACATGCATAGGCTCTAACCAACAAAGGCTCAAATCTACTCTACTAAACATAACAGAACCAACAAAGGTGGTTTTGCATTTTTAGCACATGCATGTGATTTATAAGGTAATAAACAAGCCCTCAAGTACTCATTCATACATAAAGCAATACATCAGGCATTACACAATTTACATATGCATATGATACATCACTGGAAAGATAATTTCACAAGGATTCTAGAAAGTCCAAGTTTGCGATTTTACGATTTTTGTGTGATTTTTGGTGATTAACCAAACTTCAGCCCTTAATAAAGGAAAAGAAAACAACCAAAAAGGAAAACGCCTTTACATTGAAGTCCCTGCAAAACTTAAACTAATTGCAGAGAGGTCCTTGCTTCACGGATAAGCCCCTGGAAACTTGCCAATAACCCCCTGCAATAATTCCACTTTAGAACATAACTCCAAAGATTTGTGAAAACCCCCTTCAACTTCTATTTCTTTTACCTCTCACCCCTCCTTATTCTAGCTCGTGACAGAGCTCAGACTGAGCTCGGTCATGGCCTGCTGGCCGGCCGGTGGGCCCTCTTGATGGCCGGGCAAGGCCGGAAAAGGGGCGCAAGGACGGCCAGCACAGGCGGCGCGGCTCAGTCCCTGCCGGGCGCGGCCGGCGCACGGCCAGAGACGGCTGCCCGCGTACAGGCTCGCCGGCACCCCCTGTACCACGGTGTAGAGGCCCGAATGATGTGGTGGAATGAGGGGAAAGTGGCCGGGGAGGTTCAGGAAATCATGGGGAATCCATTTTGAGGCTTGGTATGGGTGGAGGATGAGCGAGGAGGTACGACCACGGTGGAGGTCGAGTTCGAACCGAGCTCGGCAAATGGCGGCCGGAATTTCTCAAATTCCCGGCGAGAGGAGCTCTGGCGGAGTGGGCTAGGGAGTGGAGAGCGGAGTGGGCGAGGTGATAAGGCTCTGGACGCGGTTAATTGCACAATGGCCGAGTATATTCGACGAATTTGGTAGTGGAATGACTGAGCGCGTTAATGTCCGTCGAGGTGGCATCTCGGCAGTTCCGACGCGCGTACGTGGCGGGACAGCGCAGCAGGGACGCTTGGCACGAGCCAACTGGGACGAGGAACGAAGGACGCGTGGCCAGGACAGCTAGAGGACGTCGGATGGCGTCGATGACGTCGAGGTTGTCCCTGGCCGGGATCCGGTCGGACCGGTTCCGGGTTCAGTCCCATTCGGCAACTCGCGACAGCCGGCATTTAACTCCAGTTTTCTCCCGATTTTGTGTGTAAACGTAAACGGCTGCCAATACAAAATTACAGAGGATTCTTAGGGCTACAATTACTATAAAGGAACTTCTATCATTTCTCAATGGTTTGGAAGTTGCAGGGCCCTAAAGTTCATTAAAAACTCGAATTTCAGTCAATCTTCAGAGTCCAGTTTTCAGCCCACGGGCCTGACTTCAATGGACTTAAACTCAACTTTTCGTATATAAACATTTGATTTGTCCAATACAAAAGTTAGAGACGGAACATCAGGCTACAAATTCTACAAAGGGCGTCACTCCTGTTGAGTAGCGGTTTGAAAGTTACGGGGCTGTGAAAATGGGCAAACTCACGTTTTTCAGGACTTAGACGAATCGGCTAAGTGCTGAAATTTCAGGGTTTTACCTGATTTTGGCCAAGATTTTGAATGAACAAACCAAGTTTTCCTTGATCCACATCACCACCATTGTAAAGAGAGTACTTTGTGCTCCAACTTTTATATTGATGGAATTTCAAGTGCTTAGGCAAAATCTAAAGATATTAGCCTCTCGAGAAGGGTAAAAAGTAAAACTCGCAACACATGAAATGACGGTCAAATGAGTTCAAAATTGAATTTTGAATTTTTGTTTGAACTTTCCATGCTCATTTGAGTTCATAATCATGTAGTTGACATTAATTGTGTCATTTTGGTATAATTTTTGTATTTTGACTATTTTGATTATTTGGGTTGACTAAGTCAACACATACACACCAATATGCACGATCAACATGATTATGAAATGATGCATGTCATTATTGGTTTAATTAAGTTCATTAAGGATCTTAATTATACTAGTGACACCGAGGGTGTCACAAGAATACCTGGTTTTATGGATGAGGGGGTTAAGTAGACGAACATCAATAGGTCAGAGGGTTAAGTAGACTTTTTTTGTTTTTTAATTATGCAGTTACTTAATTGATATAGTATATATTAGTGTATTTTAAAGTTAGACAGTTTTAGAACATCTAAAACAGCCTACATTTTGGAATGAAGGGAGTATCTCCTTCTATCTAAGCATGTGTTTGGATTGAGGGTTGAAGAGGGTTCAAGTGAGGTGGGTTGGGTTCAATCCAAATTTGTGGGTGGAGGTGAACCCATCTTGTGTTTGGTTGAAAGGTTGGGTTCATCCCAGTTCTGTGTTTGGATGAAGGGGTCAAGAGGGTTGGATTGGATGGCATTTTAACACCGTTAGCAATAATCACGTGTGGGACCCACCTGTCATTCACACGTCCAACTTTTTTTTATTTTTTCTTTATCTTCTTCTTCCGTTCGGCCTCATCCACATCTGAGCACCGATGGACCTGCTGTGCCACCCTGCTTGCTGGCGGCCCTGCTGCACGGAGGCCATGGAGCGGCGCCCGTACTCGCCGGCNGCAGCCCGCCCCGGCTCTGCTCGCGCCATGGCCGCGGGTGCTCTACCCAGCTCCGGTCACCCGCGCAGGCATGTCTCCCGCCATAGCCGCTGCTCCCGCCCAGACGGAGCAAAATGGCGCGCATGTGGGTCGGCTGTGTCCGCTCGTTTCGGAGGGATGCAGCCGACCCGTATCTAGCGGGTATATTCGTTTAAGGGGTTGAACCTAACCTTCTTCGTCTCAAACCAAACACCCTGAAAAACGGGTTCAATCTGACCCAACCCATTTGAACCCGCTTCAACCCTCAATCCGAACACACCCTAAGATCCAAACTGATAATCCAAATTCTACCTTTTTTTCCCTAGCTTAATCAGAAGATGGATTCTGCCATATGAATCTAGTGCTCAATGAGTTGTGCCGGAGAAAGTATATACCTAGTAATAAAGAGAGAAATGACATGGCACTACGTCATCATGTCTTCTACTATCTCTGTTTCTCCTGTCTCTGTTTCAAATCGTAGATCATTTGGTTTTTAAGATTTATTATTTTTTTCATATACCTAGATATACATAATGTTTAGATGTATGATAAAAATGATGAACCAGGAAACGGATGGAGTACTTATGTCATCGCCTCCGCGGCACGACTTGTCTCCGTGATCCGGAGACGAGTAACCATGTGATTCCTTCTCATTCTCGTGATGTCCCCGAATCCTAAGTGGAAATGGCAATAGGTGCCCGAAATCCGATGGGATTTTGTTCTATTAGGGCATGGGCATGGGTCAAGTTTTATATCGATTTTGTTGGTGGGTTAAAACCTATACCCGTCGGGTTTATGGCATAGGTATGTGATTATAGTACCTAGACCCATAAATCCATAGGTTTTTTTTAACCCGATCAATTTTAGCAAATCAATATCCCATATATTAATATTGCTTGTTGGCATATCCGTCTCTTACGCGCCGCTGCCCTGGTTCTCCGCGCCTCCGCTCGGGCTTGCCACACGGGTTTGTGTCGCTCTCTAGCCGCTGCACACGACTCTCCAGTTTGCCATCGCACGTCGTTCTCCAGTTGAGCACTGCAATCCACCCTCTTCCTGGTCTGATACGAGACTTGAGACTTGAGAGAGAGTATAGGAGCAACAAACCTGTGCCAAAGGGTAAGGAAGGCGTCGTCAGCCTCTGTAGTGGTGATAAGGTTCAAGCATGATCTTTGCTGGGATCTCCAATGATCCTAAAAATAAAAAAGAGAATGAAATTATTTTTTTATGGCCTCTATAAATGTATAAATATTCTTACTCAGAACTGTTTGGAGTAGGGTGGAGAGAGGAACTTTACTTGTTTGACAAACAAATAATGCAAAAGATTCAAATTTCTATATATGAAATGCCCGACGGTCAGCCTGGCCAGCCACGTCGTCCATTTGACCCGCATTGAACGGCTCACATTACGCCACCGTCCTAACAATATTATAAAAAAAATCTTAAGCTCCTATAATATCAACATGCAGCTCGAATATTTTTCAAAAAAATTCTCCCACTTCCGTGAAATCAGGCCACGCTTCAACTCATGCCACAATCATTTTCTAAAGAATCCCTTGACTTTCTATGGTATCAACCTGCAGTCCACAATCCATGTTAATTTTGTAATAACATCATCGTTTCTCTACCAAATCAACTTTGCTGAAGATATGGGATCAAATTCTTAGTTCCAGAGTCGCAGAGAATCTTCCATCTTCACCGGAATATTCCATGGACAATACGAAGTTTGAACAGCTAAAACCTGCATCTGCTTGTATTTTTTTTTAGAATATTAGGCCTTGCCCAGCTCCATTTCAATGAAACAAAGCATTCAGAATTTTCAATACAAGGCATAAGTTTGCTTGTATTAGATTAGATTATTGGAACAGCCTCAGCATGCGCTTGTATTAGGGGGTATTCAATTGGGTGAAAAAATTTTGGTGAAAAATTTTACAAAAGAGTCTTACCATTTAGGAGTACTAAATATAAACTAATAATAAAACTAATTATAGATCTCACTTGGAAATCGCGAGACGAATCTAATGATGGTAATTAATCCATGATTAGTGGATGTTTAGCGGATGGTTACTGTAGCATCACTGTTGCAAATCATGGCCTAATTAGACTCATTAGATTCGTCTCAAAAAGTTATCTGGGGTTATAGAATGGATTTTGTCATTAACACACGTTTACTACTCCATGCATGTAAGATTTCTTTCAGAAAAATTTTGGTGAAAATTTTTTGGGGAACTGAATACCCCTAGATTAGTCTATCATCGAGCGCCGTAAAAAACAGGCCGCTGCCACGCTGCACATGTTAAGATGGGATCGGAGCCACCGGCACGCCAAGTCAATGAGCTAATGAACCACAGCCTCAGATCTAGATCTGGTCCCAGAGGGGAGGGGAGGAGAGGCAACTCCACCAGCTCAGGCGCCGGCGCCCGGGAGGGAGATCCTCCGGCGCGAGCGCGACAGAGAAGTCCAAGGCAGATTTGCTCAGCGCTCGTGGTGGGAGATCAGCCTTCAAACAGTATCGTCCATGAAGAGGTTTCGCAGGCTCGACACCTACTGGACAAGCCAAGTCTGCAGTAAGCGCCTGTTCATTCCAAAGCTCATTGTTATGGCTCATAAGTTTCTATGGATTTTTCCTGCAAGCATCTCAGCAAACCGACGTATCTAACTAATTAACTAGTTAGGAAAAAAAATCTTCAAAAGAGTACGTCCATAAGCGTTTTACATCATACAACTCAGTATGATGTATGCAACTGAAACTCATCCTACCTAAGTAGGGTACTTTAATCTTCTAAGATAAAATTCTTATGACACATGTGGCTCGGTGGAGCACGTTGTAGCGTAGGCACAAAGCTCGAATAGTGGCTAGGCTATGCCTTCACTTCAGTGAGGTTCATTTTGAGTGTGTGAAAAAATCGGCATAAGTAGTTAGTGTCAAATGCTTATGTATTTTGTGTGGACACTTCTTCGTTCAATTTTATTATTTTAAATTATGATGGTATTCTTGCCAAGATGACCTTCTTTAGGCCACTGCCATTACCGATTATCCTAACTAAAAATATAGGGAATATTTGCTTTTGTGTCCTAGTGAATACATATTGAGTTAATTGGCAAACTACATCAGCAACACAGCTGTTATTACAAATCTAAGTTATTAATTAACCTATTTTACTTTGACTTTTTATTTAGCTATTTTGCTCCCAATATGTATGGAAAACCAAATTACTATTTTTTTCTTATTTTGATTCCAAACCTAACTAATTATTAGTTGTATTCATATTATATGCATTGTTTGTTTTACCATATTTAATAATTTTTATTTTATTCTAAAATTTCTAGCTATTTATTAATTTTATTTTGCTTAGAACATTTGAAGATGAGGAGAAATTCATTGGAGAGGTTCGCTGTCTGATGAAGGTGAAGCACAAAAATATAATTATGGTGGCAAGTTTGTCATGTGAGAAGTACGCCTAAGGTTGCTTTGCTTTGAGTATCTACCTAATGGACATCAAAGGTACAATCATGTGGCCAGTTATTGTCCTTTTTCATATCTTTGTTTTCTTAAGATTATTATTTGGTTCTAGCTTCATTTTTGCATTGACAGTAAACCCACGTTTTCCACTCCCTTTACAGATCCATCTCGTGAATGGGCAGCTTGCTATAAAATAATAAAGGGAGTTTGCGAGGGTTTACATTATCTTCACAAGGAACGAGCTGTGCACTCAGATTTGAAATCTGCTAACATACTTCTAGATAATGATATGGTGCCGAAAATTACACACTTTGGCCTCTCAAGATGCTTTGATGGAGAGCAAACCCATGCTTTTACTTCAAACCTCATAGGATCAATGTAAGCTAACTAAGTCTGTTGGGCGCTCATCAATCTTTTTGGTTGCACTTGAACTAAATTGCATTTCCTGTTCTTCTACTTATATAGGGGATATCTCGCACCAGAATTCTACAATGAGAAAAAATCTCATTCAAGTCATACATATACAGTCTTGGTGTTATCATCAAAGAGATATTGACAACACCAAGACTATATATGTCTGACTTGAATGAGATTTCTCCATTGAAGAACGAACTGGTGTTGGGAGTAATTCTTCACTCGTGGAAAATAGAAACAAGTTGTCTAATGAGCAAATAAGAGCAATATTTAACAATGAAGCTTTCAAGGACTGGAGCAACCCCAAAACCGTTCCTAGAGCATTGGAGGCAGTGATGCTGGCCATCCGTTTGGTCTACGCTCAAGACATGGGAAAGGTGTCATTCGAGCAGATGTACAGGTTGATCACCTCTTTCCCCCTATTCTCTCTTTCATTCCTTCAATCCTCTTCTGTCTACTCAGTCGATAATCGGTAGATTTGTATTGAGTAGATCGTCAGTCTTAGTTACAATCTAACCCTCCATAACAAGGGTGAAGAGCTGTACTAGGCGGTGGAGACCGCCATGGCCACGAAAGTGCAAAGTCTCTGCATGCGTCTGGAGGATGCTCCGGCGGACAGCGTGGCATTCTTGCAGGAGCTGCTGGTCTAATTTCTGTATTAAGAAAAAAATTATATCGTTGCTGAAAAAGAACAAAATATTAGCAAAAATAAAAACTATGTCGTTGCTGAGAAAGAATAAGGGATTAGCATACCGTACCTGATAGAAGCAGATACAACCGTCATGCATCATGGATTTGCGGTGGAAGAGGGTCAGATGAGATCGTAATACCATTGCCAGAGCATTGAAGGCAGTGACCCAAACCATCTCCGAATTGTACACTGGCAGGACCTTTGAGGAGTTGTACAGCAGTACAGGTTAATCACCTCTCTCCCCTATTCTATCTTTCCTTCTGTCTGCCCAGTTGATAATGGGTGAATTTCTATTGAATGGACAGGCATGGTTACAATCTGGTCCTCCATAGAAAGGGCGAAGAACTGTACTCAGCAATGGAGGCCGCCATGACCTCGGAATTGCAAAGCCTCTGCACGCATCTGGACGCTGCTCCGGCAGACGGCATATTGTTCTTGCAGGAGATGCTGGCCAAATGGAATCAGCACATCAGGGCCGTCAATATGACCAACTTCATGCTGATGTACATGGATCGGGCGTTCGTTCCCACCAGCCATAAGACGCCAATCAAGGAGCTAGGGCTCCGCCTGTGGCGTGACCACCAGATGGCCCGCACCAAGGTCCAGGAGAGGCTCATCGAGGCAGTGTTGAAGCGGCAAGGAAGCGGCGAGGACGAACTGGTAGCTGGTGTACACAAGATGCTGTCGGAGCTTGGTGAGGCGAAGAGACCATGGGCACAAGGTATAATCGATATCCTTGAACAAACAGAAAGTAATGAGCGGTGCATTGATACTGGTGTGAGCAGTTCACTGGTGGAAAACGAAAACAAGTCGGTAACCCCGAAACCGTCACAACATGCAAGGCGGTGACGCGGGCCATCAGCGAATTGTACGCTCAAGGCAACATTAGCATGAAATTTGAGGATCTGTACAGGTTAATCACTTCTCTCCTCCATTCTTAATTTCTTTCCCTTCTGTCTGAACACTCGATAATTAATCGGCAACTAAATTTCTGTTTGAGGCGACAGGGATGCTTACAATATGGTCCTCTATAATAAGGGTGGAGAGCTGTACTCAGCGATGGAGACTGCCATGACCTCAGAAGTGCAAAGCCTCTGCACCCATCTGGATGCTGCTCCAGTGGACAGCGCCTTGTTCTTGCAGGAACTGCTGGCCAAGTGGAATCAGCACATCAAGGCCGTCCTTATGATCCGCGGCATATTGATGTACATGGAAAAGACATATGTTCCCATCAGTCATAGGACACCCATCAAAGAGCTTGGGCTCCGCCTGTGGCGTGACCACATGGTCGGCACTGAGATCCGGGAGAGGCTCATCCAGGCAGTGCTGAAGAAGCGGCAAGGAGGAGGCGAGGACGAACTCGTAGCTGGTGTAAACAAGATGCTGATGGAGCTTGGTGAGGACGTCCCGGGTCTTATACTCTGTTATTGATAAAATTAAATAAAAGAAAATATGATTTTTCACAATCAAAGCCATGTTCTTCAGTCCTATTCAAACATTACCCTGGATCTGCCGCTGGTGTTGTCGCATGAGCAAACAGTGTAATGACACCAGTTCACACACTGTTCGTCTACTCGGCCGTTTAGCAATGTAATGACACCAGTTCACACACTGTTCGTCTACTCGGCCGTTTAGCCTGTTTACACATCGTTTAAACGCTATACACTGGCTAGCCGTGTCTGTTTAATCAACCATTGAACCCGTTTAATGGCCGTTTAACCCGTTTAAATGACCACTTAGCCTGAATAAAAAGCTAAACGGTAGGTGACCGACTGTTTAGCGTTTACTGTTTAGGCTAACATATTAAACGGTATCAGAAAAGATGAGAAATACTGAGGGTCCTAGTACGAATAAACATGGGACTAGGGGAGTTTCCTTGAAACGATGCAAGTTTTGACTCTGTGCTATGAGAATTTTTACTTGGTAGGGCTCAAGGTAACGTTGAATATACACCACTACATATGAAAAAGAAATGTTGAATGCCAAATAAAACATCACGCTTCTGGAGGGCGAGGCTACAATAATTTCTTTGACTTCGAGCTATATCCGTGCAGTGCTTTGGTTGCTTAAAGAAGAAAATCTTGAAACAGCTTTCAACGTCTTCTTGCATTAGATTATCACGCATCCAGGTTTCATTGGCCGATTGACTTTTGACTCGGTGTGCCGTTGCTCTCCATCTTCTCAACTTCCGGCCGGAAAACTACCCACCCGTCTCCAATCCAGACGATCTGCACGCGAGCCGTTTGCATTGCCCGGCGGCGTCTCACTCGGCTCCGGAGTTGGTTCCATGATTTCCCTGGCCAGCGCACTCCGTAGCTAACAGGTGTGATGCTTTGCTTCTTCTCTTTCCACCTGTGTTGAACTTCTGGTACTGGCAAGCGTAGTGATGGCCCCAAAACCCATTCACTTTTGCCTTCTTCATTTTCTTTTTCTCTAAAGTACTACGAAAATACTGCTGTAGGTATTGTCTCGATAATTTTTTCAAAGAAGATTATATGGAGAAGTTCATCTGACCTCTGATACATAGTCTGATTTAAGCTCAGGGAGGAAAATCGAGTGGTTTCAAAAGTTCATGAGGGTCAAAAGGAGGTACAGATATTTTGAGAGGGGTTGTTGTTTCAATGGATGTTTTCCAACCGTTGAAGCCCACACCAAACTATCCAAAGGTGCTAGGAGCACAAGGGGGGCTCCTACCCATCTTCTGGAAGATGGTTAACTATGTATCTTCCAACTGAACTCAATAGGTCGATTTAGTCTATTTTTTCGGCCCATCAGCAATAGTCATGGCACATATGTGCAAATGGTTATTTTTATTTTTCCAATTTATGCGTACCATTATTCTAATATGTCAGCATTATTTTAATCTTCATTCAACAATCCGTCAAGCTAACTCAATATTTTGAAGAAAATAATTCAAGACTTTTTAAAAAAAAAAGTTGAGAAAGCATATCCAAAATGTTGAAATAGTACATTTCGAATGTTGATTTTTCTAAAACAAAAAAATGAGTAGAACATAAACATATTGGATCTCATTTTGCTACATTCTGTTCCCTGACAACATGATGGAATAGAAAACAGACTATGGTTTTCCCTCCAATTCATATGCCAAGCAAATGGCTCGTTAGCTTGTTTCCCCACCATCTCATTTTAGACACCCATCTAATATAGCACATTAGCAATAATGTCAACCATTGCAAGATACATAAGCTAAAATTTTGCCAAAATAAATATAGGATTTTTGTAGCAGAAATACAAACCAAATCAGTCCATTAACAATGTGAGTCCATCAGTACACAAACTAAGGGAGCCCCAAGCTATAGCCAAACCACTAAGAACATTTCAGCCCAAACTAGCTATTAGCAGGGCTAGCGTCGCCACTGTGCAAGCCCAAGCTAGCATTGCTACAATAAGCCCATTAATTGATTGATGTTTCGCTATAGGGTCAGAGTTTTTCCTGCTTGCGGAACAGAAGAGTGATATCTGATATGTAAATATATGTCTTCCAGTCTTATACTTTGTGATTGCAGAGTTGAATCGGTGACCACATAAATAATGCACTTGCGCTTGTTTTTGAAGGGTAATATAGAATGTAACCGTAAATGGATCACCAAGCTAGTACTACAAAATGTGACCTGGATGCCATGCTTTTTGATGAAAGCATGGAGGCGAAGGCCCTGCCGTTATCACTTCTGTATGGCATCACAAATGGTTTCTCTGAAAACCAACAAATTGGATGTGGTGGGTTCGCTGTGGTCTATAAGGTGCAGACTCTCAGTTTCCCCAATATGTTCACAGCTGCTTTGGAAAATGAAGGTAATGCTGACAAAGATATGTTGCTACTGTAGGGACTGCTTGAGAATGGGACAGTTGCTGTGAAGAAGCTGTCTCGAACGATGGATATTGATGAGGAGAAATTTATTGGAGAGGTTCGCTGTCTGATGAAGACCAAGCACAAAAATATAGTACGGTTTCTTGGATATTGCTCTGACACACAAGGAGAAATGGTGAAGTACAATGGAGAGTATGTTATGGCAGATGTACGCATACGGTTGCTTTGCTTTGAGTATCTACCTAACGGAACTCTTGGTGAATACATCAAAGGTACGATCATGTTATCTACAATTTTCTTTTCTACCTTTATTTTATTAAGATTATTTGGTTTGAGCATCCTATTGCATTTAAAGCTCAAGGACAGTGAACACATGTTTCCCACTCTCTTTACAGATTCATCTCGTGGATGGGGAAAGTGTTATCGAATAATAAAAGGAATTTGTGAGGGTTTACATTATCTTCACAAGGAACGAATTGTTCACTCAGATTTGAAACCTGCTAATATATTGCTAGATAGCGACATGGTGCCAAAAATTACAGACTTTGGCCTCTCAAGATGCTTTGATGGAAAGCAAACACATGTTTTTACTCAAAACCTCATAGGATCCGTGTAAGATAACTAAGACACTTAGGCGCTCAATCGATTTGGTCGCATTTGAATTAATTTAAATTACTCCATTTTTGTGTTTATACAGGGGATATCTCGCACCAGAATTCTACAGTGGAAAAATCTCATTCAAGTCAGACATATATAGTCTTGGTGTTATCTTCGTAGAGATACTGACAGCAGATAAGGGGTATCCTGTCGTTGATGATGTAAGAAGAGTTCATGTTCAAAGATATAGGCTGGATGCTCATTGTTCTCCCTTTTTTTTGCATAATAGTTTTAAAACGATACATGTTTCATTAGTGAGAGCGCATCAAGTGGGCAATGAGTAAATTGGCTGCACAAGCATCAAAAATATTTTCGCGCGATAAGAATTACACGGAGTGCATAAACTTTAAAGGCATTAAAATAAAAACTGTCATTATTTGCTGAAAACTCATTACCCACTGTTTCTACTAGTTCTGGTCTCTTAAAAGACATTTTAGATAATGGATAAGCATCCGGCCTCTACATAACGTACACAGGCCAGAATTATTACAGAGTTTAGCAATCACCGCTGATTAAACAGGAAGAAACAAAAGCAGGCAAAAAATATAATTCACATGGCGTTAGAACGTTGGGGTGGCACTTCAATATTTGGAGACCTTTCTGTTGTTTTGATTTCGTAATTAATGAGGTTTGCGAGTTTCATCAAACGTATAGCTGGTTTGTGTATTTACATACATTGATTTTCTAGTTAAGTTATATCATGACCGATCTTACTCGTTACTCATAGCAATTTTGTAGGTACTTGAATGTTGGAGGCATAAGTTGGAGAAATCACAAGAAGAACAGCAGTTGGAACAAATAAGAGTGTGCACTGAGGTGGGCAGAAGTTGCTTGGAATATGATCCGGCGAAGAGGCCATGCATACAACGTATAGTCGATATTCTCGAACAAACAGAAATTAAGGACCAACGCACTGATACTGGTGCGAGTAGTTCATCAGTACCACAGCAGGCAAAAAATATTTTTAGGAATCATGGCATGTGCTCTGCCTATTCATTTATAGTAGAGTGAGCATAGAAATTTACAAGATCGGCAAATGCCAAGATACAGAAAGACGGAAAGCCGAAAGAAAAGAAGAAATATTATAAAGGACTATGAACACTATGTACAGCCGCAAGCACCAACTAGGGAGGTTGAAGGGAGTGTCCTGGTCTGCATGAGCTGCTCTGTATTCGGCAATATAAGAAGCGATCGTTGCTGCCAAATGCTCGTGGTTCAGCGCTTTATTGTCAAAAAACCTATGGCATCTTTCCTTCCATAAATTCCATGCCGTGTAGATCATGATTTGCATATACCTTTCAGATTGTGTTTGATTCGCTTCCCACAGCTTTTGCCACCAATCTCTGATGTTTCGATTTCCTGTGAACTGTACAAGCTGGATGTTTTGCCTCGCTGCAATTGTTTGCCATACGTTTGGGAGTATGAACAACCCGACATCATATGCAAGACAGATTCCTCTCTTGTTCGACAGAGTTGACATATTGGATTGGCCTGGCCTTCATGCTTGATTATGCGATTGGCAGTCGGCAATCTGTCTTGCAGCAGTAGCCACACAAATAATTTACATTTGGTCGCCACCTTTGCACTCCATACTCTGCTCCAACTTCCATCAGAGAAGGAACGAGCAAATTGGATCTCATAAGCAGATTGTGCCGTACGGCCGTGTACTGTCCGGTACTTGTGAAGCGCCATGCTATTTGATCTGGTTGCTGGGTGAGATTGACTTGCTGAATTTGGGTCCATAGTTCAACAAACTGACGATAAGCATGGTGTACACAAAATGCTGTCGGAGCTTGGTGAGGCGAAGAGACCATGGGCACAAGGTATAATCGATATCCTTGAACAAGCAGAAAGTAATGAGCGGTGCATTGATACTGGAGTGTTCACTGGTGGAAAACAAGAACAACTCGGTAGACCCCGAAACCGTCACAACATGCAAGGCGGTGACGTGGGCCATCAGCGAATTGTACGCTCAAGGCAACATCAACATGAAATTCGAGAATTTGTACAGGTTAATCACCTCTCTCCTCCATTCTTAATTTCTTTCCTTCTGTGTCTGACCACTCGATAATTAATCGGCAACTAAATTTCTGTTTGAGGCGACAGGGATGCATGGTCCTCCATAAGAAGGGTGGAGAGCTGTACTCAGCGAAGGAGACTGCCATGACCTCAGAAGTGCAAAGCCTCTGCAGTCTGCACCCATCTGGATGCTGCTCCAGTGGACAGCGCCTTGTTCTTGCAGGAGCTGTTGGCCAAGTGGAATCAGCACATCAAGGCCGTCATTATGATCCGCGGCATATTGATGTACATGGAAAAGACATATGTTCCCATCAGTCATAGGACACCCATCAAAGTGCTTGGGCTCCGGCTGTGGCGTGACCACATGATCATGATCGGCACTGAGATCCGGGAGAGGCTCATCCAGGCAGTGCTGAAGAAGCGACAAGGAGGCGAGGAGGAGCTGGTGGCTGGTGTAAACAAAGATGTTGATGGAGCTTGGCGAGGACGTTCCGGGTCTTATACTCTGTTACTGATAAAATTAAGTAAAAGAAAGTATGATTTTTCAGAATTAAAGCCAAGTTCTTCAGTCCTATACAAACATTACCCTGGATCTGCCGCTGGTGTTGTCTCATGAGCAAACAATGTAATGACACCAGTACACAATAACGGTATCAGAAAAGACTCTCTCATCAGAAAAAAGATGATAAAAAATGAGGGTCCTAGTACGAATAAACAGGAGACTAGGGGAGTTTTCTTGAGACGACGCAAGTTTTGGCTCTGTACTGTGAGAATTTTTTACTTGGTAGTGCACAAGGTAAAACGTTGAATATACAACGCTATATTTTTTAGATAATGGAAATTTTCTGGCCTCTACTATTACATCACCTCAGCTTCATTGCTGGATTTAAAGGAGAACTACAAAGCAAAATTAAGCCTGACAAAATCTATTATTGTGCTTCCATCCATAATTCGCAAACAAATCTAAGGCTACGTACCATCTCCAGTGAAGTGCTCGCCTTCATGAATAGATCCTTTGTCTTCTCCTCGTGCTGCAAAAGTGACCAGAATCGCAGCGAGTAGGTTCCCTGAAAATAGCCTTCATAAAGGACGACTGTTTAACGTCATAAAAATAATATACACCGCTACATATGAAAAAGAAATGTTGAATGTCAAATAAAGCATCACGCTTCTGGAGGGCGAGGCTACAATAATTTCTTTGACTTCGAGCTATATCCATGCAGTGCTTTGGTTGCTTAAAATAAAAAATAAATTAATCTTCGAACAGCTTTCAACATCTTCTTCTATTAGATTATCACGCATCCAGGTTTCATTGGCTCATTGACTTTTGACTCGGTGTGCCGTTGCTCTCCATCTTCTCAACTTCCGGCCGGAAAACTACCCACCCCGCCTCCAATCCCGATCTGCACGCGAGCCGTTTGCATTGCCCGGTGGCGTCTCAGTCTCACTCGGCTCCGGAGTTGGTTCCATGATTTCCATGGCCAGCGCACTCCGTAGCTAACAGGTGTGATGCTTTGCTTCTTCTCTTTGCACCTGTGTTGAACTTCTGGTACTTTGCTTCTTCTCTTTGCACTTGTGTTGAACTTCTGGTACTGGCACGCCTAGTGATGGTCCCAAAGGCCAAAGCTGCCATTCACTATTGCCTTCTTCATTTTTTCTTTTTCTCTAAAGTACTACGAAAATACTAGGTATTATGTGGATAATTTTCTCAAAGAAAATTATATGGAGAAGTTCATCTGACCTCTGATACATAGTCCGATTTAAGCTCAGGGAGGAAAATCGAGTGGAGATATTTGAGAGGGGTTGCTGTTTCAATGGATGTTTTCCATCCGTTGAAGCCCACACCAAACTATCCAAAGGTGCTAGGAGCACAAAGGGGGCTCCTACCCATCTTTTGGAAGATGTTAGCTATGTATCTTCCAACTTAACTCAATAGGTCGATTTAGGGGGTGTTTGTTTTCTCTATAGATTATATAATCTAGCTTATGGTTGAAAGGTAACATGGTAAAAGGTCACCATGGACCAAAAAATAATATGAAATAAGCTACCCATGTACAGCTTATTTGAGATTATTTGGTGGTTCATGGTGATATTTTACCATGTTGCCCTCAACCATAAGCTAGATTATATAATCCTAAGTGGAAACAAACAGGACCTTTAGTCTATTTTTCGGCCCATCAGCAATAGATCATGGCACATATGTGCAACTGGTTATTTTTCTTTTTCCAATTTATGCGTGCCATTATTCTAATATGTCAACATTATTTTAATCTTCATCCAACAATCCGTCAAGCTAACTCAATATTTTGAATAAAATAATTCAATACTTTTAAAAAAAATGTTGACAAAGCATATCCAAAATGTTGAAATAGGACATTTCGAATGTTGATTTTTCTAAAACAAAAAAAATGAGTAGAACATAAACATATTGGATCTCATTTTGCTACATTTTGTTCCCTAACAACACAATGGAATAGAAAACAGACTCGTGGTTTTCCCTCCAGTTCACATGTCAAGCACATGGCTGGTTAGCTTGTTTCCCCACCATCTCATTTCCGACACCCACCTAATATAGCACATTAGTAGTAATGTCAAACATTGGAAGATACATAAGCTAAAATTTTGCCGAAGATAGATATAGGATTTTCATAGCACAAATCCAAACCAAATCAGTCCATTAACAATGTGCCATTAGTACACATAAATCAGAGTTTTTCCTGCTTGCAGAACGGAAGAGTGATATCTGATATGTAAATGTGTCTTCCAGTCTTATGTTATTGCAGAGTTGAATCGGCAACCACATAAATAATGCACTTGCTCTTGTGTTTGAAGGGTAATATAGAATGTAACCGTAAATGGATCGCCAAGCTAGTACTACAAAATGTGACCTGGATGCCATGCTTTTTGATGAAAGCATGGGGGCGAAGGCCCTGCCGTTGTCACTTCTGTATGGCATCACAAATGGTTTCTCTGATGACCAACAAATCGGATGTGGTGGGTTCGCTGTGGTCTATAAGGTGCAGACTCTCAGTTTCCCCAATATGGTCACAGTTGCTTTGGAAAATGAAGGTAATGCTGACAAAGGCATGTTGCTACTGTAGGGACTGCTTGAGAATGGGACAGTTGCTGTGAAGAAGCTGTCTCGAACGATGGATATTGATGAGGAGAAATTCATTGGAGAGGTTCGCTGTCTGATGAAGACCAAGCACAAAAATATAGTACGGTTTCTTGGATATTGCTCTGACACACAAGGAGAAATGGTGAAGTACAATGGAGACTATGTTATGGCAGATGTACGCATACGGTTGCTTTGCTTTGAGTATCTACCTAACAGAACTCTTGGTGAATACATCAAAGGTACGATCATGTTATCTACAATTTTATTTTCTACCTTTATTTTCTTAAGATTATTTGGTTTGAGCATCCTTTTTGCATTTAAGGCTCAAGGACAGTGAAACCACATTCTCCACTCCCTTTACAGATTCATCTCGTGAATGGGGAAAGTGTTATCGAATAATAAAAGGAATTTGTGAGGGTTTACATTATCTCCACAAGGAACGAATTGTTCACTCAGATTTGAAACCTGCTAATATACTGCTAGATAACGACATGGTGCCAAAAATTACAGACTTTGGCCTCTCAAGATGCTTTGATGGAATGGAAACACATGTTTTTACTCAAAACCTCATAGGATCCATGTAAGATAACTAAGACACTTAGGCGCTCAATCTGTTTGGTCGCATTTGAATTAAATTACCTTATTCCCTTTTTTATGTTTATACAGGGGGTATCTCGCACCAGAATTCTACAATGGAAAAATCTCATTCAAGTTAGACATATATAGTCTCGGTGTTATCATCAAAGAGATACTGACAGCAGAGAAGGGGTATCCTGTTGTTGAGGATGTAAGAATGAGTTCATGCTCATAACTCACCCTTAAGAAAATCATTCTCTGTATTTGAGATGTTACATATTTCATTATATTGGGAGCAAATCAAGTGGGGCAATGAATAAATTGACTGCAAAAGCATCGGGAACATTTTAACCCAAGTTGAAATACATGGAATACATAAACTTAAAAGGCAATAAAATAAACACTGTCGCATATGTCATAAATAAAGACATCAAAATAGAATTCACATGTCATTAGAACCTTGATGTTGCACTTAAACTTTTGGAGATCGTTTTGTTGTAGTTTGATTTCGTAATCATTGATGAGGTTTGTGCATTTCAGCAAAGATATAGTTTGTGTATTTACATACATGGTGGAAAATTGCAGAGAGAAGGGTACAGAAACAACACAGAAAAGGGTTTAACTCCCTTTGCATTCTGGGTTGCTGGATTTTATGGAAACACATAAATACTTGTGTCTTTGATGGGTGTCGCCGAATTTGCAAACAGCCATTCAAGATTTCAAGGAGGAATCTCAGCTTTGGCAACCTTCTGGGGCTAAGGGGCCCACCACCCTGAGCCTAGCAGTGATGCCAAATTAATTTTATTAATTTTGTTTGGTTTAGTTGGTCTGGTCATTCCTCTGTGTGTTGTTTTGAAATTGCTAATTAAACACCTACAACCCTCATCATGGTCCAAGGTGGGGGTTGCTTTTTTGTAATTGGACCACTCTTTTCCTCTTAGTACAAAGATATGCAGCTCTCCTGCGTGTTCGAGAAAAAAAAATGTATTTACATACACTGAATTTCCAGTTAATTTAGACCATGATCCTATTTGATTTTTATGATTGCATTTTTGCAGGTACTTGAATGTTGGAGGTCTAAGGTGGAGAAATCGCGGGAAGAACAGCAGATGGAACAAATAAGAGTGTGCACCGAGGTGTGCAAAAGTTGCTTGGAATCTGATCCGGCGAAGAGACCATGCGCACAAGGTATAATCGATATTCTCGAACAAACAGAAGAACGAACTGGTGTTGGGAGTAGTAATTCAGTCGTGGAAGACGGGGACAAGTCTACTGCTCGAAGAGCCATCTTTAGCGATGAAGCTTTCGAGGACTGGAGCAACCCCAAAACCGTGGCCAGAGCATTGGAGGCGATGACGCAGGCCATCTGCTTAATCTACGCTAGAAACGCGACAAAGCTGACATACGAAAAATTGTACAGGTTGATCACCTCTTTCGCCCTATTCTCTCTTTCATTTCCTTCAATCCTCTTCTGTCTGCATGCCCAGTTGGTAATCGGCAGATTCGTATTGAGTCGACAGGCTTTGCTACAATCTGATCACCTGTAAAAAGGGTGAAGAGCTGTACTCAGCGGTGGAGACCGCCATGGCCTCGGGAGTGCAAAGCCTCTGCAGGAGTCTGGAGGCTACTCCAGTGGACGACGCGGCGTTCTTGCAGGAGCTGCTGGCCAAGTGGAATCAGCACATCAAGGCCGTCGATATGATCGACGCCATATTGATGTACATGGAGAAGACATACGTTCCCATCACTCATAAGACGCCCGTCAAGGAGCTAGGCTGCGCCTGTGGCGTGACCACATGGTCGGCATTGAGATCCAGGAGAGGCTCATCCAGGCAGTGCTGAAGAAGCGGCAAGGAGGCGGCGAGGACGAGCTGGTGGCTGGTGTAAACAAGATGCTGATGGAGCTTGGTGAGGACGTTCCGAGTCTTCCCTTTGCAGAAGATGGTGAGCTGCAGGTAGCAGCAAGACCATAGCCAGGACATGTGTCGAGAAATGCAGACTAAATAATGAAACTTCCATCGAGCACTAGCTAGTTTGGTGAATATGTTTGAGCTTTGGTACTAAATTATTGTACTAGCCATATGTTTGAGCTGTGATACTAAATTACAGATGAATATTATTCATTGATGTCCATGACTCCGCTAAAATTAGCCAAAGAAACTATTTCACACTTTGTTATTTACCACTACCAAAATTTACCACCACCGAAAATTCTTTAACCACAGGTCCAGGGCTGCATGTCATTCTTTAATCACAGGTCCATGACTTCATGGCAGAGGTATAGGCCATGGCAAATTCGGGGTTAACGACATCTGAAAACCAAATGAAGAATTGGCCTCATAGGAAAGTAGGAATATTCACTCTATTTGGCCAAAATTATCAGATCTATAGAAAACAAATATCTCGAGAAACCTAGTTTTGTATTTGCGTTAGTAAGAAAGATACAATTTTCTATTCCAACAATAGTCAGCACAATTGTGGGGTTACACTTGGTTTACAACCATTCTAAACTCTTAGTTGAAGGACGTGTTCTTTGATTTTAGGGTCAAAGCTAGTTGATACTGTTTTTATGTTCATTTTGTATAAGAACTGTTGCATATGTGATACGTAAATCATGTGCTATTTGAAATTTTTAAAAATATGTCATGCATAATTACTTTACGCGCAACGAGTTGTTTCACTGTACTAGGAAACTAAAATATGTACGTGCATGTCTGTCAAAAAAAAAAAGAGGCCATGGGGACAATGGCAGACACCCCGGATTAATTCCTCTCGTGCCATTATAATTTTCAATAATTTAAAAAATGCCATATATATATATATATATATATATATATATATATATATCTGTGAAATAACTTATATTCCTATACAACGAATAATAAAATGTTTACCTCAGCCATGCCAACCCAGTATACAGAAAATTCTTGGGGCTTTATAGAGTGAACATCCTTTATTTGTTCCATAACCTTATCATGAACAGCTGCAGGCGAAGCAGATATAGTTTGTCACCACATTTTCCAATGTTAATTCAACTTGAAGCATGGCATGCGCCTTACATCTTACCTTCTAATCTGGATAGAACATGGGAATGAGTATATTTTCCGCTTATCTTCCAAGACCCTAACGGAACATCGAAATTAGCCCTGTTGACAACAATGAAAGAGAGTGGATGCACAAACATATAAATACCTGTTTTCAGTAAAAACAGACACCATGATTTTGAGCAGATCGACCATGCCCAAAAAAACTCGAGAGGTCTGTAGCACGTTAACGTGTGTTTGGTTTGAGAGCTGGAGTGAGTTGGAACGGGTCAGATGTAGATAGGAATATGTTTGGTTCAAAAGCAATTGGGTTGGGTTCAAAAATATTATCTCAATTTGCGGATTTGTTCGGTCCGCCAAAACAAAGGAATGCATGGACCAAAATTGAACGGCGTCTTCCTCCGTTGTCTCCTCCCGTGCGTGCAAGAAAACTCCAAAACGGGCGGCGGAGCTGGACAGCGCTGGACGGCGGGAGCCAGCCACCAGCCACACGGGCGTGGCGTGGCGGAGAGGCGCAGTGGGCTGCGTCGGCCTAGAGCAGGGCACCGCAGGTGGGAGCGGAGGCGAGACCGACCGGTGGAGGAGCGGAGAGGCGCCGGTGAACCAGTGCCGGCGGGCGGCGGCACGGCATGGGAGGTAGGGGCGCGGTGGGGAGGGCGGCGCGGGCGCGGTTGGTAGGCGCCGGGGGCCGGGGCCTGTCGCGTTGCGGGCGCAGTCCACACGGGCAGGCCGCACCCGGGGGCGGGTGGGCGGCGGCCATGGCCGCTCGAGCTTCTTTGTGAGCAGAACTGAGGAAGATAAGGAAAAGTAAAAACAAAAAAAAAGAAAAAGAATGAGTGAATGACGGTTAGGCCCCACTGATAGCAGCTGGTCCTATACTCCTGTCAAGCCTGTGTTAGCGGATTTTATCGGAAGTTTCATCAACATTAAATAGCATATCACATCAGTAATTTAGCTGGCATGACAAAACTTTTATAAGAAGAGAAAGTTTTATCATTTGTGAGGAGAGTTTTCATCCCATAAAATTTATCCAGCACAGTAGTTTTATGGCTAGGTAACCGTACCATAGAACTACGTATTGAGACTAGCCTCACTGCATGATTGCTGGTAACTAACCATGCTTCGTGCGCTTTACCAACTCCTCTCTAAAAAAAAAACTCCGAAGGCTTGGTATTGTTCGAACACTTTTGCCTGTTAGGTTCTTTATAACTCTAAAAGCGCTAAAGGAAATCTTGCATGCATGGAGTACTAAATGTAGTCTATTTGTAAAACCTCTTCACGGATGAGTGTAACTTTTCAAGACGAATCTAATGAGCTACAGTAATCCATGATTGGCTACAGTAATGCTACAGTAACTATCCTTCGATCATGTGGTCAAACGTCTCATTAGATTCGTCTCGCGAATTAGCACAGGGGTTGTAGAGATAGTTTTGTAAACTGCCTTTATTTAATACTCCTAATTAATGATCAAAATTGTAAACAGTAGTACTAAATTTTATAACTGTTTGATCCAAACAGGGCCAATAATTGAGCCAGCGCATTATGCCACTATCATTCCACGAGCGCCGAGGATCGTTAGCCCATTGGCTCGATCAGGCTCTGGCTCCATCTTCTCCGCTTCCGACCGGCCGCAAGATTAAGCACCCACCGGGCACCCGCCTCCGATCCAGATCTGCGCGCGAAGCGAGGAGGGGCTGGGGCACCCGCACCCCCACCATCTCAGGCGCCGGGCGCTGCGGAAGCCTCGCCTGAGGGGGCACCGGACAACGTCGTCCGCGGCGAGCCGTTTCCCGGCGTGTCTCAGTCGCCTCCGGAGATGGTCACATGTCTTCCCTGACCAGAGCCCTCCAAAGACCAAAGCTAACAGTAACAGGTGTGTGCATGTCCTGATTGGCTGATTTGCACTCCATTGACTCGTCGGCCGAACACGTGAAAATTGTGAATCTATAAATCCAGATTGTGCTTCTTGTCCCCAAAAATGAAAAACCAATGCTGAAACCACCCAATCCCCATGCCAATCAATTATATATATATTAAAAAAACTATTTCAGTCCAATCTGTTTGAAAGGCCTGCATTTGGCACTGGCTTGCTAAAGCTGGCACTGCTACTATAATAGCTGAGAAATATATTGACTAACGTTTCACTACAGGGTCAAAAGCGTTTCTTCTTGCAAAACACAAGAGTGATGTATGCTGCGTAAATATGTCTTTCATTCTTTTGCGATTGCAGATTTGAATCGATGACCCCATAAATAATGCACTTGCTCTTGTTTTGTTTCAAGGGTACTGTGGTATGTAACTGTAAATGGACCACCAAGCTAGTACTACAAAAATTGACCTGGAGGGCATGCTTTTTGATGAAAGCATGGACGCGAAGGCCCTGCCATTATCACTTCTGGATCATATCACAAATGGTTTCTCTGATAACCAACAAATTGGATGTGGTGGGTTCGCCGTGGTCTCTATAAGGTGCAGAGACTCAGTTTCCCCAGTGTCTTATTAATCACATTTTCTCTGAAAAATCAAGCTAGTGCTGACATAGATACGTTGCTACTGCAGGGACTGCTTCAGAATGGGGCAGTTGCTGTGAAGAAGCTGTCTCAAATGTCTGATATTGATGAGAGGAAATTCCATGGAGAGGTTGAGTGTTTGATGAAGGCTAAGCACAAAAATATAGTACGATTTCTTGGATATTGCTCTGACACACAAGGGCAATGGGTAGAGCTAGAGCACAATGGAAAGTCTGTCATGGCAGATGTACGCCAAAGGTTGCTTTGTTTTGAGTATCTCCCTAATGGAAGTCTTGATAAATACATCAAAGGTACGATCATGTGGCCCTTAGCTTTGCTTTCCACGTTTATTTTCTTTACTTAAGATTGTTTAGTTCAAGCAGCCTTTTTCATTAAAAATCAAGGACAGGAAACCCACGTTTTCCACTCTATTTACAGATTCATCTCGCGAATGGGGAAAGTGTTATCAAATAATAAAGGGAATTTGTGAGGGTCTAAATTATCTTCATGAGAAGCAAATTGTTCACTCAGATTTGAAACCTGCTAATATACTGCTAGATAATGATATGGTGCCGAAAATTACAGACTTTGGTCTCTCAAGAAGCTTTGATGGAGAGCAAACCCATGTTTTTACTGAAAACCTCATAGGATCAATGTAAGCTAAATAAGACTCTAGGGCGATCAATATTTTGGTTGCATTCGAATTAAATTGCATTCTTTTTTTTTCTATTTATACAGGGGATATCTAGCACCAGAATTCTTGAGTGGAAAAATCTCGTTCAAGTCAGATATATTTAGTCTTGGTGTTATCATCATCGAGATACTGACTGGAAAGAAGGGGTATAAACCTGTTGCTGAGGATGTAAGAAGAGTTCATGTTCCAAGATCTGCTGGATGCTCATTATTCACCCTTTTATTTTGCATAAGTTTTTCTTTAAGAAAAATATATCATTGCATTTGACATATTACATATTTCATTACAGAGAGCATATGAAGTGGGGCAATGAATAAATTTGGCTGCAAACGCATCAAAAACATTTTTGCAGAAAATAATTGTGCTTTGTTTCTGCCTTGTCTGGACTTCTGGTCACTAAAAAGACCTCAAAGAATTTACATTGCGTTAGAACCTTGGGGTTGCACTTCAATTCTTTGAGATCATTTTATTAGTTTGATTTCGTAGTTGATGAGATTCGCTAGTTTATCAAACATATAGTTTGCATATTTACATATCTTGATTTTCCAGTTAACTTAGATCATGATCCTACATGTGAACCATAACTCATGATTGCAATTTTGTAGGTACTTGAATGTTGGAGACATAAGGTGGAGAAATCACAGGAAGAACAACAGTTGGAACAAATAAGGGTGTGCACTGAGGTGGGCAATAGATGCTTGAAGAATAATCCGGCGAAAAGACCATGTGCACAGGGTATAATTGATATTCTCGAACAAATAGGAAGTAAAACTAGTAGTTCAACAGTTCAGCACGCTAGTGCACAGATGGAAGACAAAAACAAGTCCAATAGTTCAAGAGAATTGCTTCAGAAAAGTCTTTCACGAGAACTGCAGGCAAGTTCACTCGTGGAAAACAAAAATAACTCCAAAAGTTCAAGAGTACCGCCGGCAAGTTCCACCATGGAAAACAAAAATAACTCCAAGAGTTCAACAGCACCGCAGGCAAATTCACTTGCGGGAAACAAAAACAGATCCAACAGCTCAGCAACACCGCAGCCAAGTTCAGTTGTGGAAAACAAGAACAACTCCAATCGTTCAACAGTATTGCCGGCAAGCTCACTTGTGGAAAACAGAAGCATGCACTAGACCACGCAGATACGGGATAGAAGCTTTCACACCAGACCCAGAAACCACAGCCAAAATATGCAAGGCGGTTACTCAAGCCATCTGCGAATTCTATGCTCAAGGCAATTCAAACATTATGACTGAAGAGTTGTATTAGTTAATCACCTCTCATCCCCATTCTCTTTTTCGTCATTCCTTCTATCTGCCTGCTAGTTGATAATTAACTGGTGATTTTCTATTGCGTCGACAGCATTGCTTACATTATGGTCGAAAATAACAAGGGTGAACAGTTGTACTCGGCGATGGAGTCAACCATGAATTCGGAAGTGCAAAGCCTCTGCAGGCCTCTGGACGCTGCTCCGGCAGACGAGGAGTTCTTGAAGGAGCTGCTGGCCAAGTGGAACAAGCACATTAAGGCCGTCAATTTCACCCGTGACATTTTGATGTACATGGATCGGACATACGTTCCCACGTGTTATAAGTTGCCCATCTACGAGCTAGGGCTCCGCCTGTGGCGTGGCCACATGACCCGGACCGAGGTCCGGGAGAGGCTCATCGAGGCAGTGCTGAATCGACAAGGAGGAGGAGAGGACGAACTGGTTGCTGGTGTAAACAAGATGCTGACGGAGCTTGGTGAGGACGTTCCGGGTCTTTTCTTTCCAGATGGTGAGCTGCATGTAGCAGGGCCATAGTCAGGTCATGCGAAATGCGATGTGTATTGCCGACTGATAATGAACTTCCATGGAGCACTAGTATTGTTTTAAGATTATGCTAGCTAATACTACTTGCTACTGCTCCTTTATTCATTGGGCACAGCCCATTATACTCGCCATATGTTTGAGCTTTATTTGATACTAAATTGTAGATGAAGATGAAGAATATGACTCATTGGTGTCCACTAGTATTGTTTTAAGACTGCTATCTAATAGTTGCTACTCCTTATGTTCATTGAGCACAGCCCATTATATTCGCCATATGTTTGAGCTTCGATACTAAATTATAGATATGACTCTTTGGGCTGGCGCCTTACGGCTCATCAGCACAGATACATTTGTGCTGGCAGGCCGCTTAAACACCGTCAAGCACAAATGCCTGCTCATTTGTGCTGCCAAAGAGTTGGGGGCAGGGTGCCGCCAGCAAAAAAATGGTTTCTATACCACTACCAAAGTTCTTTAGTCACAGGTCCAGAGCTGCATGTTAGAGGTGTTGGGCTATTGGCAATGGAAAATCCGGGATTAACGACATCTGCGATTGAAACAAAGAAAATTATCCGTATGGCAGCTAAAATGAATTGGCCTCCTAGAAAATTGGGAATGTTCACTCTATTTGACCGAAATTATCACATCAATCACAGAAAAAGGACAAATATATCGAAACTTTTGAGGTCATCATGACGTACAAATAAATTTTCATCGTACATAGTCTATTTAAGTAAGAAAGATTTCCAACAATAGTCAGCACAATTATCGTAGGGTTTGACATGGTCAAGGATTTGGTATTTGAGAGTTAGCTAGTTGTAGCATGTTGGTTTACTACTATTTGTCTATTTTGTACCCCCTCCATCATATAGTACAAGGCACTTTAGAAAAATTAAGATGGATTAAAAGAGAGAACAAAAGATGCTTGTACCCTCGACATCTCCTCGTTTACCATCCACAATTTAAGTTATTTCTAAGGTTAAGCATCAAAAAAGGGAATAAAAAAGGAAAGTATGTAGCGGAGAGCCCAAAAAAATTAAATATTTTTTAAAATACTTTCCAAAAGTCTAGAATATCTTGTATATGCGTATACTCTTGAGATCTCCTCATTTACCATCCATATTTAAAGTCATTCTTGAGATTAAGAGCGGAAAAAGAAATAGAAAAAGTACGGAGCAAAAAAGCAAAAAAAATCAAACTATTTCTTTTAATTCTTGCCCAAAAGTTCTAGAATAATTGTATTTGAATACATTGAATGCCTTGTACCACAGGAGGGAGGAGTATAGGAATTATTTGCAAGTGATATGTAGATCATTTACTATGTACTATTTTGAAATTTAAAACAAATATGGCATGCACAATTACTCTATTTACGTGGAATAAAGTGTTTTATTATACTAGGAAAAGATGCAGCATGGTGTCAAACTAAACCTAACAAAATTTGGAAGGTCTCGCCAATCCACGAAACCGGATGGCGGCAGGTGCTTTGGCCTTATGGGCATGTGCACTACTACAGAACTGCTATCACAGTCGGTCCGGTTCTCTTCATCACAACCAGTTTTTGAAGTCGGTACTAATAAAGTGACAGTGAAAATAGGGTTTTTACAGCCGGTTTTTAACAAGAACCGTCTGTGACTGTGAAAATAATTGTGAAAACCAAAAATCAAAAATCAAATAAAAATGTTAAATTGGTGCAAAAAAAAAGTTTTAAACACATGGGAGGCCTCCCACGTGGGGTTGGATACATGGAAAATATATTAACCTCACATAAAAAGGCAGTAAATATTTTTTACCAAAAATAATCAAGATAAAAGCAGACTAGCCACCTATTTAATTATTGGAGAAACCCTAGTAATCCCCGTCGCCGCCCATCTTACTCGTTCCCCTTCGGAGCTTCGGCGTCTCACGGCGGCCGCGGCGGCTTTCCCAGTACACATCTTGTCCCTGTCCTCGCCTATCGTGCGCCTGCGAAAGAGCTCAAGATTGGAGAACCGGCGACGAGCAGACGACCAAGGAGCTTCCTCCATTCCAACGAGGTGCAGTGCAGGTGCCGTCGTCTTCCCCGGCCGATATCACCCACCTCAATATCCCCGATCATTACGTGTCGATCGTCCGTCCGCCATAGCTAGACCTCTCGTCTGCCGCCACGCACTGGGCTTCTGGCGAGGCGGCCGCGACTAGTGATGGCTTGGTTTCATCTACGTCTTGTTTAGGGCATACAAAAGCAAGCCCTAATCTGTTCCCTACTTGTTTTCGATCTGTTGGGAGATTTTCAAATACATTTGCCCTGGCTTTTTTTTTTTTTGAGAAATCCGGGGAGAGTGTATAATGGGTAACTGATGACTGGGTTTGAGTTTGATCAAACAATATAATTTTAAAATTTACCTACAATAACTGATTTTCCAGTTAACTTAGATCATGATCCTCTTTGTAACTCAACTTTCTTGCTACTTAATGTTGCAGCATAAGGTGGAGAAATCACAGGAACAATTACAGCTGGAAAAATAAATAGTCTCAAACAAAGAGGAAGTAAATCGAGTAGCTCATCAGCACCGCAGGCAATTTCACACATGGAAGACAAAAGCAAGACCACTAGGAAGCGTGGTCCAAGGATAGAGCCTTACAGGTTCAAGCTGCAACAAGACCCCGCATACGCAGCCAGAGCATGCAAGACGGTGACGCAGGCCATCTGCGAATTCTACGCTCAAGGCAGAAGTACAAGCACGCCACATGAGATGCTGTGCAGGTGTTGATCCTCAGCTCTCCCCCATTCTCTCTTTCCATCTTTCTTCCCAAGCTGATAATTGATAAATTTCTCTATTAATTGATGAGTCGACAGGGAAAGTTACATGTTGGTCCTCCATAAGAGGGGTGAAGATCTGTACTCGGCGGTGGAGACGACATTGAACTCTGAAGTGCAAAGCCTCTGCCGGCCTCTCAGCCTCTGGACAGGCGGCGATGGCGCCTTGTTCTTGCAGGAGCTGCTGGCCAAGTGGAATCAGCACATCACAGCCGTCGATTTCGCCCGCGACATAGTGATGTACATGGATCGGACATATGTTCCCACCAATCGCAAAACGCCCATCAAAGAGCTAGGGCTCCGCCTGTGGCGTGAGCAGATGGTCCGCACTAAGATCCGAGAGAGGCTCGTCGAGGCGGTGCTGAAGCGGCAAGGAGAAGGAGGAGGCGAGGACGAACTGGTAGCTGGTGTAAACAAGATGCTGGTGGAGCTTGGTGAGGAAGTCCCGCGTCTGTTCTTTCCAGAAGGTGAGCTGCATGTACCTGCCCCAAAATAGGCAGGACATGCCAAATGCAATGTGTAATATGCCTAGTAGTAATAACGAACTTCCATGGAGCCCTAGTATTGTTCTAAGATTCTGCTAGCTCATAGTAACTGCAAGCCTGGCTTATGTTCATTGAGAACAATCAATAAATATACTCTATTGTCACTGGAAAAGCAAAATACAATTTTCAGAACTCAGAGCAAACAATGTAATGATACTACTACCTCTGCTTTATCCATCAATCCATGGACACGTCTCCATGGAGTAGATAACGCAGCAGTAACCTTTCAGACTGCTCGCAACCCCAAACATGAGCCCTTTCCATTAGTACCTAATAAGTTAATATAGCCTTGACAATGCATTTATTTCATACGGGAGATGTTATCGTACTATTTATTTGATACGGGAGATGTTATCGTATTTTTAGTAAACTTGATCAAAGTTAGAATTTTTATTTTCCCTAGTACAGAACTAAAACAACATACATTTTGGAACAAATGAAGTATCTCCTCTCCCAGTCCAAATTGATCACATATTGAGCCTCTTCCAAGGGTACCTTGTTTTCTCTCTTCTTAATCAGAAGAGTGGATTGGTGCCATATGCCAATAATCGGTTTCAAAAAGGATATAATCAGAAAAAAAAAGGACGTAAATAGTGAGGGTCCTATCAGGGGAGTTTTTTAAAACTGATGGAAGTTTTGGCTTTGTGCTATGAGCACTGTTACCTGGTAGTGCTCAAGTTGATGTCGAATATAAACCGCTAGATATGAAGAAGAAATATACATCATGCTTCTGGAGGCAGTCGCACGGTAGTAAGATATTACAGGTGAAAGAAGGCATGGAGATACACTTCGGCATTGTTTTAGATCTACCGAATTACTAAAATGCTAGAAGAGAATTCTGCTACTCTACGACAAGAATATTGTTCTGCGTCATTCCCTCACCAGCGATGGGGTATTCAGGTGACACTCTCCACTCCCCATCAACCAAGAACTTGATCTCATACCTTCATGGGGCACACTATGAGTTTATTTATGTGAAAAGAGACGAACTGTTCAGCATGGAAAAACTGATAAAACTAACCTTCCAGGTCTTAGCTTCAGAGTCGCAGAGAATCTTCCATAGTCACCTGAATACTCCATGGACATTGCCTCACCCTCGGACCATCCATCGAATGAGCCCATAATTTGCACATTCTGATGTGGAACATATAAACAGGCTTGTAAGAACTAAACAAAAGAGGCCATGGGGACAATAGCAGACACATGACAATGTAATTTGAAGTACAGAAAAAAAAATCCAGGTATAGCTGCAAAATAAATTTTGTTCCTACATGACGAGTCAAAAATGATTACCTCAGCCATGCCAACCCAGTATACAGATATTTCTTGGGGCTTTAACGAGTCAACGTCCTTTATCTGCTCCATAACCTTACCATGAACAGCTGCAGCGAAGCAACTATAACTTGTCACAAAATTTTCCAATGACAGTTCAACTTGAAGCATTGCACACTCCTTGCTACAACTTACCTTCTAATCTGGAGAGAAGATGAGATTGAATATATTTTCCGCTTATCTTCCTAGACCCTAACGGAACATCAAAATTAGCAATCTCTTCGGCTAGGCCAACCAGAGCCTGTTGACATCAATGAAAGGAAGTAGATGTACAAAAGTATAAACATTTGTTTGAGTAAAAACATAATCAATAATTTTCACCCAATATCATCATCAGACAATATTTGAACAAAACCAGTAAAGGAAATATTGGTCCAGTGATGAAAATCACAGGAGCAAGCAATATTATCCTCTGCTTTAGTGACAACAGCAGAAAATATTATTCGAGTTTAATATAATTATGGGAAATATTTCTACGCCGCAGAGATTATCATATGGAATCTAAACAAATGAGGTAAGTTGACTGATCAGCCAAAAAAACATTAACAGATTTTCTTCTGGATAAGCAGGGAGTTTTGGTAACACTCAAACATACGCCGGACACAAAAGAGGGCCCATTATATACAGGTCTACATCTTGATGCATACAGAATTAAACGTCAAGTGTATTCATTATAAAGTTAAAAGAAGAGGCTGTAAGAGCTAACCTGCAGTTCTAGTTCCAAAGCAGCAAGTTCACTTTTGAACTTTATGACTGCATCATCCTTTATTTGCAACTGCAGAACATAAAATCAAGTTAGCGTTGTGCAAATTTGATATAGCAACTACTCTATTCACTTCGATAAAAAAGCCATCTCTAATACGTGATCAAAGAAAATCCACTTTATCTTGCTGACCACCTCATGATAGCAAACACACTGACTGGATGCTGTATTCATTAAATTTCTAGATGCTATATTCAACAGATTAAGAAATCGAGCAGCTGTTGGCCATTCATATGACAGCTTAGTATTTGGGAGAACTAAAAAGTATGAAGAATACAGTTCACTATGAACAAATATGTGATGATGCAGTCTACTGAACTATTTGAAAGAGAACACAAAAAGAACCTGTCTCTTGAGGAACCGGTTATATTGATTTGCTTCACTGAGCCTTCTCAAAAGCTTACTTCGTTCTGAATCAGCCAAAAGAGACTTCAACTGCAAAATTACAAAAAGAAAAGAAAGAAAGAAAGAAAGGTAGGAGGAAAATTAGTATTCACAGCTTTCGAAATATTAAATGCAACATCCTGGACTTATTCTTTATTCAACTGAAGTGCAAATTTATAATCCAATCAGTGCTGCAAGCAAACTTTTTTTTTTTACCTTCTCAGTAATTTAGAAAGGACTGCACTAATTATCAAGACAATAAGGATATTAGCATAATCTAGACAGCCAGTCATAAATTGCACACGGATCTGACCCAGGTCTAATGACTTTATCTTTTTCTTATTATTTTAGCAATCCCAACGAATGTTATGGTAAATATGTCAAACAGGGAACAGAGACACATAATCATAAATATGTTTTTATTTTATTTTTGGTTAAATGCTGCATATCAAGCCTCAATTGACGCGATTTCCACAAACAGAGAATGAAATGTAAAAGATGTGCATGCAGGTAATACATAAATAAATATAACAACTATTCTTGTGTGTTAATAGTAGGAAAGCCATTTAGTATGTCATCTGAAGTGGTAGAAGTTCTGGATTCAGCAATTTCAGAAATGAGAACATGTCGGTTTTCAGTACTATGTTGTATAAGTGCCCGTAGGTGAAACGATATAATGTCAAATTCAACAGATACCTCATCAGAACTCAGCTTTTGGGAAAGCAGATTTTCAGATGCATCACCATCAGTAGTCTGGTCTGGTGAAGATGATGTCGAGTCAGACGGTGCAGGGACATCTTCTAAGTTCAAACTCGCTGCAAAGGATCTCCAGCGTGAACGTCTTCTAATAATTGGGCTCATGGGATATGCCGTAGTGGTGAACTTGTGCCGTTGACTGAAGTTTGTCAAACTGGGGGCATAGCAGCAAATCCTTCTGGGAATCCATTGGTTTTCAGACACCAACTTACTTGAACATATGAGCTTGTGCTCTTTTCCCACATTTCTTGAGAACAAAATTATGACATGTTAAAATTAATGGGGAAGAAAAATGGAACTATCTTTATCAGGTCCAATGCAGTCCAGTAAGCTGTGAATGCACTAGTTTACCAAACTAAGATCAGGTAAAGGAGACCCCAAAAATTTTGAATCGGGTTTAAACAACGGGATCCACAGAAGAGCCTACCTTGCAAAACTTGCTGTTAAGCATTCCATAACGTTGACCTGTGAAAACAAAAGAAAGAAAACTTCTTATGAACTCAATTTATAGTTTTTTAATCAAAACAAACTGTGTGTCTGCGTCATTACACAAGATGGATATAATTCTCTGGTTAGAGGAAACTTTGTATGCAACAAGAAAATCTTGAAAACATCCCGTTACATCTCCATCTGAAAATCTGAACTGATGGAACTTAACAATGTCTGATGAAGCATCCTGACATGTGAACACTAACTTATCTCTTTGTACTGTCATTGGGGTCCCATGTACTACACAAGAGTCACCATTCTGATGGTTGGAATTGCTATTGATGCTTGACATCAATACAAAAACATCAATACTAGGCCAAGCGTATGACCATTGACATAAAAATCTACAATAAACAGTAACCAGCAAAAAAAATTCACACTGCAATTGCAGCATGAGCTCTAAACCTAAAAGATTAAGAAAACGGGAAAATTATCTAAATGTGACAGCTTGCCTATTCTGTATCAACCGTATCCCAACACTACTAGCTAAAAGCATTAAAAAAATCAAAACCAACTAGAAATCCACTCGAGTCCAACAAAATTAGCAACACATGCCGCATCAATCAGCTAGAACAACTCCAGGGGAATTCAATCGAAAGCAGACCTGAAACTACCTTCCGAGAATGCGAGATGCAAGGGGGCCGAGCGGCCTGAAGCTGGAGCCTGGAGCCCTGGATACCGGAAGCGGAGTGAGGGAAGGGGAGCGCCTGGCTGGTGGGCGGAGGGAGAGGCCGCGGCGGGTAGGGGAAGGAGGACGGACGAGGGCGACGAGCTCGTGGCCGTCGGCGCGCGGTCGTCTCCGTTCGCGGCCACAATTTTCGGCTGTTGTTTTCGCCTTTTCCACGAGGGGGCTGCACAGCGGCCAGTGGGTTGGGTTCACTGCTCAGGCTGGTGGGGCCGCGGTGTCAGCGAGAGGAGGCTGAATGCACGGGCTATGAAGACAGCAGCCCTGTCCCCACGCTAAGATTGCGCACGTGCGCTTTCATGCCATCTTTTTCTTGTCCTTTGACGAGATGACGTGTAAACATTCACATGCCATCTTTTTTTTCATTTGATGAGATGACGTGTAAACATTCACATTTTTTTTGGTAGCAATTGAAAGATTCTCAAAGCATGTGTTTCGTTTCATACCTCCATTCCATGGAAAATCATCCAATGCAAGCAAAGGACTTTGTTGGTTTGGATCAAACTACACGAGCAAACTTTAGTAATAGCGCACGCATTATTTTGCCCTTGCCTTTTGTTTTTTAAGGAAAAACATGGGCCCTGTTTAGTTTCGCCAACTTTTCATCGCTACAGTAATTCGAATGTTTGGATACTAATTAGGAGTATTAAATGTGGATAACTGAGAAAACCCATTCCATAACCCCCGGTGAAATTGCGAGACCAATCTAGTAAGCCTAATTAGGCCATGATTAGACAATGTCGTGCTATAGTAAACAATCTTTAATGACGGATTATTTAGGTTTAATAGATTCGTCCTGTGATTTCCCGTCCATCCATATAATTAGTTTTATAATTAGATCATGTTTAATCCTCCTAATCTTCGGTTTAAAATTGCTACAGTAAATTTCGCAAAGTTTTTCACCGGATTTAAACACCCCCTAAACAAGGCAATCGAAGTCAAGTAACAACACAGATATCTCGCGGAAATCAAGCTGCTTGGGTTGCGTTTGGTTCATACACATGAATATGTTCACGTCTCATCCAAAACAAGCTGCATATACCTTAGCCCTGCAGCAAATGCTGATGCTTGCTTGCACTCATGCTCATGCCGATCTTGCAAGTTGCAAGTAAAGACATGCCCGGATCAGAAGAATTCAGAACACAGACGAATGATTCATCTGGGGACACTGAACGCAGAGGAAGACAGCACGAACAAACTGTCCCTATACCCGCTGACAAGCGGTGGACAGGTTGACAGTTCAACTGTACAAGCACATACAGGCTGCATGCAGTACAAGATCAGATCCCTGACTTCCCAAATCCAAAACTACACCAAATTAAGGAGCTGTACAACTTCCGATAAAAATGGTGCAGTGGAAGCATGGGCATGGTGGGACAGAAGACACCGAAAATATCCGTTCCAATGAGGCAAGACATTGGTCTTTGTCGTCTAATCGAAACACTTCAGCTCATCTTCAGGATGATCGAACCCCGTACCGTACGGCAGCAAGAACTTCTAGCTCTATTAGGTATATCCAGCCTCATTTTTAGAGGAGGTGCTCGTCCAATATTGGCGTTGAAGATGTAGCTGAACATACTGTCATTTATGTTGCAGATTGGTGACGAAGGCGCCTTTCGGGGACTTCTCGAAGCCCCAACACTGACGCTGCTTTGGGGTGCCATTTTCCTGACGCTTGGCTTCAGCTAGATGACCATATCCATCACACTGGCATACAAAGTTCAGGAAAAAGAAGATCGTCACACGAAGCAATTTCAGTTGGCGTTGTCTCTTGAGATAGGAATCAGTAGAGATTAGAGAATGAAAAGGGAACTGCTTCACATACCAAGTGAGAAAGCATGTCGATGGTAAGATCCACGTCAAAATCCTGGAGCTTCAGCGCGTCGATAATGAAGTCAGCAGACACATTTGGGAACATGTGCGAGAGATAAGCCACCACAGCCGGGAGGTGGATATCCGAATCAGTCCCCAAATATTCAGATGGATGGAATAATGCGCCATCAGCAGCGTCTCCATTTGAGGAAGACTCGGCGGAAATGTTGAGCTTTGCCAGGCTCTCAGCGTAGAAATCCAGAGAAAGCGAGTCCGGGAGGTCATACTCAGCAGACTTGTCAGCAGTCTCGGTCTTTTCAGCTTCACCTGATTGCTTATCGGAGTCGGTCCTTTGATTCAAGCTTTCTGCTGCAAAGCTGGTCATGGAGGAAGGCACAAAAGGAGCGGCATATGGATTCAACTTAAAACCCCAATCCATTTTTCTTGATTCAGCGAACCTGTCAAATATGCAAGCAAATATCAGAACCACTCTCTGCAAATTCATTCAAATGAGCACAAGTAGTTCCCCTTTTTTACAAAAGAAAAAGAAAACAAAAAATCAGAATGAAATGGCCTGGTCAAAGCAACAACGCAACGAACACAATCACAGTGAAAGATGCAATATATGATACAGCCAAAGACATGCAAATACCTAATATAGTAATTAATTTTCATATCACAGGCACAGGTAGTCATGACTCATGAGGCATGGTTCATCAGGCCCTAAACTGAAATTTCATGTACATCACACTTCAGCTTTTTTTTCTTTCAGTAACGTATATATGGTTTACATGAGCAATGAGGGTCGTAGTCAGCAATCAGATAAATCACCCTGCAATAATATTTAATCACATAAATCCATACACACAAATTTACAAGATAACATATTACTATCAAAATTACTTGTAACAGCGCCGATCATATCATTCATACTTCAGCACAAGCAAACTAAAAACAAAACAAGAACCCAAATCGTGACGAAATACGAGCGCTAGATTCAGAAAAAATACAACCAACTACTTCAAATCAGAAATCAATAGACGGAACGTCCTCCAAGAGTCCAAGTGATTCCACATCTCAACAGACCAAAAGAGGAGAAACAAGCACCACGCCGAGAGCCGGGACCGGGAACGCGTGAGCAATTCGCCAGCGAGGAAGAGAGCGCATCAGGGCAGACGACAGCGGCGGGCAGGGGGAGGCAACGGACGTACCTTGACATGAAGGCGGAGAGGGCGAGCTAGGTTGCGTCGTGGAGGGTGGCCCGTGGCCGGCGTCGGCGGCGGCGGCGGCGTCGCGTCGGCCTCGGTTGCTGCTTCGTCGGGAAGGAGGGAGGAGACGAGGCCCGAGGACGACGAGCTAATAAAGCGTGGGAGGTGGGCCCGGAGCGAAGTGAATGGGAAACGCCTCGCGGTGTCGTCTGGACGGCTCGGATGCGTCGGGGCTGAGGACGGACGGCCGGATGGCGTCCGCTCAAGCTGGCCTGCGGCTATTAATGGAGCTCCGCGCAATTTTTTCGAGGGGTGAACACGGGTGCGCACCACTGCGCGTGCCCTTTTTTGGATGAATTGAAATTAGCAAACACCACCATTTTTGGCCTCGCGGCAGAGGAAGTAAAAAGCTTTTGCGCATGCACTGTGCTCACGAGGGCAGAGCAAAGGCTTCGCTGCGACCGTAACGCAGCGATACGAATCAATGTAAATTACTCCACATCAACAAAATATTAAATTAAAATTGCTTGAACAAAAATGTACCAGTGCAACTGACAGTCCATGAGCAGTGTAAATAATAGTCCATGTTGATTTGTTTTCTGAAATATTTGACTTTAAAATTTTATGCAAATATGCAAAAAGACGAGTCGCATTTAAATTACACATAAGGATAAAGCAAATCACCAACAAAATAAATGACATATGTACACAATATTTTGAATAAAATGATTGGTTAAAGTCGAGATAAAAAAATTAATGACAACAAATGGTTTGACATTGAGGGAGTAGATTCCCATTGCATAACCAACTCTATATGACCTGGAAAGCACGGTGCTGCAAGGTACATCAAGTAGACAGGCATGTGAGCAGTGTAACTAGATTATCATTGCTCATCCATAAATACACATGCTAGCTGACAGAACTGTAAAAATAACAATTAGGCGGCACTACTCACAAATTACCTAGCTAGTTGGTGCTTTGTACACTCTATTCAACAGGCCATGACACCACACTGGCACACTCTGCAATACATAACACACACTTTATGCTTTGTGTGCTTTCATGGCGAGGTGGCCACTCTTTATACTCCATTGCCTGGGTAATTACATCAACCGTGATAGTAATCACTAACAGCAACATGACCAGCCTCATATAGTGCACCATTCTTCGGGTGCTTTAATCTGCTTCGACAGGCATAGCAATGTTGAGCGTCGATAGGAAAACCGATCCCATTGTCCACCTGAAGAAAGATTGGGATCTATCACAAATCGGTATTATTGGGAAGGAAAAAAACTTTAGACTTTATTTATGGTTTAGAACTAACCAACTTTTTTCATCCCCTCCAGAGATAGCACAACAGTCGGTACGTAGGTATCATTTTCCAAATGTAACTCTGCAAAGAAAAGCTCCTCCTTTGAATTTTGTTGATTCCCTTTTGCTGTAAAATTCACATGACCAAATAATCCCTTCACCTCGAATATTCCACAGCTTGTAACGGCACTGATTAAGTCATATTTAACCTAAGAGCGTTAAGAAAATAAATATGAAATAATAATCAGTTACAACAATTAATGAAAGGTAAGAGAACATTGGCAATCAATGGTTACTACATCATGTCGCAAACTAGATGTTGTAAGTGATATCGGGTCAAACTTTTGAAACTTTAACTGTCAATATATTTCAAAATATTTAGTCTAGAAGCATTATGAATGCCCATATCTAATATACTCTCCATTTCCTGTTCCATTACACTTTATTTCCAATCCATCATCTCTCCCACTTAGTAAGGTAACCATTGGCAAATATTGTCAGAGAACTAAAGTGTAATACTAGACAACTCTCAATGTTTTCCTCTGTACCTACCGAGCCCAAAGGTATTGCCAGTCTCTTACTCCAGTAATCCCTCAACCTTTTCTCTTATATTTGCACTACACGCTAGAAATATAGCGCACATATACACAATAAAAACATCCAACCCTATATCGCACTTGATTGTAATAGTTCATAAATGTTCTAACATACGAAAAAAAATATTTTACCTTATTATTCTTGTCATTGTTGTAATACTTCAAGGCACTCTCTGCGTATTTATCAGATTGTCGCCGAATGCCAGCCTCCATAACTATATTGTCCTCTAAAGGCTTACACACATCTTGAGCTGAAATGATGAAGTTGTCCTCCAAGGACTTGAAGTATGTATCGTCCTCAGCATCTGAGGAATGCCATTCCTCAGTATCAGATCCAAATGTTGGCAACCTGTACAAAAGATATGCAGGTACACTCTTCATTTTTCATATAAAAGAATTGGTGAAAGATAGCAAACTGTTCAATATTAAGCTATCCACACAACTAATTTATCTTGGTATGAACCAGCACGAGGAATGCTCAGCTAGTTGACAAGGTACAGAGCAAAGGCAGGAAAGGTATCTTATGCAGAGAACCCTGCCAATAAAGATTGCACTCTGTAATATGGGTGAACTGACCGAGCAGTCATGCGTTCAGATACTACATTGTACCCTAGAAGTTCAGGCTAAAAAAATGATCTGCTACACAGTTATGAGCATGATGCAGGTGGGTTGATGCGGACTGAAAATGTTGGTAGATGAACAAACAAGTCAGCACTTGGGTCAGCCTGTCGCCGGCTTCTCATGGTGGAACAGAGGGCATGGCACTGAGACAAGCAAGAAGCTTGCTGTGACTGTGATGGCATACAACTAGCAAGTTGAGGAGAGAAATTCAGCTTACGATGCAGGTCCCACGTCGATCGACGGTGGTGAACCACCACGGGGAGATGCAGGAGGAGATGTAGGAGTGCGTGGTTCTTCATCCTCTGGTATGATGATGGTGAGGCGAGGAGGACTGGTTGAGGAGATCCAAATTTCAGAGAGCAGTAACAATTATTAACAGATAATAAAAAGCAGAAGGACAATGAGAATTTAGTGAGATGCTGCTGGTACCTGTCCAATTCAAGTTCGGATTCCGATCCAGGTTCCTCCTCCTGGTGTTGGTGCTGGGATGGGGGAAGAACGGTGGTAGACGGCGGCGGTGACGAAGGCTGATCCCGGGATACACTGTATGCAGTAGCATAGCAATTCAGATTAGGGTTCCTGATAGATCGACCGCAGGGCGCAGCAGCAGGAGGAACTAGGATTGTAACCAAGGAGGCAGCGGGGCAGCCATGGAAGCAAGCGGCGGCGGCGGAAGAGGAACGGTCGGGGATTGGAGGTGACGACCCCGTGCTGAAGAGGCGGCGATCCTCAGTGCAAGGCTCACGGGCCTAATAGTCGCTTTGCACTCGACGACGAACCAACAGAGCTCGAGCGAGTCCGCGTAAGTAAAAAACGCAAAAGGAGCGGTGGTAGGAAGAGCCGTCCACATTGGAGCCGAATCCGATTCGTCTAGGGCTTGGGACTCTGCTTAAAACTCGTTTTCTTAAAACTAGTTTTTATTTTGGAGATCCAAATAACCCTTCGTGCATGAGCAATTATTCGAATAAAGAAGTACACCCTCCATGAATAAAATGTAATTATCTGATCCAAGTCAAACCATCTTAACTTTGGATAAATTTATTTAAAAAATTAACAATATTTATTTTATTCATTTATATCTATTTCTTAATCTTGTAAGGTTTCCGCCTTAAATTTTGGTCCAGCGACTTGTTTTTGTTTCTTAAGCAAGTCGCTAGACCAAAAATTTAAGGCACAAACGATCATCGTACTGCATTGAAAATCTGGGGGAATTCATCTAAATCCATTGTCACTACATTGAAATTTAAAAAATCAAATCAATATTATAATACTATGGTGAAACTTTAAGTTGATTCACAAATTATGCATTCAAAATTAAATTCATTCATTCAGATGCATCAAAAAATTACTCAAGTTTTTCATAAATGACCTCAATGATGTTAAGGTATTCTACCTATTTGGAAAATTTTGGATCGTACAATTAGGACAAGGTTTTTGACCAGCAGTTACTGTATTGATATTTTATTTATGTGATACATAAGAATAGTCATAATAAGGTACTTTTAAATACAACTCAAATAACATAAACTTTGTGTCAGAAAAATCCTGTATTAAAAGAGTTTCGTCAAAAGATTATCATATAGAAATTAAATGAGTATTATAATTTCAAACAGAGGGGACATTGAACAATGGTTTTACTCGAGCAAGTGTCCTTGTTCTTTGATGGCCCTGCACTGCTTTTAGTTCAAAACATGTCAATTTTTTTTTCATTGGGTTGGAATTTAATATCTATCTTGCCTTCGGGTTGACGGACCTTAAGCATCGTGAGCGACAAACAATATCCAGTGGTAGAAAGTAGACGATTGTACCTGACAGTTTTTGGTAAATTGTGATTATTGCTTCAAAACCAGTAAAAAGAAAGATATGGTCCCGTTTTGAAGCTATCTCAATATTTTTCTGATTTTGTGGCATACTGTGAACAAGAATGATGAAAGCATTATGATCAAGTATGCAATCTATTAATCAGATGAGCTACTGCTTGTTTAATAATGTCGTTGGTATTTTGTTGAGCACTAGTCAATACTTTTTAAGTTGGCAAAAGGCTTCTTCAACAAAGAATGAAAATAACATATTTATATAATCCCATAGAGAAACAGTTAAGCAAAGTTTCAGTAACAGCTCATGACAATGCACACAGACTTGTTTAATACTCCATGGCTGAGCTGCTTAACGAAGTCTATCATAGTAATTTCACAGGGCAATGATACTGACTCATATAATAAATACTTATTCTACGGGTGCCTCATGCAAAGGTGGCAAAACTCTTCAAGTATTGCCCAGGTGCTTATAGATCATCCAAAATAGTGAGCGCCCATGGCAACGTGATCCATCTGATATAGCTCGCCATTCTTTGGGTGCTTAAGTCAGCAATTGCAGGCATAACAATGCTGTGTATCCATAGGCAAAACATTCAGATAGAACTTGTCATATCTACTGTCACAAAGCCCACCTAAAAAATATGGAATTTGTAATTACTTGCAATTCCAAGAAAACACATTCTGAATTTAGTAAAGGTGACGGTCATGACTCATATAATAATACTTGTCCTATGGGTACCCACGCAGTAAGAAGACCAGACTCTTCTGTAGGACTGTCCAGGTGCTTACATCATCACATATAGTAGGTGCTCATGGCAATATGACCCATCTCATATAGCTTGCCATCCTTTGGGTGCTTAAGTCGACGATTGCAGGCACAACAATGCTGTTTATCAATTGGCAAAACATCCAGATAGAACTTATCGTATCTAGTGTCACAAAGGCCACCTAAAAAACAAGGAATTTGTAATTACTCACAATTCCAAGAAAACGAAAATTTATGAATGGTACGGTTCAGAACTAATGAATGGTATGGTTCAGAACTAACCAACCTTTTCAATACCCTCCAGAGAAACCACACAAGTCGGTATAAGGGTATCACCGTCCCAGCGTAGCTCGGCAAAGAAAAACTCCTCCTTTTGTTGAGTCCCTTTTGCTGTAAAGTTCACATGACCAAAATAGCCCTCCTTTACAAATATATCAGAGCTGGTGATACCACTGACTAACTCATATTTGATCTGAAGTGATGAAATGAGATATAAAGATAAAATTAGTGAAGAACAAGTTTATTGTACAATAAATGAAAACATTTAATGAAGGGTAAAGAATATTAGCAATCAGGGATTACTTACAATATTACAGTTGCAGTGTACAAATAGTGGCAACAAATAAACTTTGTTAATGCATTGTAAGATCTGCTACTGTTAAAAGTGCTCGCTAATTTTATCTTCCATGTCCTAAAATTCATTTTGTAAACAAGTTATAGGTTTAAAACTGATTGTTAACAAATCTGTTAGCATGAAAATCAAGGAGGTGCACCACTCAAGCAACCCATATATGGTAAATATTAGTCATAAAAGTTGGCTGGTGTGGCCCCTGTTTGTAGCCAATCTTTGTTAAGATCAAAGAAATTTATGAAGTGGTGAGATTACTGTCTAAGTTCATGTTTTAGTATGTTGCAATGATAGAAATGATATTCGATTCATTCATGCAGATGTTAAACCCTCTCCCTCCCTCTTTGTTCCTTTTGAAGAGGTATAAGCACTGTCAGATATTGACAAAGAGCCAAACAACTCTTAATGTTTTAGCTTTGTGTCAGTTTTTCATCTTAGATGCCACCAATGCCAAATTTCACATCCCCAAGGTGCATTTTACAACCTAAGGTCTAGGTCCCAGTCCTACATGGTAAAATAAGAGTCTACTATAAATTTAATCGAGTACAAACGAAATAACTCTACCCCCTCCAATTGGTACTACTCAGACGGCCGGACCCCTTCTGAGCACAGAACCTACACACCCAAATTGCCCACTATTGATATTGTGTCATGCATTGAACTGAAAATGATGCAAATAAATTTATTACTTGCACAAGATACTTGAGAAAATAACTTTTTTTACCTCATTCTTCTCATCATTATTGTAATGCTTCAGGGCATTCTCTGCATACAGAACACACCGTCGCTGAACTTGTGCTCTGTAGTCAATATCATCGTCTGACAATGTAGAACTGCACGTACTTGCAGCTGCAGAGGCGAAGTTGTCCACCAGAGACTCGAAGTAGGGATCCTCCTCATCGCTCGAGAAGGATTTGGGTGACCTATTTCTTAAAACGTTTGAGTGCTGGCTGTTCTGTTAATGCTAATAACAAAATTCTGTGATAACTTTTCTTTCAGTGCACTATATTCCAATCCTACCGTGTTTGCAATAGGATGCACTGAACTTGTGTGAGTAACAATGCTGATAAAACCCAAAACGTTTTCCCAAAAGCCCACTACACAACAACAACAACAAAAAGAACTTGCGGACCAAATGGCGATCGATTGTTCATGCTATAGCAGTATAGCACGAGTGTAATTATTAAAATGTGGGATAACTGGCCATGAAACCACTACTGAAATATTTAACAACATTTATTTCTTCATCGATAACGAGATATACGAGGAGAGGGAAGAGAGAATTCAGCTTACCCTGCGGGCTTCATGAAGATCGAAGGTGGTGGTGGTGAAGGTGAACCATTCGGAGATGTGGGAGAACCGGGTTCGTGCTCCTGCTCTGGTAAGGCGAAGAAGGTGACGCGAGGAGGACTGGTCCAGAAGATGAAGCCGTGAAGGTCATCAAATTAAATTCAAAAGGACACAAGGGCCGGGAGTAACCCAAACCCGATGGCCAGTGTCAAATTAAGTGGAATGCATGCTTCTGCTGGTACCTACCTATCCAATTCCAACTCCGATCCCGATCCAGAATCCTCATGGTCTTCGGGCTGGGCAGCTGATGAGCCTGCTGTGGCACGAACGCTGGCACATGGAGATTCAGATTAGGGTTTCTACACCAGCAGTAGATGGATCGAACAGTGGGAGGAGGATCAGAATTACTCGTGAGCAGGAGGCGGCGGGGCAGCCATGGAAGCAGCCGTGCGGAGGCGGCGGAGGACGAATCGACGATTGGAGGCGACTGCCGCGTGGGTGCGAATCCAAACAGACGGCGAAAGCTTTTCACGAAGCCGAGCTAGTCCACGTAGGAGCCGATGTGGACTGTGGACACCGCACCGTGCGCCGGGGAGGACGAGCTCGATCGAGACGTGCGACCGGCCGAGCGGCGCCGGGGAGGACGAGCTCGGGGATGCGGCGGAAGCAGTGCAGGGGCTAGCGGCCGGGGTGGCAACCGGCCGGCCGCTGCAGAGATGGGCGTCCGGCCGGCTAGGGCGGCAGCGTAGGGGCAGCCGGCCGATGTCAGCCAGAGTTGGAGGAGGCGGCCAGTCGGAGCTGGAGGCGGCGAGCGGCTGGAGGGGGGCTCGGGAAGAAGATGCGTTATGGTCTGATGGACCTCGCTCGCAGCAGCAGGTCGAGGCCTAGAGGGCCCATCTCGGCCCATAGGACCGTGCGACTCGAGCCTTTCCCTCCACCGTCGCCGTCTTCGTTGCAGAAGACAGCTCTCCTCGATCGGCTGGCTCCTTGTCACCGAGGCGCTCGGGCGTCGACCTCCTGCTGTCCCGTGGAGGACGACGCTCCACGCAAGTGGACAGGCAGCTCGGAGGCGAGCAGCGGTGGCGAGGCGCGAAGCACCAGCGTGTGGCTGCTTGGAGCAAGCGGCCGGCCGGGACGCGGCGGCGCGAGCGGCTGGGTGGCTCGCGTCGACAGCACGCCTACGCCACGCTCATCGTGACACAGAGAGAACACGTCGTCGTGGACGCGCTGGGCAACCACGGGGACCGATGTGTCCGATGACCGATGCTGTGGGTGTTTTGAGGGACTGAACATAGAGGAGTGGCCGGGGGTTGGGTGGGAGATCGAGGCGAGCTCGCGCGGCGGACGCAGGCGCGGCTGCCAGACCGGCGGCAAGCGCACGTCCTGCGAGACTCGTCGCCGCGTTGGCACTAAAAAGAGCAGCCATCCGCTCTTCTCGCTGAACAGGCCGTGCGCTTGTTGGGCTAGGCCCAGCACGTCGAGGAACGAATCCTTATGGACGGTGCAGATGGGTGAACGCATAGTACAGTCGATTTACGTGAAGTTAGAGCACCTCAATCCCGCCGGAGGCAAGGAAAAAGATAAGGCTCACAGTGGAAAAAAGAAAAATAAAAAAATGACATATGGGACCAACAAATTACTGTTACTAACGTGTGAAATTGGCATCCATCTCATACCTCTCTATCCTTTCAGCCAAACAAAAAAACTAGGACGAAATCATCCCTCTTAACCAAACAGGGTTGAACCCAACCCAAAAAATAGGGATGAACTCAACCCAATCCAGCTGGTCCCAAAACCAAACACATTGGTTAGGATTCCGGTTTGTGATAACGCTTACATATGAGTCTTTTAGACCAAAAATACAATATCATTGGAGAAACAACCATAGAATATGCTCCGTATAAACTTGCTCCAGATCTGGAAACCATGGATGTTTATGATAGGGGAGCTCACTAGAAAAGACGGCACATTGAATAAGGTACGACAATAACCAATTCTATCACAGAGCTAAGGCCCTGTTTAGTTCACCCCAAAACGCAAAAAGTTTTCACCTAGAGAACCGTGTCAGTTCATTTCTTCTCTCTGTGCACGCGACCCAATACATAAATACTATGCATAACGGGTGCATCTAAACACCCCCTAACTACACATGCATGAACATTTCAGTGCACATAGATTTTATCATTCCCTGTCCATAAATAACATGCCAAGAACAGTCACGCTACACTGCTCATAGATTACCAGTGACAACGTTACCAGACTAGATGCTAATAGTCCATTGCCTAGGTGCCTAACTCTCCATGACACCAAACTCTGTAATATTGCCTAGGTTCTTCCATGGCAGGTGACCAAACTTTATACACCATTCCTTGGGAAATTACATCAATTGTGATAGTAACCGCTACAAGCAACATGACCAGTCTCATATAGCGCACCATTCTTTGGGTGCTTTAATCCACCTCGACAGCCATAGCAATGTTGAGCATCCATATAATTACCATGGTGTTTGTCATATTTACTCTCACGAAGTCCACCTGAAAAATATTGGAACTTATCACAACACAAAATTATAGGCGAGGAAAGAAACTTTTGGGACTGATATGGTTTTGAACTAACCAACTGTTTTCACCCCCTCCAGAGAAAGCACACAAGTTGGTACACGGGTGGTACCCAATTGCAACTCTGCAAAGAAAAGCTCCTCCTCTGAATTTGGTTGATTCCCTTTTGCTATAAAGTTCACATGACCATAGCATCTCTCCAAATCGACTATTCCACAACTTGTAATAGCTCTGATTAACTCATATTTAACCTAAGAGTTAAAAGTTAAAAGAATGATGAAATAGTCAGTGACAACAATTAATGAAAGGTAAAAGGACATCAGCAATCCGATCAAGCTTTTGAAAAAATTAAACTATCAATATTAAAAAAATTAGACTGAAACCATTAAACACCCGCATATCTATTGTACTCTCTCCATGTCTTGTACTATCTCCTTCACTAGTAGATCCCCAATCCATCCCCCTACCACCCACTTGGTAAGGTAACCACTGGTACAAATTCACAAAGAGAAGTACAGAACTGCTAATGTTTTTACTTGGCAAAGAGAAGTACTAATAAACTCTTAATGTTTTTTCTTTGTGCCATTTTTTATATTGTATCTGCCACGAACCTGCTATTTTCACATCCCCATGGGCCACACCAGTTCCTAATAACCTACCCAACCAAAAGTTAATACAGAAGTAATTGTCATTCCTCGCTACAGAAGTAATTGTCATTCCAGAAGTAACTCTTATTCCTTTGCTTCACAAATTCAAGCAGTCTTTTCTCTTCTACTTGCATCACCCTAATCTAAACACTTGACCACAACATCTAGACAATGAAAATGCCAAGCCCTTGTATTATTATCTTAGTAGCAAACCGCTGCCAAATACAAGCCGCTTTTGAGTGTAACACCGTAGCAGGTTCATAAATATTTGTACGTAAGAATAATATGTTACCTTATTATTCTTGTCATTGTTGTAATACTTCAGGACACTCTCTGCAAATTCATTGGATTGCCGTTGAGCGACTGCCTTCCTATCTATATCGTCATCTGAAGACTTACACACATCTTTAGCTGCAATAATGAAATTGTCCACCAAGGACTTAAAGTATGAATCGTCCTCAGAATCCGAGAAATGCCATTCCTCAATATGAGATCCAAATGTTGGCAACCTGTATAAACATGTGCACACTTTTCATTTTACATATAAAAGACTTGCTGAAAAAGACAAAATCGTTCAATGTTAAGGCATGAGCATTTTTCATTACATGTGTAACCATCTTATCTTCAACAAGTTAGTTGACATGGTACAGACTACAGAGCAATGGCACAACTAATCTATCATGGCATGAACTCGCATGAGAGACGTTACAGAAAAAGTAATAATGTCAGAGAAGAGGATAATAAAGGTAGAAGAAGGTATCTATGCCGAAAACTCTACCAATAAAGATTGCACTCTGTGTAACATAAGTGAACTGAGTGAGTTACCATGCTCGTGTTGGGGTGGAGGTTTTTGGGATTTGGCCTGATGACTTTTTAAAAACTAAACAAAAGCATGCCTCAAGAGAATATGTGGCGCTTATACGTTCATTGATTGTTTCCTGCATTTTCGTTGGTTATTCATGGACGTTGGTTGCATTGGTAAAAGGACTGTCAAGATATAAGCTGTGTGGTCAAATGGATTCTTTTGGACAAGGTATAATAAGGGTTCAGCTTTATCTTATATTCTTATGTGGCTAGCTGCTGCCTGCCCTTGCATGGGGTTACGAGGTAAAGTGAAATCATGGCGGTCCAACTCTTGATCACAATTCGTAACCAGAGGCAACGATGAAGATGCGGTGTGCTGAATGCGCAATGATCTGCTACAGAAAGTTATGAGCATGATGCAGGATCGATGCGGATTGAGTATGGTGATTGATGAACAAACATGCCAGGGTTTTGTAGACTTGTCAGTTGTCATTGTGGAACAGAGGGCATGGCACTAAGATAAGCCAGATGCTTGGTTTGATGGCATATATACAATTAGTGATTTGAGAGAAATTCAGCTTACACTTCAGGCTCCATGTCAATTGACGATGACGAACCATCAGGCGGAGTTGCAGGCGGAGATGTAGGAGTGCCCGGCGGCTCTTCATCTGGTATGATAGTAAGACGAGGAGGGCTGGTTGAGTAGATCCAAATGTTAGAGAGCAGTAGCAAAAAAAACGCAGAAGGGCAATGGTAGTTTTGCAATGAAGACGATGCCGGTACCTATCCAATTCAACTTCGGATTCCCATCCAGGTTCTTCCTCGTGGCGTTGGAATTGGAGCTGGGGTGGGAGACGAACGCCGGCAGACGACGGCGGCGACGGGGGCTGATATCGGGATACACTGCACGCGGATAGCAATTCAGATTGGGGGTTCCTGAATCCTGATAGTCTGACCGTAGCAGGAGGTGGAGTAACGTGGTTGTAACTTACCCATCGGGAGGCGACGGGGTAGCCATGGAAGCAAGCTAGCGCGCGGCAGAGGAAGGAGAAGGATCGAGGATTGGAGTGCAAAGGCTCTCGTCCTCGACGAGGAACGGGAACCAACCGAGTGCCGAGAGGAAGCAGAGGAGCCGAGGAATTCTGCAAGAGCCGTCCACGTTGGAGCCGATTCGCCTCGGGTCGGGACTTTGTTTTTCTTTTCTTTTTCTTTTTTTTTTTTTTGTGCCGACGCTTTCTACATGGGACGAGACTCGCCTGCAGCAGCTGCCCCTGCAGTTGAGTCACTGACGTGTGGGCCCGGTCCCGCACGTCAGTGACGCAACTGCAGATTTCCTACATGACGCCTGGGCGGGGACTCCAACGAGGTGAACAAGATGGGTATTTCTATGGCATAGTGGACTGAATTTTGATCAATATATTTTCTGATTTTGTTTCCAAGGAACTTTATTTCATTACCATTTTCACAAACCTTATATAACACGTTCTCATGAGCAGTTATTTGAAGAACCGGCTGGGGACTCTGTGCAACACTTCGTACATGTGCAATAATTTCAGTAGTTTGAGACGAAATTGTTTCAAAATTTTGTGACGAAACCTAGTCACACCCTAATTTCAGCTAAGGCTATAATCGCATGCTAATGACTAATCTGCAAGCTTACACCCGATGCCACGAACGATCAGGAAAAACAAGCACGCGGGAACCAGGGAGCGGGCCGGCCGGCTGGGAGAGCAGCTGTGGGCCCGTCTGGGTGTTGGGCCGGTACGGGTTTGAGGGAAATGGCCGCGGCGAAACAATTTACAAGCAAAGCAAAAATACTTCAGTTCGAAATTTTTAGCGCGTCATGGCCTGTTAACAAAAAAAAGGGATCGTTCCAAGCAAATACTTGAGAGGTAGCCTGAATAAAGTTTTTTACCATAAACGAAATGGATTTACTCGTTTCACGAATTAAATCAATGGGATAGCATTCAGCATTACCAATTGACCAGCTACACTGAAATCTGAGCCATTGTGCTTTGAAACGGTAAGAATTCACGCAATCCTTGTACACGCCGATACAGAAACTGGTACATGTTGCTAACTAGTATGGCTTTCTTGCTGTTGATAGTCTACCAAAAAAAAGGCACTAACATAATGGAGTCTGCTCCCATACGGCACCAGAGAATACAGGCAAAACTAACTCATCTCAAAACTTGTATCGCGCCTTGGCTAGTGGAGAAATGGATCTACTTGTCGGCAGACTCTTTTTTGAAGGGGGCAAATGAAGCTCCTAGTTGCGCCTCACAGAGGGAATACGTTTCAGGACTCAATGCGTTCTGAAATTGTTCTTTGAGATTAAGCTTTGTCACTGTTTGCAAGATCCCAGTGCAGAAGTTCCGTACTTCCTTGCGGCGGGACTTGTTATCGGGAAGGTTTGAAAGAACTTCTTGTATCAACTCGCACAGCTGCGCCAAATGGTTCATCAGCACCTCTGATGCATCACCAACCCATGATTTCAGTATGCAGTCCACCAACTCCAGCAATTGATTTCTCCGATATTCAGCTCTTGTGCCCTCAACCTTCTGTAGAACAAAACCAAAAAGCTCCTGTCCTATCCATGGATTCCTCCGAACAACCTCCTTCACAAAACCAAGCTTCAGCCGTGATTTCTTATTGTCATAATCATTCAAGATAGAACGGAACTTATCAACCACACTTGCTAGTTGCTCTTCAGAACAATTCATCGAATTGATGATCTTCAGAATCCAAAATGTTGCATTCTGGGCTACAGAAGCAACTGTGCTATATCTTGAGCGACTTGCCAATCTTAGAGCTTTCTCCAGCAACCTTTCAAGTTTACTAAATTCAATCCCATTGCCTTCTGGATACTCTCTCCCTTTGAATATCCTTCTCTGCAATATACCACCAATTCGTTGCCTGAACTGTTCACTGCCATCAGCACCATGTGATTTGACAAAAGCTTGCATCAAGAAAGAATATGCCTCCAGCACCAAGGTTTTCCCTGTAGAGGATAAAGGTTGTAAGAAACAATACAAGAAGCTGCAAGATGTAATTCGATGACAACTGCCAACACTGTTTTTTTTATATATCTCTAGGACACAATCAATCATAGTCCTTTAACTCGAAAAAGATGATCAGACACAAGCTGAGATGTAATTCGATAAAATCTGCCAATACTGTATTTTTAATTTCTCTAGGCTATTCATACTCCATCTGTCCCAAATTAGATGATGTTTTGGCTGTTCTAGATACATAGTTTTTACTATGAATCTAGATATAGTGTATATCTAGGTGCATAGCAAAACCTATGCATCTAGGAAAGCTAAAACGTCATCTAACTTGGGACGGAGAGAGTATATTCCTAGTCCATATAGCTCTTTAACTCAAAAAATGATCAGATACAAGCTAACTCTTGACTGAACTGTTTGAAAGCATAACAAAAAATAGGAGTCCTTCAGCAAATATCCCAGAATAGCAAAAACATCATTAAAGACATCTAAAGTAGTAGGAATGACTAATTGGAATATACCTGGATTCCTCTGAAGATAAATATCAAGTAATGTAAGCACGCGAAGCTTGAATCGCATAAGTTGAGATTGCTTAGTCTCACTACCAGGAAGATTGCGCTCTTTGAATATCCTTGCAATGTAAGGATCAATACGGAACATAGCATCATCATCCATGCCATCCGAATCATCTGAATCATCCCCATCTTTAGTTGCTTCTGGTTTATCTCCATCTTTTGGCTCATTAGCAACAGCTTCTTTCAAATCATCTTGATCCTCGCCACCTTCATCAGCTGAATCGTCTTCCATATCCTCGTCCAAATCATCCGCAACATCATCAATGTCCCCAACCTCTGCATCTTCCATCACAGTTTCATCATCATCTTCAATATCAACACGGCCATCGTCTTCATCATCACTATCAGTTTGACGACGACCTTTCAGATCTATCTTCACAACTCTCAACATATCAAGGAGACCAGTTTCTGTAATATCATCACAGAACACACGAAAAACCTGCCGTTTCAAAAAAGGCATGGTTACCACATCAGTAAACCACTGTTTTTACTACATTTCCATTTTTACATGAGAAGATATTAGCAGAAACAATAAAAAAAATAAGGAATTGCATGAGCCTCATCATTCAAGTACTATTAAAATCGATTCCTCAAATATGCAGAGTTTCATATAACTACAGCTAAGCATACTTGCCTGTTCAATAGTAGAACACACCGGTCCAGATGCATGAGGCAAAATAGAGAGGAAAGTCTGGACAAGAACATCCATAAACTCGAGTGACGCTTCCTCATTGGAATCCTCTGAACCATCATCATCAGATTCTTCTGACCCATCCTCATTGGATTCCGGTGAACCTCGTTCACCGGATTCCTGTCCACGGGAGTTCTCACCCTGAGCAATAGCAGGAAAGGATTTCTTGCAACATATAGTCACATCAACTGCGGCTTCCCAATACTCATCTGGATGGAGAAGAACTTGTAGCAGCAACTGAATAAGGAGATAACGCATCACATGCATCTTAGTAGAGTCCAATCCCAGGCCAGCTTTTCTTTCCTATTCACACAGAAAGAAACCATTAGAAATTTGGTGGCAACACGAGAATATATGGTGCAAGTATGAGGAAACATTAGTTGCAATGAAACAAGCTTCCATTCAATTTTCCCCCATTAACATGAGCAGCACAAGAAAACTACCAAGAAAAAGAAAAACACAGTTCCCAAAAAGAAACAATCAAAGGTATATGAAAGAGTCCATTATTAATTAAACACACTCTCTTTGTTAATATAATGACGCTAAGCTGTCCTGCTGATTGGGAAAATAAATAAAAAAAGAATTCATACAATTGGCGAGGTTGCATTTGGTTAAAAAAAATTTACTAAAATGGAAAAGGCCAATTCATGTTTAGCAATTAGATTGTTTCGTAAGTAAGATGCATATTGATTGTAACGATACATGGAGTACCACAGCACTTCAAATATGCATGAGCTTCACTCCACATGTTTTTGTTTTAGCATGTTCCAGTTTGCACAGCAGACAAAATCCCAAATATGCACAGATGTATATTATTCCAGCATCACACTAGTAAATCTGTGTCTCAAGAGGAGCAGTGTACAAATCCTAGATTCTACAGTCAATCATTTGTTCAAGACCATCTAGCAGATTGACTATTTCAATATGGACAAGGGCATATAAAATCAGGCAGAATATTAGTTTTAGCAAGGACATCCCATAGAATACTATTAACCAAAAAGAAAAACATAGAGCAAGGACCTCCCATGGAAAACTACTAACCAAAAAGAAAAACATAGAACGTGCAGCATATTAATGAGAAAAGCAGAATGACAAACAATTACAAACCTCCTGGAAAAGCATTGATTCTATAGCCAGCAATTTCTTGAATGCATTATCATCGTTGCCACTCAAGGTCCTGAAGAGGGAAACTGAGGGGATATTGCATACAGTGTTAATGAAACGCATAAAGTAGTAGCCTAAGTCATTGGGCTTGCCCTCACTGGCAACATGTAAAGCTTCATCCTTTTGTGCATCTTCCAGCAAGAATTGAAGTTGCTCTATGCATTCATTACGTAGTGATGTGGATATAGGAATTTTTGGCCATTTAAACTTCTCTTGCAACTCAAATGATGTAACTTCAGTTCCTAATGATGCTGAGAACAGACCTTGGACAGCAAGGAATTTCAATATTTCAGTCTGCACTTGAAATTTTTCTTCAATGCACTTAGCCATTTCAGAATCTGAATTTCCTTTTGATGTAAGCTTTAGATTTTTCAGAACACATGAAATTGTATTCACCACCCAACTCTTCAGAAGATCAACATCCCCTTGCCCAAAAGGGTCCTGCTCTTCAGTTGGGCCAACTTCTGAATTCTCATCAGTTGTCTGACTTTGATCAGATGGTTCATCTGAAACAGACTCTTCATCAACAAAAAGTGCCATCAAATTTTGCACAAGACACAAACAATCTTCAACACTTCGGAATTTTCCAATCAACTCTTTAACAATTTTTGTTTTTGTCATGGAGTCAAATCTTCCACCACTATACTTCTGCAAGTTAATAATGACAGCAGCACGCCGATCGTTGTCATGGCTTACTAAAGTCGCTAACTCATTCAAAAAATGTTTGCTGGCATTATACAACCAAGACGATTCATTTGACAAAATATCCATCAAACCGTGAACAACTTTGCTGGACAGAACTACTTGAATAGCTGAAGGGGGCAATTTCGGGAGGATCTTAAGAAGTATATTAAATGCCAAATGCTTCCTGTCATGAGATGAGAGCAGCAAAGATCCTTCAATTACAACCTCACAGAAATTACGCAGATTCTTTTTGGTATCCTCAGATGAACTGGCTTTCTTATTCTTTTTGTGCTTCTTGCCAGAACTGGAGCTAATATCATGCTGAGATGCTGCCTCTCGAACAAGCATCTCCGTGATGACAAGCCACAAACTATGGATACGAGGAAGACAGAAGGCAGATTCCTGCACAAGTTAAACCAAAACTAAAGGTGACCAAATGACACTTCACATAGGGCGCTTTAGCAAACATAAGAAACATGGGTTACAAAATACACCTTTAGGCCTTGTTTGGATAGAGGTGTATTGGAGTGGAATGAAGGGGATTGAGAAAAAATGAACTCATTTCCCCTTCAATACCTTCAATTACCCTCCAATACACTAGTTCCCAAACAAGCCCTTATGAGTTTGGATAGATAGCAAACTGTGTGTTTTTTTTTGAAATTTCTCATGATCTTTTACATAATAAAAAGAATACCTTGAAACAAGCAGCGATGGATTTAAGATGATGTTCTGCAAAAAAGTTGTCAGGGCTGAATGGACATGGGAGAAGTTTCCCAAATATCTCCTTCTGGACACTAGTTCTCTCTTGCAACTTCAAAGCAAGAAAAAGTGCATCTGGATCTCCAATCTCAGCAGCTCTGTTGAACCAATCTTGAATACCAGGAGCTTCAAGAACCTCAGATAATATAGCTTCATCAGGCAGCTGCAACACAGAGAAAGGATAGCAGATACCAAATGAATCAGGTGCAAAATACTGGTACAAGGGTACCACTGAACAAAGATACACTTGATATCTAGTTCCTAAATCCTTCTTTTTCCATGATGAGGTTGAGATGGTTGCAACTTCTACATAATGCCATAGCCACAGGTTATATAGGGCTATAGAGAAATGTAATAATTAAGGAAATTCGAGGCCGTGCCGATGTCAACACAAGTAGTACGGTGGTAGTACTTCCTTGATCTTTATTGCTTTTGTGCATGAGCCCTTTTACTTCTCTTCAATTTTATTTTCTTCATGATTCTTGTCTTTGCTTTGTGATATGAACGGCCACTGACAGTAATAATACTAGGAAATGAAATGTCACGTTCAAGTGCAAAATTAGCACTCTTATCAGATGGATAGGTAAAACACAAAGTAACCTCTTAACTCTTATTCAACCATCTGCCACTATCTTGGCTAGTGTGTTATTCAGTAATGTGCATGCCAACATAAGGTTCACCAAAATGATTTGCTTCAAGTTTACAATTATACTGCTAACTGGCTGTACATTAGATATCTACAAACGCAAAATATAAAGAATGTTTGTTTGTATCACTGGCAACCAAGCAAATACAAATATCTAAAATCACTCATTAAACTTATTTCATTCTTCCCCTAACTTATTTTTGCTCATTGAACAAGAACGATTCAGTAACCACTGTAAATCAATCAGAATGGTTCGTATCAAGGATTCGTTGTGCAATTGAGCCTGCCAGCGATCGAATGAACAGAATGGACTTGTTGCACCATGATATCATCAGCTCACATACACAAGAGATTGTATACCTGGACTATTTCCATCTAGATTATTTTAATTTACTGTAACAGGAAGAGTATGCTTTTGATGTTAGGTTTTAGCACGGACTATCAGCATGCTGCAGTTTATACTAAACTTGTGTAAAACTAACATGATTATATGCAATTATGCATCATGCAATGATAGAAGCATATCATGGCAGTTTTGGCATGTCCTTCAGAGACGTACCTTCCTCGCTAAATCCAAAATCACTGCAACTGCAGGCTCCGTTAAATATCGTTTCTTGCCACTGAGTTCAACAACCTCACTCACAAAATCCTTGACAATGGACGAGCTTTTGTCACGTGTCCACTGTCGCGAAACCCGTCCAGACCTTGCAATTGCTCCAAATCCAAACAGGCGCCCCAAAAGATTGTCCTTAGCTTCCTAAAACAGCAAAGGTAAGCTGCCATCAAAATAGGAAAGAAGAGCTGTGCAGGTGCCATAATGACAGTAGTTACCGGCCCCTTCATCGAAGATGAATATTCCAATAAATTAGGGATCAGCTTCATAAGTGCTTCAATCCTGATTGACCGAATTGATTCGAGCACAACAGCAAGACCCAATGCAAATCCTTGCCTTGCATACTGCAAAGACATTCCAAGAGTTATTGAAGTAACCGAAGATCAACCAAGCAGACCATAACATTATCCAACTGAAACTAAGCTCGTCCGGACTCAAGGAAGCATTTCTACCTCTCTAGAAGAAGAGATACCACGAATAAGCCGCCGGATGGCATACCGCACTGATGGGGCGCAGTTGTCCAGTCCGTCGTCCTTATCAGCCTCCATTTGCGTGGACCCGTCCCCATCGGCAGCTTCCCTCTCCCCCTTCCGCGCACCCTTCTCGTACGCCTTCTGCACCTCCTTCAGCTCGGCCACCAGCGCCTCCGCCGCAGCCTCCCTCACTGACGCTTCTGGCGATGCCAGGTCCCTGAACACGTTCATGTGCAGCCCCGGCCCCGCCGCAGCCAGAGCAGGAGGGGGATTCACTGGCGGCGCCGCCTCCGCGTCAGGCGGCTGCGGCTTGGCGGCGTCGGATTCGGCCGTTTGGCGATGGCGCTCCTTGTCAAGCTCCTTCCTCTGCTTCTTCCGCTCCATGGCCAGCTTCTTCTTCTTCGCCGGCGCCTCCGCGGCGGCGGCATCATCCCGGGAGGCGTCCGAGGCTGCCACGGCCTCGGGCACCGCGAGGTCGGTCGGGGGCCTCTTTTTACCGGCCATCGGAGCTCACTCGCCGAGATGCTTGGCACGGCGTCGAGGTGGAGGAGGGCGCGGCCGCGGAGGAGACGGCTGGGGTTTATGCCGAGACGAGACGGCGGGGGGGCTTGGAGGCGCTTGCCTAGGGTTAGGGTTTTTCTTTCTCCTCCTTTTTTTTTTGTCCGCTCATTTTTTTTATTTGTCTGCGCAGACGTTGAAGCGGTTAGAATTTTGCAAATGGACCCAGCCCATTCTCGAGGCCCATGATCAGCCCAGTAAGAATCTCGGGCGCATGACAGACACGTGGGCCCTGTCCCGCGACGCGTGTTGAGGAAGTCGGGCGAGGCCGACGTGTGGGGCCCGTGGAATAAAGCGCGGCGCCGCGGCGGAGAGGAAAGGAGGCGACTCTGCGGGGCAAGTACGGGCGCGGCCATGGCGGACAAGCCGAGCCGGGCGCTGGTTCTCTACGCCGCCGGCCACGCGGCGCTGCTCGCTCCTCCGGCGGGCTCCGCTGCCACGGGGAGCAACCTCGACGCGTTCGCCTCCCGCGCATCCTGCGGCTTCCTCACCCTCCGCTCCCCGCCGGCTTCCCCTCCCACGACCGGTACTAATTCAGCGTGCTTTCCCTCGCTTCATATCTGTCACTGGATGCTTTGTTCTTCCTCCAATTGATAGTTCGATGTTGTGCTACACCTAGGCGCCGAGGAGAATAGCAGCACGATTCAGGAACTGGCGCAGCTGCTCGACGTGTACGATCATCTGTACCCTGGAAAGGTGAGATCCTGCTTTCAATTTTGTGTTGTGATGGAGTGGTTGTGCAGGAATGCAAGTGTATAATGCTTCTTGAACTTGTTACATGTTAGAATGCGGAAACTGGTCTAGAAGTGGCCCAAGTCGATCCACAGGAACTAGTAGTTCCCAAGCTGTCTGAGAGGTGGGTACTTGGATGTGTGTGGTATGAGCTTTCCTGTATATTAACTAGTCCAGTTAGAGTACTGACCACTTGTAGCTGTTCTGAATTTCAGGTTTATGGGCATGAAAGCAGCCATGGTCACCAATTGCCCCCGTGTCAGTGCCTTTGCGACAAATCTTGGTTTCCATGTTTTTCAAACCAATGACTTTGCCGCACAATCTGGCTCATCCAGTGTTACTAAGGAGGTTGGAGTAATCAACCAAGCATTTGGTCTGCTAGGATTCTCTGACGGAAATGTGCAGGAAGCATCTGAATTTGATCTAGTTTTTATGCATGTTGCCATGGAGAATACAAGCAGCAAGTTAGGGAAATTAGGAATGAAGGCGGATCTGAATCGGCTCGAGAAATTAGTGGGCGCAATCATGGAAGCTGCGCCCACTGGTTCAGCTATTGCTTCCCGTATTCATGTATCTCTGATGTTAAGCTATGGATCTGCTTCTGGAAATAAGGATGAGTTTTCCATATTAACCTCTTCAACCAAAACAGATTCGGACTTGAATCTATTGCGCCCACGACAGAGCTATACCATGAAAGCAGGGCATACACTAGAGGATGTCAGGTAGATTTTTCTCCTAGTTCACTTGCAAATGTAATTGAAACTAAAGTTTTGAACTTTGGTTGCTGAATATTATGATCCCTTTGTTAGGCACTGTAAAGTTTTTTTAGATTTCATTTTCTGTATGTGTAAGTAAACGTAGCATGGTCTTTTAGGTAACCATTGTAAGCCATCTCGTAATGATGAATGTGCCCCTCATCCTTTCAATTTCATGTAGGTATAGATAAGGTTATCAGATTTATATCACTAACCCTAAACATCCAATGTAGTTATCACTTATTTACAGTAATAGAAGTACATGTAGACTGTAGAGATCCTCTTACTATAAATCTATAGTACAATTAGTCTTATACGGATTTGCATGCTGCTTGTTTACAGACTTCATCATCCAATTCTGCTGGCACAGTGGCAGGAAGGAGTAACACGTGTTGATTTGGCCAAAGGGTTCTCTTTTGAAGAATTTATTAAGGTGCGCTGAATCCATTCTATTGTTGTATTGTATATGGTACCTAATTCTGCAGATGGTATCTTTTTTATTATTCCTGTGATCTTGTCTCCTTGCTATTATAGCTTCTTACAGTTCAACTTAAAACATAAAAGATATGTTTTCTTATACCAGTACTGGATCGGCATTAGAAAGAAGGTGGTGCTTGCTTGTATAGAATGTCATAATATTCTTACGCTGGTTCACACTGATTGGTATACTCAGATAAGGCCGTGTTTGCATTGATTCCTTGCGGAGTACACATGTCTCCATTATAATACTTAGTTGTTCACTGCTATCTGTCCTGAATCCTGATTAATTAACAAACATGGTCATAACATGTGACCGTGTTATACTGAAGGCTTGGGGTGGTAACTATTCTATGATAAGTTCTCCCTTTCAAATTAGGTTGTCTGTTCTACATGCACAAGCTTGTACACAGTAATTATAAAAACTGTTCAATTGAGGTTTTGCTGCTTAAAGGTTCACCTAGGCTTGACATGTAGGCATGTAGCATTCTGGGATGGTTAGTTACTTTTCTTTTCTTGACATTTCTATATCCACAAAACTGCGGTACTATAAAGCCAAATATCTGCTAATATAGGGGTGTTTCACATATTGCTAATTACTGCATTATAAAGTGAAAATCTGGCAGCAGGCTGTAAACCAGACGAATAAACTTTTGTCCTTGTAAGTTATATCCACCGCAACAACTAAGGGCACATAATGGAAATGACACCATCAGAAGTTTAGAACTTTTATTGCTACAGCGTTTGCAGATTTCAGACATGGAAATGAAAGAGTCAAAACTGAAAGACATCCATAGATTTGTTTTGAATGCTGTCTGATCACAGGTTCAGTTTGCTTCACATGTGTATGTGTGCTTCACACTTCTGTTCTGCTTTGTTCTTGATTTTTTTTTTATGGCATGTTTTTATCAGTGATTGGTCTTGATGATTCATATTTTGGGATATGCCAAAGTTACATGATGCTTGATTAGCTTAACGTCATGCTGTGCACTTGTGCCAAATATACACGAAATGTTGTTATGCGTCCTCCCTTGCCTTCCCATTTGTGTGGACAATCTATGTCTACAGATCATGTTATGTAAGTTTGTGGTTGAACTTTTTTGTTGTTTCATCTGGTTTCCCTGGACGAGCATAACTAACTTTAGCCTTGTAATGTAATCAACAGGGTGGTGGGAACCTTGCTATGCTTGCTGAGCGCTTTCTACATGAGGTGGCATTTAAGCTATGGAAAGCACCTAAATATGGGGCATAAGTTGAGGATATGCACCGTTGGCAAGCAGGGATGTGGCTTGCGGCCCTGTTGTGAGGAAAGCTCAACCTCTCTTATGCCTGCGAGATGGATAAATAAAAGAAACGCTGATGGGTTTTTTTTCTCAAGCGGAAACAAGGAATAATGGAAGCAGACATGTGAGTTTAGATATGTGGGGCACTCTGCACAGACCCCAGTTTGATAAAATGTTGGAGATTGTTACTAAATTCAGCCACTGAAGATTTGTAGCGAAACAATATGGGACTTTCTTATGGCAGAGTTTCCCAGGGTGTTTGTGCAATGATTCCCTGCTTATGTAACCTATACTTTTCTAACATGGTGGTTGTTTCGTCTGTGAACTCAGTCTCGGGACTTGTTGAATTTCCTGCTAACTGTGTGGCCTCAACAGCATCGATGATAAATCAGGAAATAACAGGCTGGATTCTACAGACGAATAAGATCAGACTTTGTGGTTGTTCGAGTGAAAAGAAAAATCAGTCTTCGTGCTGGTGGACGGGTCACCAATCAGCAGTTTCTTTGCATATTCAGACCGGTGATTTTGTCGGTTTTGCTTGCAGAGATGTTCTTCTGAAATATCATGAGAGATATCGCTGACTTCATCATATCTGAAACCCCTCGACTAAAATTCCCGCTGTCTAGCGATCGTCATCTGATTCTGAAGCCTAAACAGTTGATTGGGTAGTAGGTTGCGAAACGAACAGGCGATTCCTCCAAGCGGATACCATGGGCAATTCTGCCCGACAGGCGACGGCTTAACAGGTAAAGCAACGCGCATGGTGGCCGTCAGACATTTTTCTTTGCTCTTCCAAAGTTTCAGACCAGCATGCAGGTTCCCGTTAATCTCCATGCTTTTTAAGTTCCGTGACATTCTGAAGACCGGACACGTCTGAACTCTGAACAAACATGCCTCTAAATCAATCAAAGATTTGCATATGAATTTTGTAGCTCTTTACATGCTCGGGAAACTGCAACTCACATACATACGTATGTCATCTTCCACTAGACCGAAGCAAACAGGAAACGAAGGTGTGGCGCCACACCGTATACATATACATCCAAGTCGCGATTAGTTTACGAGTCGATACCCCCCATTAACAACTGCTGAAAAGCGTGGTCCATGCGACGCAATTAGCCGTGCACAGTGCCCTATACTGTCGCCATTGAACCATAACTAACTCAATCGAGCCAAGCAAGCATACGAAAAGCAGCATGGCTTTGCAAATTGCAAGCATGATTGCATGGGTGGGTGGTGTCACCTGCCACGAGTCCATGACGTCTCATCTCATCTGCCTGCTGCCCACAAAGGCCACAAAGGGCTAAACTACACTGACTAATTCTTGTCTTATTGAAATGGAATCTACTTGGCTTAACAAATCAATCGCTGGTCACATTGACACGGCTCCTAAGTGAGTTCCGAACTATATTTTATTGCAGTTTGATCTCTCTTTGCTTCCTTCTTTTCAGCTAGAGGACACGGGGAAGAGCCGCGTGGGCCGGGCCGGCGGTTCGGCCGTCCCTGTCCCTCCCTGTCCATTCCCTGATGTGGGAACCAGTTGGACAGCCACTGCGCTATTCTGGCCCGATCCTAGCAAAGCCTTCATCACTCACTTGGTCAGTCGTCACTACCCCCCACACGTGATGGGGGTTGCTCGTGTTAATGCGCTTCTTAAATTTCCTATGTTCTTAAAATGTGTCTTTCGAGGAATAATGTAGCTGGGAATTTTAAATAAGGTCACAAGATAAGCTCAACAGAGAGGGTCTGTGGCTGTGGGTGGCTAACCATGATCAACGGTGCTAGTGCTACAGTGTATACTGTATTCAATGGAACAGGGGCGGGCTGATGATGCGCGCTGAGCGGTGGGCCAATTTGGGTTTGTTAATTCTGGCGGTTAGGCCCACTAATCCCCGAGCAGCAGCAGCAGCGCTTGCACGGCACATGGCTGAGCTTTTGAGCTTTAGGGATGGAATCTAACGGGCGTCGTCATGCGCCACCGAGGTTGGTGGCACGTCCGGTCCGCACATGCGCCGAAGCCCAGGCTGCCGGCCGGCTGTCCACGAGGCGGCGGCGGCGGTGCCCGGTCGATACGGCTGGCCCGGCTGCACCGACATGGCCGACGGCGAGACAGGACGCGCACGCCGAGGTCGGTTGACCGTTGACCTGTGTAGTGTACATACATCATCCATCCCATGGGTATTTCATCAGAGGTCGGGTCCATCAGTAGTAATCATGCCTTAATAATCCGTAATATACACGACGGCCATCCGTATATGCCTCTTGCTGAAGATTTTCATGGGGCCCGGCCGGAGTCCCATCCTTTTTTTGGTTCCCCTGCGCGTAAGCCGCTGCCTCCGCGACGGCGACGGAGTCAACCATTTTTATTTTTATTTTTTATTTTTTATTTTTTGTCTACCCTGCCACCTGTCGCCACGCTTGATGTGATGGTAGGTACCGTCGTGTTTTCACCAATAAGTACAGCTGGAACCGTATCCATACACAGAGCATCTCGCTGTAACAGCGTCGTGTACTCGTGTGTGTGTGTCGGTGGCCGATGGAGTACGTGCGTGCCTCTGTTGCTGTTGCCCATTGCTAGCACCGGACGGCCTGGCACCTGTGTGTGGTTGACACGGTCGCGAGTCGTGACACGGCGTCAGCTGAGCTGCAAAATACTACTCCGGCTGTACCAGTGGCGCTTCACTATAGCCGTGTGTTGAGGCGTCCACGTCGGTACACTGTTACCGCCGCCGGGCACCAGCGACGGCTCGTGCCTCGTGGCCGATGGCTTGTTCGAATTGCCCTCTGATGATCATGATGCCACGATGGGTCGGCTGAAGACCATTCGTGGATGGGTCTATTTGGAGGAGAACGGGTTTCGCCGTCTCCGTCTGTTACAGTGCCGGTGCTCCTGATCGACCCGCCCTCTGGTTGCGGCGTCTCCGTCAGACGACACTTGTCCGAGATTGCAGCCATCTCGATTCGTCCATCTTGTGTTCTCATCCATCCCGTAACTCTAATCATTCGTGAATCAGTCCAAGGTCCAAATCACCTGTCCCGTTTTGGACAAAAACGAGAAATGGTCCCTCGCGTTCCTTTCATGCTATGGACTCTGGTTCCGTTCTAGTACATGGAGATCCATCCAACGGCTGAGATGAGCGGCAGGCTTTTCCTTCCCCGAGGCTACGGCCTACGGGAACGGATGGAAGCTTCTGGTTCCCACCTCAGCTCGGCTCTCTCCAGCTTCTTTTGTCATCGCAGGTGGTGAGGTGACAACACGGCGGGCAGTTGGCGGGTTGGCACTTGGCAGCCGCCGACGCCGCTGCGCTTCCACGATGGGGACGCGTGCTGAGAATGAGCATGATTGTCAATGTGAAAATTTTTTTGCAAAAAATAAAAAATTGAAGGAATTAAACACCCCCCGTCTCCTTCCTCCAGTCCTCCGTAAACTACAAGCCAGCCGGCGGCCGCGCGCGAATCGCGCCGTGATCCCGCTCGCTCTTCACACGAGGCGGCGGCCCGGCCGAAGCGAAGCGAAGCAGCGGCAGCGTGCCAGCATCCTCCGCCGCGGCCGTCCTGCCGAACCGCGACGCGACAAGCGGGAGAAAGCGCGGGGAGGGAGCCGCCCCCGACACGGCAGAGTCTCGGGCTTGGTCCGTTTGGTTACCGGCCACGAAAAGCCACGCCTAATGTTCGGCAAGGCTCTGGACTCGTGGCTGCTGCTTGGTTTCTGAAAAAAAGTTGGTGGCCACGGCAAGGCTCTGGACTCGTGGCTGCTGCTTGGTTTCTGAAAAAAAGTTGGTGGCCACGGCTAACGATTCTCGCCACAGTTTGTGGCGACGTTTTTTAACGCCTAAACGTCGGCGGCTACAGTTTGTGGCATGGCAATCAATGGCTGGCCGTATCCGGCTGCTGCCTGTCTGATGACGCGAGCGACGCGCATCGCCGTCGCGGTGGGTGCGGTCCGCTGCCGTGGACGCCTGGTGCTCCCTTCCATTGGGTGGCCAAACTAGGCTCGATCACTTCACTTCGTGCCCTGCGGATACGAATTCACATATCATCGGATCATGCCGTGCCACACATTGACTTATCCTCTCGAGCCTGAGAACAATGCAACCCTGCATCATGCTAGTTTGGCACCAGAGGTTCAATTTTGGAGGCAGATACACAATAATGTTGTTGTGAATGGGGACGGAGAAACACCCAGAGAGAGGGGAGAAGTTGCATCCACAACAATGCCTGAGGCTCTGAGATGACAGAATTGAAAGCATAATTGGGAGGTCGGTCAGTCAGAGATGACCCACAAAACTTGAGCTTCATGATCCTCAAGGTCCATGAACTTTACATTCACAAACATGAGTAACCAATAATCACAAAAAGGGTTTCTATAAATTAATCAACAAATCAACATCTGGGGCTGGATTGAGCTGGCCTCTTTCTACATATAACAACATGTGCTTGCTTTGCTTTGTCCATCATTTTTCTCCCATTCTTTATGTAACAAAACAATGGATATGAATCTTGCTAAAAAGGATCGAAGCTCGAAAAAGAAGAGCAAAAAAAAAAGTCGAAGAAAATTAAGTTAAGCGATCGAGCGACCATAAGGCACAGACGATAGATACACCAACCTATCAACCTCCTCCCACCTCCGGATCGGCGGCCACGGTCATGGCAGCCGCCTCATGGCCTCCTGCAGCGTGCTCCTGAACCTGTCCAGATCCATCCGGATGTTCTGCTTGTCCAGATACGCCGTCTTGAGCGCGTCCCAGCCCTGCTTGTGCACGGCGTAGGGGTCGGTGAGCACCTGGTGGTTCCTGGGGTACTGGTCGAGCAGCGAGCTCTCCTCCAGCTTCACGTTGTAGTCCATGTACGTCACCTCCATGTCCGCGGCGGGGTCCTTGAACGTCACGCCGGTGAGCCACTCGAGGCCGCCGAACGGCACCACCTGGATGAGCACGGCGCCGCGGGGCAGGAACACCATGTTGGTGAGCCCGGCGCCGTGCACGCCGATCATCACGTCCGCCGAGTTCACCAGCCGCGCGAACGTCGCCATGTCCGTGTGCTGGTCGGGCTCCACCACGCGCACCTCGAACCCGGCGTCCGCCGCGGCGCGCGCCATCTCGCGCTCGTTCAGGAACCGCCGCGAGCCGCGGCGGGAGATGATGAGCAGGCGGGGCTTGCCGTTCCCCGTGGCGCCGCCGCGGGACGCCGCCTCGCGCTCCAGCCCGAAGGCCCGGCGCAGCGCGCGCTTGAAGTCCACCACCGAGACGTGGCCCGGGGACCGGCGCGGGTCCACGCCCATGTCCTTGTGGAAGGTGGCGCCGACCACGATCCGGGGGAAGCAGTGGACCTCCTGGTCGTTGTCGACGTCGATGACGTCGAACCGGGTGAGCTGCCGGAAGAAGGGGGTGAACTTGCCCACCCACCAGGGCTTCATCCCGCTGAGCAGGAACTGCACACGGCCCTTGAACTGGTGGGTGCTGATGAAGAGCGGCACCAGCACGTCGGTGTAGTCGTGGTAGAGGTTGCCGGAGAAGCCGCCGTTGGAGAACATGAAGCCGGGGACGGAGTGGTTCTTGGTGCACGCCGGCGCGTCGCCGTCGCCGAGCGGCTTGAGGGTGTACTCGCGGACGTGGGCCATGGCGACGGGGTCGTGGTAGCGCGCGTACGGCTTGGTCTTCCACTCCCGGTCTATCCCGCTGACGTAGATGGTGGAGCGGTTCCCGTCCACCCGAATGTCGCCGGACGCGTCGCACCGCTCCGAGCGCTTGCTTGTCATGTAGCACGTCGGCTTCGGCTTGCCCTTCCCCTTGCTCACCTTGCTGCCTTTGCCGCCGGTGACGGGGTTGGCCACGACGGCCGGCGTGGTCACCGCGGGCGCCGTGCTGCTAGGCACCTCCTCTTGCTCCCCTTCCTCTTCCTCCGTCTCCTCTGAAACCCGAGAAGCACAGCAGCGGCAGGAAATTTTCAGCAAAAACAGGCTGTGGGGACTCCGAATTTGAAATCAGGAGAAGGCTACGGGAGCTCGAATTCACCTCCGGGCGTCCTGGCCGGCGAGTCGTCCGTCTCCATCCGGATGCTGGAGTTCATCTGCTCCTGGAGCTGGTCCTCCGCCTTGCCTGCGCGCGCACGGCCACGAAGCAGCGTCAGCGAGCGAGCTCAGCTCCTCCAGTCCCCACCGCAGGACCGCACGGCCGGATCAAGAAAAGGGATGAGACGAGACATGAGACGAGAGCGGATGGCTGTACCGAAGGGGGTGGCGCAGTATCTGGCCTTGACGATGCTGAGGACGCAGAGCGAGAGCAGCATGGCGCCGATGATGACGCCGTTGCTGACCCGGCGCGGCTCCTGCCGGCTCCGCATCGACGACTTCATCTCCTCGCCGCCCTCCTCCCCCTCCCGCCGCCGCTGCCACCCGGAGCCTCCCCGCCGCCCAGATCTGGCGCGCCCGCTGGCTCGCCGCGCCCAGAACAGGTCCCCTGTTGACCTGCTCTCCCCGAAGAAGAAAGGAAGAGAGGAGCCGGGGGCGGCGAGCTGGCAGGGAATGGGAACGGAAGGATGGAAGGAAGGGTCGAGATGCTATGCTTAGCTGAAGACAGCAAAGGAAGGAGACTGGTCTTAAGCTGCTGCTGATGCTGATGCTGCCGTGTGGAGCTGGATCTGGTTGAGGGTGGGGATTAGCCGATTAAACAAGACGGTAATAATTAAGGGCGTCCACAATGTGTAAAAAAGTGGTCTATATGACGTCATAAAGTCACCCATAAACATTGTGGCACTGATCTTTATAGCAGTCCATACATCTAGCTACCCATAAGCTTAAGGCCCGCCCATAGCAAATAAAATAATATAGTCTGTCTTACCTCTGCCACCCTCTCTCGCTACCCTGTCAATAGCATTGGTGCATTGCTACTCTGTCAGTTGGCAGACGTGTTTTTTAATTTTGCAAGTGGGCCCAGTCTTATGTACCGCACATTGTGCACTCTGAAACAACTATGGACTGCTTTGTGTGGGACCTAGGTATAAAGACAGGTTTTGCCATAAACGTTGCTGGTGCCCTAAGAGTTGCCTGCGCTAATGCCGTCCGGATTAATCCAGGAGATTATATATTATCTGGCAGCATGCATCTCTAATCTAACCATCGGCAGCATCCAGGAGAGCGAGGCCGAGTCGGTGGGGAGCAGGCGCGCACGACGCCGGGGTTGACCGGCTCGCGGACAGCGAGGCGCCGACGGCCGGGGCAGGAGGGCAGCGGCCGCGGCAGCAGCGGCGCAGGAGGCAGGAAGCGAGCGAGCAGGCCGCGGGGCCCGTGCCGTGTGGCCGTTGATTCTGCTCTGAGCGGTGGGGGATAAAGCAAGGCAAATGCAGACCGGTCGCTAAGGGGGTGTTTAGATGCCATTTTGTATTGAGAACTGCTCCAGTACTCCTCTTTTGATTTTTACACGAATCTTAAAGCAACTATTAATAAATTAACATTTTTATTTTTCTCTCGGGTCCTGAATGGGCTCCAGTCCATGCCCGGCCCGTATATCTCAATCCAGATCTGCATTATTTACCGATTCACCGCTCCCTACCTCTCGATCCCCTCTGTCGGCGACTCGGCATCGTCGCTCGCGTGCCATGCGATGGTGCGGCTCCATGGCGGGAAGCCTATTCCTGTTCGATTTTCCCCATGGTGACGCTCCATACACAGATGCTAGACAATAGTTTGTCTCGACAGGTTATAGCCGATTTGGTAATGGGCTTATGGCAAGCACGCAGTTTGGCAAGGAGCTGTTCTGTGGATCATGGCACCCTTTCTTTGTTCCTTGAATCCTTGTGATAACAGGTTCAATACTCTTTTTTCTCTTAGAGAAGAGTTGGACAGCGTAACTGCATAGAGTAAATATATCCTCCCACCTAGTCACCAGTCTGCTTCCTCCATCAGGAGCTTGTTTCACCTGGAGGCTACTGCCGCTAGCCCCTCCAGATAGATTTTGTCCGTTCGGTGGTGCCGCCGCCGTGGCCATCTCGAAGGCTCATGAAATGGAACAAAGAGGATCGGGGGACTCCGAGATGAACGGAGGCAGGGAACGTTGAAAACGGATCAGATGGCAGGGACCCGGGCACGGGCTAGGCACCCGTAGCCCGTAGGGCTGAGCCCATTCGGGACCAGGTGCAAAATAATAAAAGATAATTAATAATTAGGTAGGCTGCTTTAAGATTTGTGCAACAATTTAAAAGAGGAGTACCGGAGCAGTTCTCTTTTGTATTATGTATAGTATTTATAGAGAGAAAAAATTAGATTGAGAAACGTTTGCTATGCATAGTGCGTGAACTAACCCGCCTGTTGATTTGTGGTTTGGACTTTTGGACTACGGGGACCGGGTCGCGCGTGTCTCTGACCAGTGATGACGTTTCCATCCGCTGACGCGGCCGGCCTTGCCTTGGGGCAAGTGATGGAGTACTGATGTTGCGGTGAGGTTCTCTCTGGGACGGAAGCGCTGGGCCGTGACGCTCTGACTCTGATCATGTCGGTGCCGGTGCGTACCCAACCGATCCTACGTTTGGAACCTGGGGGTGTTTAGTTCCCATCCCATTTTGTATTATGAGAACACTATGTATTCTACGCGTTTTTCAATGTACTTTTTACTCTCTATGCACACGGATCAAGACCTGCCCATTCTGCAGAACGCGGCCATTCTGCAGAATGAGCCGGTATCTAAACAGGCCCTAAGAATGAACGGTGCGGAGTACTTGTTTCCGTCAGATAATGAACACGGTAACTAGTTATGCAACCACCACATGCACTCGGGATATGTGGCCTATGTATAATTCGTGGAGTACCAAAGGTTGGAATCCATCGGGACTTTCAAGTTTCAGCCGTAGAACTACCGTACATTTAGGTGTGTGCGTGTGTGTGTGACGACGGTGCTCGTACATGCTGGTGCGGTGAGCCGGTGACACGCTGCTGCTACACCGAGATTTGAAATTCACAACCAACAAGGGCAGAAACGGAACTGAGAGGCAGGCGAATTAAGAGCGATCCAGTGCGTGCGTCCGGTGCAGGACGTGGGCGGGAGGTACGGCACGGACATGCGCTCGAGACTTTGGCCTGCGCTGCGTCGCGCTCGCCACGGGTGAGGCGGGTGACGACCGACCGGTCGGGCTCGGCTAGCTCTAACCCGACTAACCGTGTCCCCGGCCGGGCACGGGCACGGACCAGGCGGTTACCCGCCGGGTTCACATCGAGCATCAACCTTTGCCCGCTGTCCCGACGCGTCGTCGTGTGGAGCACTCCTCCGCACGCGGGCATCCATCATCCATGTGCGGGTTCGTGTTGGGACGTGAGGGATCCCAAACTTGCCAGCCAGGCACCGAACCGTGTCACGCACTGCTCACCCCGATCGGTCGCTGGATGGAGTACGACGTCGAACATACATGCATGCACATGCCGTCGCAACTTGCGTTTTATATTTATTATATATACTATATATATTATATATACTAATGTACACTATATAGTTAAGAACACTGGCCTGCTGACTCGCTTGCTCGTCTCTCGTGTTGTTTATTCTCGAGAGCACGTTGCCGCTGCATGTAATCTGCATTTCCACCTAACGAATATGATGATGCTGCTACTGTGTACGGCTTGCAAACTACCGGGTTGTTGCCGGCTCCTAACAAACGCGTTTGGCCGTATGTGCCTCAGCGTGTAGCCCATACGCCTAGTACACGTTTGGCACGCAAAATAAAAATAAATCACAACGATAAATCGGGTGCCGCGTCGGTGTCCGCCCTGTCAGCCTCAGGGTCTCGCGGCCGCGCGGGCCCTACTCTTGTGTCTTCTTGTCCTGTCCGCGCCGGCTCGCCCGGTCGCGGCGGCGCCAGCTCGCGTGGCGGCCGAGCCACGCGGGATCGCTGCAGCGTGGGCCCAGCGCTGAAGACGGGGAGAGTCCTGTCATGCTCTGCAGATCGCGTCGGTGCTCACGCGTAGGCGTGCTCAGGATTCTGTGAACGACTGATCGGTGTTCAGAGATCCGATTAGGGCGTGTTATGTTTCCTCAGCTTTGCCAAAAAAAAAATTGCATTGGCGTTTCTCAATGTAAAAAAAATTTGCAAAATTGAGGGAGCTAATGACGCCCTTAGCATGTTTGCCTTGCATTCGCTACTGGATTACTGGTGCCGATGGGCAGAACATGATCAGCCTATTTTTTAAGTCAGTTCGTTAAAAGGTCGATCTGCCAATTATTCGAAAAAAAAAGGTCGATCTGCGGACACCGGTTGAAAAGTTCCCAACCGTTGGGCCGGCCCAACACGTAGCCCGACATCTGAATCAGGATCCAACGTCGGAACGTCCACACGTCCACAGCGCAACATCTGATTATCAGGAGTACAACACAGTTTGACACGACAAAAAATTCTAACTAATGCGTCAAAAAGAAAACCTACGCAACATCTAAATCAGGAGTACAACACAGTTTGACACGACAAAAAATTCTAACTAATGCGTCAAAAAGAAAACCTAACTAGAAATCGTGTGCGCGTCGGTCAAACTCACGGTCTCACGAGTCACGGCCGCGCTGCACGCGCAGGGCCGGTTTGCAGCCTGTTTGTTGGCTGGCGGCTGGTGGCTGATACTGATTTGTTGTGAGAGAAAAGTACTGCTGGCTGATTGGTGGCCGGTGGCTGGTGCTGATTTGTTATGAGAGAAAAATACTGCTGGCTGATGGCTGATAAGCCAAGCGTACAGATTTTTGGTTGCTGCCGGCGGCACCATTAGCGTCAAGCGAGCAAAATCCAACTCCTGCGAAGGCTGCCTGCTTCCTGAATCCCGAGGACCCAAAGCAAACAAGCTCTTCCGCGTCCATCCCTCCTCGTGTCTTCTACAGTTCTACCATTCATCTGACTAATTCGGACTGTGAAGTGGTGATCAGTCCACGGTCCAGAGGATCAAACTAGGGTCCTGTTTAATTCCCCCAACTTTCTAAATTCACCAAAAAGTTTTCACACTGACAATCGTGCCCCTTCTCACAGAACACGCTTCTCAATACAAAATTTTTCACCACTTTTCACCAATTCACTGGAATTAAACACCCTCTAGAGCAATGTCGCAGTCGCCGCCTCGGTGGCTCATCCCGCTTGAATCCTACTCTTTTTTTTTCCTTTTAAACATGTTCGGTTAATTACAATCCCATTAATTTGAAAAAGATTTAAAGGGATTTTGATTTATTGGAATTTAATCCCTCCCAATCTCACTCAATTACTCTCCAACCGAACATTCCCTGCGGTATCTCCTCTCCCCTCCTCTGCTGTTCATATACACCGTACCAGCATCGCAAAAAAAATGTGTTTATTGCCCCAATTTTGCTCGTAGCTTTTAATTATCGAGTTGGTTGGCGATCTAAATAACGTGGAAAACAATATATTCACACTTGTCCAAACGATTTTTTATCATCAAACTACTACATCCAATCTATCTATCTTATTCAATAAAAGAAATCCAACCAGCATGGGCGGATGGGCCTATCCATCTCCAAATTGTCACTCAGTTAGCCGGTTTGAAGGAAATAAGCTCACGTGAGTCCATCAAATCCCTCTCCCACACCACCGCCACCACTGCCTCATACTTGGCGTGCTTTCCATTGTTGTTGGTTGTATCGATGGTGAGACGATAACTATAGCCCTGCACCACTTGCCAATCGCCACTCAACACTTTGTTGAATTTTAGACCGTCGTTCGCCTTCTTGACATGCTCCGACACTGCCCAGCTACCAAGATCTTGAACATGTGGATCATTGATGTCTGGTAACGGAGAATAGCCACCGGTGACCCTTGCCGTGGTTGGTGTCATGGCTATGTATATGGCCATAACTGCAATAACAACAAGGAGGTTAGTTCTCATGGCTAGGCTTGAGTTTAAGGTTTTGGGCATATGGGTTTTGGTGGTATGAAATTAAGGTAGCTTTTAGGGATGGTAGAAGACAATACATGGGAGCCATTTATATAGTGTTTTGGCCTAGGCTGCATGGACATCGATTGGCTGTCAATTGCTGGACGTCCATCTCATGTGATTTATCATGGGTTTATTGTTTGCCTAAAAAAGAATGGATTGATTGTGTGCGCCTAAAAAAAGAATGGATTGGTTTGGTGTCTTTATTTTCTACTGTATATATATTTAGATGTAGTCTATTTTGAGAATGATAAAAGTCTAGTAGTCGCTATTCTAGTGTCATATACATCACTGTGAAGACAAAAGACTATATATGATCCTCCTAAAGTTTGCACATGTTGGAAGGAAAGTCATTCTGATTTCTGAAGCGTCTGTCGGGGATACATCCCCAGTATCCGCAAGGAAGGAAGAAGGCGGACTCCTATTAGAACTCTCCTATAATCCTACTATGACTTATACTGTGTAATCCTACTAGGACTCCTACCTTGCAGCCGACTAGGAACCCGCCCCCTGGACTATATAAAGGAGGGCCGAGGTACCTAGATGGGCAATCGAAATCAACCCAGTGCAGGGCGCAATACCATACACCCCATACAGGACGTAGGGTACGCTGCCTTGGCGGCCCGAACCTGTCTAAATCGTGTCTTGTGTCCCGTGTTTACCTTCATGCTTCAGGTCTGGCGATCCCTCACCGCACAAATCACTACCTTGGGGACTCCCCCGTAGTAGGCTAATCGGCATAAAAAACCGACAGTGTCTATACATATGTTTTGAGCTACACAAATCATCTTTTTCATAGTTTCTTGGAAGTAAACTTGGCCTAAAAAAAGTTTCTTGGAAGTAGTAGAATTTTTTGTATCAATAGGATAATATATTTTTATTGAGTGATTTTAGAGTCCAGCAACCTGCAAAATGAACATCTATTTCATTTGTCAGGTGTGCCTTCATCTTTAATTTTTAGCAATAATATTCCAGAGTATCGTATTTATATTTTTTTCTTAGGTACATCGATGAACAAATCTAAACAATGTTTCACACTTTAGTGAATAATGATTCAACCGGAGTAAGGTAAATGATAGAAATGATAATTATCACACACGAAGGTTCCATAGATGAAGATAAAAGGGACCAGCTAGTGGGAGGACAACAAGAAGAGGTCGGATTCCAACGATAGTCTATCACTCCCAATCAACTCTAAAGAAGGCTAAACCAGTATTGAACTTCTGCCTAAATTTTTTGATCCTAGTCTTACTCTTAACAATCGGGCACCCGAGACGTACCACTTTGCGGAAAGGGATGAGAAGGGAAGTGGCACGCCTACCCTCTACATGACAGAGCTAACGTGGTGGAACGTGGAATACGCCGACCAGATAGGACGGTCACCACCTATGGCTACCACAACTATCCATTGAATTGGATGCAAATCAGGCCAAATATCAATTCCACGCACCACACCTATAAAATATCGATGAACGATCCAACTAGATCTCGAAGCATCACCCGTAATCCTAAAAAATTTTGGCAAGAAACCCGCTAAGAGAAAATCCAAAAATTCAATAGTGCATAAATTCTAGTTTAGTAATTTTTGGCTTTTGTAATCTACTTAGTTGGGAAACTCGAATGATGAACAAATAAGACTGACTGATCACAACAAAACAAAGAAGAGACGGCAACATCATCTCTGCCTCGATCTTGTTGTCTGGAAACCTAATTCTCCGTTTCATCATGCCAAGAAAGTTGCTGACTTCATAGTTGCTGCCATCATCTTCATTAGAGTCGCTGTGTAGAGACCAAATCCACCTCTATATCCTCGCCATCACCGACAAAAATAAGGAAGAAACAAATCTCCAATACCAATACCAAGAAACTCGGTATGGAGAAATCCTAATCCTAATTTAGACTCGATCTACTAAAAACTTTAAGAGCTTATTTGGCAACTAGTGCATTGAAGGAAAATGCAAGGTATTGAAGTGAACATTTGTTCATTTCTCTCTCAATTCCTTTTATCTCCCTCCAATCCACCTCTATTTAAACAAGGATTTGAGAGATTGACGTCCACTCTCTCCGACCTCCGGTAAATTTTTCGAGATGGGAAAAGAGGGGGACCAACAGTGATGGAGACGGCGACGACGACGGCTCTACTATTCAGATCGATCTACGCATGTGACGTTTTTTTTCACTAGTGTGTTGTGATTGTGCGAACAGTTTTTCTAACGAACTATTTTGGTGCGTCCAGGTTGTTCTTGTTCAGTGGAGATGTGTCTAGTGTTAAATTTACACGTGCATTCCACATTTCCACGTCATAAAAAAACAAAAAAGAAAAAAAAATCTGTGGATACCTGCCAAAATGTTCCCGACTACTGGGCCGGCCCAACGCACAGCCCAACATTCGAATCGAGAAAGAAATGGGCCATCCGGGCCGACAGCACGCATTCCGACCGGGGACAGAACCGAGGCGGCGAAATGGAGTAATGGCTTCCCATAATTGCATCCGCCTCCTCCCGCCAATTCCACCAGCACAGCTGCGCACCCACGCATTTCAATTTTTTCCCAAATTATTTATTATCCCTCCTCTTCCCTTTTCTCACTCCCCCTCCCCACCCATCTCCGCATCCCCACGAGCCCTCCGCCCCTCGCCGCCTCGAATCCCCCGGCCCCCCGCGCGGCGCGGCCGGAAGGGATTCGAATCCGCGAGGCGACAAGGGCGGATCGCTGCGAGCGCGGAGGTAGATCTCTGTCTCTCGCTCGGACGCGGGCCGGCGCCGGCGGGGATGCTGAGGACGAAGACCCCGCGGGTGCGCGGCGGGAAGGCGCGGCCCCGCGCCTCGGCGGTCAAGGCGAAGCCCAAGGCGGCTGCGGCCGAGGGGAGCTCGCCGTCTGGGGAGCTCTCGCTGCAGCTGGAGCACGTCTCCCTCATCTCCTTCCTCTCCGACCGCTGCCCCGGCGACGGGCTCACGCGCTTCGAGGCCCTCCTGGAGGAGGAGGACGGCTCCCGCGGGGACCCGGCCCCGCCGCCGCTTCTCCAGCCGCAGCCGCCGCCGCCTCCCCCAGTGCAGCAGGCCGCGCCGATGGACGCGGACGAGCCCATGGAGGAGAAGGATATCTGCATCCTCAGCCAGGATTTCTTCTGGTCGGTTCCTCGATTCGAACTCTGTGTTGGTCTGCTGACAGTATGGTCTCAGTCTCAGATTAATCCTATTCCTCTTGCTATTTTGCAGCACCCCGGACTACATCACGCCAGAGATGCCCCAGGTGGCCAACGAATTCGATGACGATAAGGTTGGGAAGATGGGATTTTTCTTTGTTCGAGTGTGTGTATGCCATTGCATTGACAGTGAGCTGTGCTGAGCTTCATTTTCCCTGACTGTTTTGCTGGTTTTGTGCAGGAGAACATCCCTTGCCCCAAATCGCCAGAGAAGTCAGCGAATCCTCGAAGCAAGAGGTACAGGACTGGTGAGTGAAACTTCCACCCCTCAGATTGATTGTTGATTGATAGGAATATGGAACTGTTTCTGCCACAATATTAAATCATCCAACATCAGACAGTAGTAATTGACTAATTGTAGTGAACTCAATGGGTTTGCACTGTTTCCTTGTTCCCTCATAGCTAATAAGTGGGTAAATGCCAATACTTGCAGATTGTTCCCACAAAGGTCTGGAATCTACAGAATTTTCTTTCGACCAGCAGATTACTCCAGTCCAGTTTGACAGTCTGATTCAAGATGATTCGGAGGAAGAAAAGCTGATGCAACCAGCGTTGCACAAGAGGGGTGGTTATGTCTCCCAGTCAGCAGTGGCTCTGCGTTGCCGGGTGATGCCTCCACCATGCGTCAAGAACCCGTATATGAATACAGATCCATGTATAGATGATGCTGTTTATGGTGGGAGGCAATGCAACTCAGCAGGTATTATTTCGTGTTATGAAACACTCCAAAGTATGCACATTTCCCTGTCATGCATCTCTGTGCTAAGAGCCCTTCAGTTACTTGTATGTCTAATATGTAACTACCCCATTTCTTTTCTGCCTCAACATAGTAAAAAATATTGATATCTCTGTAAATGCTCAAGCAGAGCTAATTGGTCTCTTGTCCTTAATGTACAAAGGGTTTTCTCCTTCAATTGGTGGCAATGGTCTTTCACGCTACAGGACTGATTTTCATGAAATTGAGGTATGCCTACCTGTATGTTCATGTTCTGGTTGCACTCACCCACTTAGATGGGAAATTTTACCCACTAATATAGTGACATGCTTAATTCCCAGAGAATTGGTCATGGGAATTTCAGTGTTGTGTTCAAGGTTCTGAACAGGATAGATGGGTGCTTGTATGCAGTGAAACGGAGCATCAAACAATTGCATAATGACATGGAGAGGTACTTTCATAGCAGCCTTAGTGCTTCACTAGGACCAGGATCACCCATCAACTAATATTGCACACTTCATTTTCCATTTCAGGAGGCAAGCAGTGAAGGAAGTCCAGGCTATGGCAGCCTTAGGTGACTGAACAAACTTTTTTCTTCTTCATTTTCAGCTGCATTTTTTAGGAAGGTTGTAACATATGTAGCATGTATTTCCAGGTACTCATGAGAACATAGTTCGGTATTTCACCTCTTGGTTTGAGAATGAACAACTTTATATTCAGATGGAACTGTGTGATCGCTGTCTATCTATGGATCGAAACCAGCCACTGAATCATGGGGAAGCATTGGAGCTGTTGTATCAGGTTTGAGACTTTGAACTAGAAAGTTGTTGTTTACTCCCCCTTCTTGATCACTGAGCCAGTACGCAAACTAGCCTGAGTCTTACTGTTGTAATTTTTCCTGAGCAACTTTGTAGGAACATGGAACTACATATTAGCATGTTATCCATCTGTCATCCACTTAGCTTCTACATGCATTTACTCATACGCGTCTGTCCACTTTGGTTCAGAAGGAACTTCTGGGAACTAATCATGCCAGTTGCAAGATTGCAGTGAAATTACAATCGAAGAAAATCACGTTCCATTGTCCTAGGTTGAAAATAAGATGCATGCTAGTTTTGTGGTGTATGATCTACAACAACAAAGTCCAAATATGCTCTACTTGTGCAAGTTTTAGAGTGGGAGAGATCCACTTCAAAATTGATTATAGCAATGAATACTGTGTAAACCTATGTCCTGTTAGACATGAATTAGTATCGCTTTTTTAAATTTTAACCGTCTGAAGTTCATTCAGCAGCCAGCACTAATGCTTCTAATCATGTTCTGTTACACATGAATCGGTAATGTTTCCCTTCTTAAGCTCTTTGAATTTCATCCAGCTCTATCCATTTAATCATATCTGGTTTACTTCACAAGAAAGCATTTCCCTCCTTTTTTTTTCATGTGTATCTTGGTTAATATATTAACAGTAAACTTTGTGAAATTGAAGATCTGTGAAGGCTTGGTTTTCATTCATGAACGTGGCATAGCACACCTTGACGTGAAGCCTGATAACATATATGTCAGAAATGGTATTTATAAGCTCGGAGATTTTGGTTGTGCTACACTTGTTAACCGGAGTTTGGCAATTGAAGATGGAGATTCACGTTATATGCCTCCAGAGATGCTGAATGATAAGTATGAGCATCTTGACAAGGTTGACATCTTTTCTCTTGGGGCAGCCGTCTATGAGCTTATAAGAGGCACTCCGCTTCCAGAGTCTGGGCCTCACTTTACTAGTATTAGAGAGGGCAAGATCCCATTACTTCCAGGGCGCCCATTGCAGTTTCAGAATTTAATTAAGGTATAACATCATATGCCTTCTCCTTTCCAGTTATTTGCTTTAGTTTCCCTTTATATCATATGCAGAATGGCAGTCAAACGATACTATTCTATGTGATCATTTTCTTTGGATGTTAAGCATTACTTACTCCATACCTCTATTTTAGACAAAAAGGGGAAGCAACACGGTCTTGGGATTGTTACTTTTGATTCTTTTGTTGAAATGCTACTGTTATAAATGGTAACAAGTAAATATTTCCTAAGCATATGGCACTTACAAGTTACAACTTCTGACTGATGAGACACTACTAGAATATTATACAGTTTTGTACTTTGAATCCAGAGGGATCGGTTCCGGATCTTTCAGTCTCTTGTTTTTCTGACCGAATTTTACTAGTTTGTTCTATGGCTGAGAAAGCTATTAGCTAGTTGATAGTGAAATTGCGTTTCTACCATGCTAATCTGGGTACATAATATTTGAGCTATCATCTTGGCTTCTGTATGCTGAGCTACAACTTTGGATAAATTTTCTTGCTGGTCACTTTATGACTTTAACAAACTCTGGCATCCTGCATAATACCTTAGCGCAGAAGCATTATTTTTAATAGCAATAGCAGGCTAGCAGGTAAAAATGAGCCTAAAATTCTGTTTCTGCCTATTTTTCAGTCCATGATGGATCCTGATCCGGTGAGGCGGCCTTCTGCAAAGGAGATCCTGAGGCACCCCACCTTTGACAAGCTCCACAAGGTCCTGGCCAAGAAATAAAAACACTGCTTTGCCCATCAGATTCCACCAGCACGAGAGCAAACGGGCTCAGCTGCCATTCATCATCAGCTGTTCCCAAATTTTGTATATCTATTGAGATGACTCTCTGAACGATTCAACTCGAATCGGTCTTCCCCCAATGATGGCCAATATGCCTGCCCTGGTCTGATGTTGTATAGATACTTGAGAACCAAGCAGTGATCTGATCTTAACGCTGGTAATCTGAGCAGTGCTTGTAAGTTATGACTACCATGTGTTAAGGCTACCATTCTTTGGTTGCTGATGTTCTTTTGCCATGGCTATGCTTAGCTTTTGTGCTGGAAGGATGGACCGTGTCTTATATGTATGCTTGAGCTTGAGTGCTTGACTCATCCTATTGCAGTCTAATCCAGGACGAACACCCTTGGATGTCTCTATGCTCCATAAATAAGTTAACTTGAGGTCTTAAGTGCATTTTGTTATCAGAATTTTTTTGGGAAGTAGGGGAAGTAAATGGGGTCTCCGTGTTTTGAACAGTTCTATTAAAATTCTTATGGAATGCTCACGTTCTTAACAGGATGTATTTCGTTGTGAATTCACCAGATTACAATATTTGTTTGTTTCAGACCTTTCAAAGTTCTTTGATTTTCGGAAAAATAGTTAAGCCGGATTTTTATTTGACTAATAATTTGAGTATACTATTGCGTCTCGTTGTTAATGAAGTTGCATTTTTTCATTGTTAGTCAAGATCTACTGTGTTCATAGGTGCGAGCGTGTTGAACCGTCGCCATCGATCGCGTTCGTTCCTCGACTAGTTAGCGAGCCGGGAGTTTGAATCGTTGCTCGTCCGAGAGAGGAGAGCGCAAGCAAATGATCCGGCAAAGAGAGGGGCGGCGACGGGAGCAGTTGCCGCCGCCGCCGACTCCTAACGCCGCTTGCCGTCGGCTGCTTGGTGGCGCCATGGCGAGGGGAGGTGCGGCACTCGTCTACGGCGTCCGCAGCCCCGCCTCCGCCACCGGGTTGCCCGTGCGCTCGCCGCCGGCGTCGTCGTCCCTGGTGACCGCGCGATCCGAAGGCGAAGGGGTCTAGGATTCGGGCCTCGTCCCCATCCCCCAAGATCCACGGCCCCAACCCAAGCGCGAGATGGCGCCACCGCCGCCGCTGGACGCGCAGCTCAACAGGTCAGTCCCCTCACGACGAGGTCAATGGTCAACTCAACCGCAATAACGCTTGTTTAGTTCGGTGCAATTTGATCGAATTTTTTATAGAAAAGTGCATTGAGAAACGTAAAATCATAGAGGAGGCACGTTGTCCAATGTATTCCTTTTTGTCGAATCGACCGAACGCCTAAGCTCGCGTGTTTCATGGCTTCGCAGTTGCTTCCTACGCCTCTTCCTGGTTGCTCGGTTTGGGGTTGGCAGCTTAGCCGGGGAAATTTCACGACCCCAGTCCACCCATCCTCTATCGTGCTTGCTCATCGTATATTTAAAGCGAAAACGACGTTCACAATGCTTGATTTCTTCCAGTCCTTCTCGATTTTTTTGACTGCTGTGCAGCATGTATGACTGAAAAACCGGGTTGCACGATGTTTCTTTCGGTGGGTTGGTGTTGGAGAGCGGTGGCGCATTACCAAATTCTTCAATGGTGAAGTCAAGTATTTGCCCTTTTGGCTCTGTCTGTCCATGGCTGACGTTCAAGGGATGACCAGTTGGAGAGCTTCATCCACAAAGCTCGCGCAACTGGGTGGCTGGATGTGCTGATTTGGTTATTTTCCTTCTCACTTTCTCACCAAGATTGTGCACCAGTCCTCTTATCCGAAATTTCCTGCAATAATTCACCTCAAGTGGAATCCGGTTTGGTGGTGCTACTCGGTTAGGTGGCTTCTGGTGTGGGTATTCTGAAACAATACGACTTTTGCCACCACTCTGCTTGTGCTGTCCGTTTTCTTGGATATATTCTTTTCAGTTTTATAGTCATGTGTGCCGTGGGAATTATTCCAAGTGTTGGTTCTGATAAGTGTTCATTTCTGACCATGTAGCCTCATTTCGCCGTTGCTTGCTCTAGGAAGGTGCGTTCTCTCCTATCCTTCTGTGGAACTCGTGCTGTTTTCTATTTCTGTATCATACTTTATCATCAAGTCAAACTTATTTGATGCTTTATTATAGCTCCCTCCGTACTAGTTTCCTTCTGACTTTTGCCTGGATTGTCCTGCGAAAGTGCAGGCGTCCTTGTCTTTCTGATGTTCTTGGCCAATTCCACCGATAAGATGTCATTCCTTGCACCATGGAGCCAGTTCTTTTTTCAAAGGGATAAGTTTGACTTTGGAAGGAGATTGCATTTTTTATTAGGCTGGGACAGGATGTTATAAGGAAAACGCTATAGCTCTGTTTTACTCGCTTCCTTGTTTATTTTGCTGGTGAACCCAGAGTGTCCAGTAGGCCTTCTTTATAGAAGAAGGTACTATGGTTCAGCCAATTTCCTGCACAAGCTTGTGCAGTTGTGTGGCTTTCTTCTGGTCACATATGAAGTTTGATCGGTGCATTGCTCATTCAGCTGTATGATTACTTGATTGCTGCAGTTCATTCTCTACATGTATATTTTCTTTCACTACTAGCCCTTCATTTGAGAATCTTTTGTTATTGAATGAGTTAATATCCGGTACCTATTCGTTATTCTTTCTTTCCTTCTAGTTTTATACAATTATTTGTGTTTCTTTAATTATTGAATACTGCCTATAGTTTTTAATATCTGTTGAATTATTTCTTCCAATGTCTATTGGCTATTCCTTATGCTCAAAAGTCTTCTCTTCCGTGTCATGGAGTGTTGCATATTGAGCGGTGGTGCCATGATTTTCACAATTGAGCATGCCTGATCCAAAGCAGTTCAAGTGATTATTGGAGAGGACATTCTATATCATGAAGATATGAATTTGTGCAGCTCTTAAAGTCCCTGTATGTTGGGAACTGAATAATATCATCAGCAGGGTATTCAGTGCACCATGCACAGACAGACCACATGCTACATGGCAGCATGGACAAGCACTGATGGACCTGTGGTGCAACCTGAACAGGTGGCAATTTTTCAGTTGATTCCTAGGGTTATACTGGTCTGTCCACCATGACCAGAGACTACATTTTCTGCACTATCTCATTGTAATAGGGGCTATGGTGTTGATGAAACTGAGGAGTAACAAGATAGGTGAGGCATGGACAGATGTCAACAGCATTCAGTCCCAGAGCTGGATGTTAATGAGGAAGGAGCAAGAATTCAGAATAAGGGCTACATAGTTTCTTTTTGCTGGGGAAGAAGATGGGGGAAGGGAAACACATGCCATCGACTACTTTGCAGTGGTCTAAGAATGAATCATAGGGCTTAGTTCGTCATGGAAATATATGATAAATGGAACGGCTGAGTATGTGTTTTGTAGGAAGATGCTAGGGTGGTGTAAAGCCTTTTGAGTGCAATTAAATTGATAATAAACATTGCACTTGAGTACTTGACTAAAATGAGCCATGCAAATTCTTAGGGTCTATAAGTGAAGAAATACAAAATGTTAATTTGCTGGTATAGTTGGCAAATTAATTTTTTCTATACTTGATTTGAAAAATAAACAAATAGCTTTATGTTTGTGATAGTGAAGTTCTTTATAATTTAGTTTTAGGTAGACAAAACACATAAACCTTGAACTTCATTCATGTTTCAGAAATTAGATTTTAAAAGTTATTTGGGTTTAACCTAAGACTAGGAGCCTTTTTAACTGTGTAATGTACATTCATTTCTTGACCCAGGTAATGTCCCTCCATTGGTGTTGCATTGATTTGGTGGTCTTTGTGGTGCCTAGCCAAATGTTATACATTGTGCATACAACTTTTAAACTTTTAGCATTTCGTAATGTTATAAGTGCCACCATAACTCAAATGAAATTGTGGATGCGGATCCATGCCCATGCAGTCCCATTGGAGAAAACCTGTAACAAGAAAACTACCCATTCCAATGGTGTCAAACTGGAGAACTTCACAAAAGCTTCAAGAGTATTTTTTTTAAAATATGGAATTTATTTTTGCCACCAATCTAAAAACATATTTGGAATTTTATGCAATCTCCTGAGTTAGTAATCTTAGACTGATCCCTTTGGTTGTATATACTTTTCCTTGTTTTGTTCCCATATCGAAGGTAAAACCGTAAAAGTCACATTTAACTGGTGCTGCATCAGATCTGGTGTGGATAGCTGGAAGCCTGTAACCCTTCGCTAAAGCTACTCTCTACATCGCAAATTAATTTATGCCCCATTTTTTGATGGCTTTACCCCCCCTCCCCCATCTCCTTTCTCTCCCTCTTTCCCTTTCCCCTCTTTCTCTTTCCCTTGCCCCAACCTACTCTCAATCCCTAGCGCATCTTTGTTGTTCGTTGATACTCTTTGCGCCCCCCATCCCTTAACACCGGATCCTTCCCGGCTCGGTCTTGGCAGCAGACAACTGGCCTTGGCGTGCGGACTTCCACTTGATTGCAATCAGCTTATCGCCTCACTGCCTGGTGCGTTCTAACTCGTTTCCGCACAACCTTGCGATGTGAAGTAATCTGGATGTGTAATTCAATTGATCCTCTGTAAATAGTTTAAATCTAGTATGCCCATAATTGGTTAGTTCTGAATTATGCTGCTGCATCTCAGTCTAGTTGTGCGGCGCTCGTGTTTGCTGAGTGGCCATGGGTTTTGATTCGACATTTAAATAGCATCTTCCTTCCTGTTTTGAACCTTGATTATGCACTCTGCAAGCTGTGTGCTTTTTTTTAAATACTTGCTGTGTGGGCCAATAATTTTCTAAAATAAGTACTGTGAATGTCATTCTTCACCTTTTCCTCTCCAGTAGTTGGCAGAGGCTCTTGCACTGTAGTTTTGCTTCATCATGACATACCATGTAATGCTTTGATACTCCTATACCTTTTTCTCCGAGTTGATTTGTTTCTTTATTGGATTCATTATTTGGTAGTCCCTTCTAGGTATTGATCTTGATCTTACATGGGATATATCTGTAGTTTCATTTTTATGCTATTAAATGCATGGACTTGTTTGTTTTATTGGTTCTGTGCACTACCCTTCTTTCATTCTGTGCTTCCTTGACCACACAGTAATTGTTTCCTACCATATGTTGTATATATTCTTGTTTCTTCCTGTATAATTGTTATAAAGATTTGTTCAATCCAATATATTCTTGTTTCTTCCCGTATAATTGTTTCTTAAGCCTACTGTCCTCTTCATGTGTTTTCAAGTCGCATGTTATTATTTTTCTGGATGTAAACACTCAGTGCAAGTTCTGTCTCTATAGAACACTAGAGATGGAATTCTTCACAGAGTACGGGGAGGCGAGCCAGTTTCAGATCCAAGAGGTCATTGGCAAGGGAAGCTATGGAGTAGTTGCTGCTGCAATTGATACTCACACAGGGGAGCGGGTTGCGATCAAGAAGATAAAGGATGTTTTTGAGAATGTCTCGGATGCTTCTCGCATTTTACGGGAAATCAAGCTTCTTCGGCTGCTTCGCCACCCAAACATAGTCCAGATCAAGCACATTATGCTTCCCCTACCCGAAGGGAGTTCAGAGATATCTATGTTGTTTTTGAGCTCATGGAGTCTGACCTGCACCAAGTGATCAAAGCAAATGATAACCTGACTCCAGAGCATCACCGTTTTTTCTTGTATCAACTCCTTTGTGCTCTAAAGTACATGCATGCAGGTTTGTTAGAAATCCATTAGCATGTTTACCTCATCATCAACACTCACCTCATAACTGGTGTATTCTTTCTTGAAGTTCTACACTTATACTGAACTCACCTCATAACTGGTGTATTCTTTCTTGAAGTTCTACACTTATACTGAACTCTCATTGCCCTTATCTTTCTGATGTATGCGATATCATTGCAGCCCATGTATTTCATCGTGATTTAAAGCCCAGGAACATACTGGCCAATTCAGACAGCAAATTAAAGATTTGCGACTTTGGACTTGCACGTGCATCATTTAATGACTGCTCTTCAGCTATCTTTTGGACAGTAAGATCATTGTCATTAGTTTTCTATCCATTATTTTCCCCTTATTTTAATTGCCTATCGTGCTTTGCAATTTGAAGGATTACGTGGCAACAAGGTGGTACCGAGCTCCTGAATTATGTGGCTCCTTTTTCTCCAGTGTAAGCTGGTCTTTAGCTTCTGACCTTACTGTACATAGCAATGTAATGCTTATGTTCAGCTAAATATGTGGCACATTTGGCTAATTTATAATGCCTGAAGCTTGCCATGCCAATGCTGGACATGTGTATATAGTNGGAGGTAGATTTTCCAAACACAACAGCTTGTGCTGAATGACAAACATGTCGTTGAGCCTTTACCAGTAGAGTGATATACCTTTCAGGATTTTCCTTGTTACATCTGTCCATCAAACTGAAAATATTTCTGAAAAAAGTTGAAGCTCCCTTGCAGTGGATACTGTTAATTAATTTTTTCCACAAATATCTTGAGAACATCTTCCTATTTTATCATCTTCACCAACACTGTTGGATTTTTCTGTTCAGTACACCCCTGCAATTGATATTTGGAGTATAGGGTGCATATTTGCTGAAGTTCTCACTGGAAATCCATTATTTCCTGGGAGGAATGTCGTGCACCAACTAGATTTGATAACAGATCTCCTTGGAACGCCTTCATCAGAATCCTTATCCCAGGTACATCAACATGTGTATGCATGACTTTCACTATATTTCTGTTTCCATCACCTACTTGGTAATTGTCTTTTAGAACATATTTGCTTATTGGAAACGAAGTGGCATAAATATACATGACCACAGACAAACAGATAAATTGGCTCTTTGTGGATGCTCTCTATATAGCATGCTACAGAATTACTTGTTCATAGTACTTCCATGAAAAACACTGGGACAACATAAAGAATAAGATGTGAACATGGTCTGGTTGGATATCTTACAAACTAGCAATTTATTTCCTGTATGATTATATCTCTGTGATTGCTGCTTTGTGTGAACGTTTTGTGTTGGCACATTGGCATTCAGATAATGATCTCCTTCATATTTTTTTTGTGACATCCAGATTCTCAGTGACAAGGCCAGGCAATATTTAAAAGGCATGCCAAGGAAGCTCCCTATTCCCTTTTCTCATAAGTTCCATAATGCTGATCCTTTGGCTCTCCGCTTGCTAGAGCGATTACTTGCATTTGACCCTAAAGACCGACCTACTGCCGAAGAGGTATGCTTTTTGGGAGTACAACACATTATTCCTTATGTTCAACTGATTTCAAAGCGATGGGTGCCCATCCATAAAGTTTATGCTTTCTTAATTTCGTCCAGGCTTTAGCTGATCCATATTTTAGAGGCATTGCTAAATTGGAATGTGAGCCTTCAGCACAACCAATTTCAAAGCTTGACTTTCAATTTGAGGGAAGAAAACTAACGAAGGATGATATAAGAGAGATGATATATCGGGAGGTATGTAACCCATTTACGTTCTGGGTGGACTGTGTATTACTCACTCAAGATTGGACTTCTAATTTTCTGAAAGCAAACAGATTTTGGAGTACCATCCACAGATGCTTCAGGAGTACATTGAAGGCGGAGAACAGATTCACTTCCTATACCCAAGGTGCAGATTTTTATTATTGATTTCTCCTATTTCTTTCAGTTGCAGAATAACATCTACTGTAGACACTTGTTCTCTTTATGCCTTGTTGCTTGCTATCTTCTAATTTCGTTGGTGATCTGATTGTGTACTACAATCTTAGAGTTACTGTTTAAAGGTGCTAATCTTGTTTCATACCCAAAGCACTGGTACTTTTTTTTTGCTAATGCTACCCCGTTGCAGTGGGGTTGATCGCTTCCAGCGGCAGTTTGCTCATCTTGAGGAAAACTACAGAAGAGGAGTAGCGAGCACTCCGCTGCGGAGGCAACCTACATCTTTGCCAAGGCATATACATCTATTAACCCTGCGTTACTGTTAAATCACTAGCAGCTATGACTAATATTTGCAGGGTATAATCATCTTTGGTTTTTGTTTTCCCAGCTTATGTTGTTCTGTTAATGTGACAGGGAGAGAGTATGTTCATCAGAAGACAGCCATAATAAGGACTCGGACAGTGAAGAGGGGAGAGCAGCATCCTATGTTGCCCGAACAACAATAAGCCCCCCAAGATCACAAGATGAGGGGCGTAAGCATCAATCTGCCTCTCACAACGGCGCAAGCAATTCCAACTCCTGTGCAAAGAGCTATCTGAAGGGTGCTGCTAACATCAGTTCTTCCAGACGTGCCACAAAAGGGAACAAAGGCCCAAAGGTACTTTCTACAACCTAGTATTGTAAGAATATTACCATTGCCAATATTTTTCCTCACAAGTTCTGTTTAGGCGAGATACTGACTGCTTCGCTTTTCTCCCCTCAAGGAGAATGGAATCTCCGAGGACGTGAAAGGGCAGGCAGTTCATGGACTGTTAGACAAGGTACCCAGGGTGCTCTCCTAGGACAGAACTAAGAAGCCATGACACCAGTGCCGTCGCAAAGCAAGATTTCTATCTGGTGTCATGAATCCAACGATGCGGGAGGCCCCTAGATCGGAAGCTTAAAATCGTGCCAGTCATCTATGTCTGTGCTGCTGATTTCAGTAAACTACCTATATCATCTGACATTGCCCGAGCACCCTGGTTGGAGAAATTGAATCATGTGCTGTACTCTGTTAAGTTTTGAGATTCAACTGTTACATTCTGGCAACTCTGCTGTGCACTCACCTTCGTTTGCTAAAATGTACTGTTTCTTAAGAACTATAATCCATCTCAGCTGTGGTGCTATATCTAGCTCTGGTCCTCTGGATAAACACTGCTTGTGGATTCTGTGCTGATGATGAGCCTTTGAAATACTGTGATAGCTGCAGAATTCAGTTTGGGAATTGGTCTCTGATGATGAACGCAGTGCCTGCACGGTGCTGGTGAGTGGGAGCAGGTGAAATCCGTCACAAGCTCTGCCTGGCCATTGGCACACCAACACGGATTGCAGGACAGGGTTGATCTCTAGCGCACCATGACTGCATGATGCATGAGAGAGACTGAGCTGAGCTGAGACACAGTCAGCTGTCGTCTGTAGTAGCATGACACATCTCAACTGAACAACCACTCCATCAAGTACTACCAAAATTATGACGTAAAACCAAGTTTATTTACAGAGATTACAAAAAAAGAGGAACACTGACACGATGGATGAAATTAAACAAAATTTAGCCAAATCAAATCCTACTCTATTCTGACGATCTAAGTACTATCTGATGACGTGGATAAAGACATCTGATTTACACGTCGAAACTAGTTAATTGCATTTTGAACGAGATACTTGTTGAACGGACAGCCGGAAATCTTGATCACCATGGCGCGCGGCGGCGAGCTCCGATCGCGCACACACGCGGTCCACGAGCAGTACTGGTCAGTTGTGGTTCTGCGACGGGCCGGACGGCGGGGTGGGAGCGCCGCCGCCGACCGACGCCACCCGGTGCGCCCCTGCCGCCGTCGCCGTGGCCGCGCTCCCGCTCGCCCAGCGACCGACGTCGAGCGCCGGCGACACCCGCGCCCGGGAAGTGGCAGTACCCATTCTCCCCTCGCGCACTTGCCTGGCGCCGCCGCACGGCGCGCAGACGAGCAGGAGCAGGAGGAGGACGACGGCGGCGGCCACCCGCGGCGCCGGGACGCCCGACGGAGTACTGGAACGAGCAGCTGCGGCCGCCATGGTGGCAATGGCCGGATGGATGGATCGGCTAGGAGCTCGATCGATCGCGCGACGAGAGGGCGAAGAGACGGACGGATGAACAAGTGGCGCGGTGCGTGCGAGTGAGGAGAGGGAGTGAGAGCGTGGCGCGATCGCGGCGGCGAGGAGGCCGCGCGTGGATTATATAGAGCAGTGGACTGCGAGCGTGCGTGCGTGGCGCGGTTCAGGCGGCGGGAGACAAGCTAGGTGGGGTCTTTTGAACTTGATCCGATCCGACGCAGGCGTCAAACGCCTTGAACTTGTCAACGGCCGGCCGGTTCTTCAATCAGAGTGGTGTCACCGGCGGCAAATTATTGGAAGCAGAGCGTGCACAAGAAACGCATGAGAGAAGCGACGGCTGGTAGATGTAGAGCTCGGCCGTAGCCGGAGCGGCAAGCACCGCGGCGGAGGAGGATTGCGGGACCATCGCGAGGCTTTGCCGGAGTCCGACAACGAAGACGCCGGCAGTGGAGAAGGGGAGGTGAAGGTTCCCATTCCATGGTGGATCGGAACAAGTCAACTGCAACCGCTATAGCCGGCCGGCCGCCGGCGTCCATGAGAGGTAGAGGCAGCATGAGCGCGAGGCGGGTTCGGGGAGCTCGGAGCCCGGCCATGGCGACGGGGGCTGACATTTTACATTTGTTATGCTCATCTGCCTCAATCCAGCCGAGAGACAGAATGATCCGCCGTGGACGGGGCGATGTTCATAGCATGCAAACTGTCAGTGTCAGAATGGTGATGACACTGGAACGAGGATTTCAGATATCAAGGGGTCGACGATGAAAAAGCTTGTGGCCCTGCTAAATGAGCCAGCCCAAGGCTCCAGGCTGATTGTTTGGTGGGCCGTGTCGAGGCAGGATCTCGGCCCATCCGACGGTCCAACCCGGCTGCAAGTTTGGGCTGCGCGGCAGTCTCAAAAATGATGGCTGTGGGGTTCCCAAAGTAAAGAGAAGCTCAAAGAAATTGCGATTTTCCTTCTCATCGGAAAAAGAAAGGGATTTAGCTTTAGAATTCTGGGGTGGAAGTGTCAGCAGTACAACGTAGGAGTAAGCTGAGAGAAAGTAAAGCAGAGGCGTCAGATGAGCATCAGACCCCAAATGCAAAAGCCTCCCTCACTGCCTCACACACATCAGTACATCACACACCACAGCGGCAGCCTGAAAGAAGGAATGAGACGCAAAGGTGGATGAGAAGGGAAGCACCACCGGATCGAGAAAGGAATCCACAGAGCACGACTCGGAACGCACTGCTCCGGACCTCCGGTGCCACGACCACGACGCACCTCCTAACGCGGCGCGCACAAAAGAAGCAGAGTTCTCCGTAGAAGAAAACAAGGTCAAGTTTACCTTTTCTCAAGCCTGATGTTCAGAGAAGCTCTGAAATCTGAACGGAACGCACAGTCAGAGAATCGGCAAAGCAGGGCTAGTTCAATTCAGCGGCTGTTTTGGACATCAATAAATTCTGAACTAGCCTCTACAAAAGGTTTCCGAGTTACAAACGTTTAGGTACAATTCAGAAAACAATTGGAATCAAGCAGTGTCACAGGGATGGGATCCCACTGCGTGGAACAGTAGAGTTTCTGCTGAAATCCTCTGAGGCCTTGTTTAGTTTCTGCAAGTTTTTGCAATTCAACCAAAAGTAACGTATTGAAAAACGTACCCCTCCCTCTCCGCGACACACTTCCTAATGTATTTTTTCTACAGAAAATTTAACCAAATTCAACCAACTAAACAAGACCTGAAATATGATTTACCATGTGTCTCAGCAGAAAGAGTAGGGCTTGTGCTTTGCAGGTTCAGAGCATCACAGCACGCGGCAGCCACTGCACACTCCAGAGACACAGAATCATCGTCTTCCAATCCATAAGCCAGAAGGCACCATCAAAATCAAAAGCTTCACCAGCACTATCAATCCAGTGTACCATTGATTTACCAAAGCAAAGCAAAGGCCAAAGGGGGGACGAGTGGCCGGACCCGGAGAAAGAAACGAAGAAAGCCAAGAAAGAAACCCCACTCCCAACTCCCTCCCCGTCTCCTCACCACGCCTCCAACCACATGGCGCTCGAGGCGCAGGCCTCCCCGTCGCCCTCGCCCTCGCCGCGCCGCACCCCGCCGCGCGCGCCGGATGCGGCGGCGGCGGCGGATCCTCCGGTGCGTGGGACGACGGGGGACGAGTGGCCGGACCCGGAGAACCCCCCCGCGGGCGCCACCCCGCCGGGCTCGCCCCCTCCCGCGGACGACTCCACCGCCGTCGTCGTCGCGTCGCGGCACCACGCCTCGGCCGCCAAGTACGTGCCGCCGCGCGCCGCGTCCCGCACCGCCGACCCGGACCCCGGCCGCCACGGTGGCTGGTACTCGTGGAACGGACGCCGCAGCGCGCCCCCGGCCCACCGCGCTCGCCCCGATCCACCGCCGCCGCGGCGCCAGCGCCCCGCGGAGGTGCCACCGCCGCAGGTGGCCGCTCCTCCTCCCCCTCCCCCCGCTCCCGTTCACGCTCCGGCTCCGGCTCCACCCCCACCCCAAGCCCCTGCCCCGGCGGCTCAGGTTAGGCCTGCCGAGCGGGGGGTGTCCAGCATCCTGTCGCGCAAGCGGCGGGTCGCGGCGATGCAGCGCACCGCGCTCGTGGCGAGGGGCGCGGCCGCGGGGCTCTGCCTGGCCGCGCTCGCTGTGCTCGCCGCCGACACCCGCAAGGGCTGGGCGCTCGAATCCTACAGCAACTACAGCCAGTTCCGGTATGCAGGAGGGTGAAAAAAAAATCCCCTTTGTTTATACATTATTATACGATAGGATTTTAGTTACAATTGGCGATTCCGTTTAATAATCTGCTGATGCAGGTACTCGGAGGCGGTGAACGTGATCGGCTTTGTGTACTCGGTGTTGCAGTTCGCTGCTCAGGTCGGGCTCATGAGGAAGAACAAGCATTTGGTTTCCCATCCCAATCGTGATCTCTTCGACTTCACCATGGATCAGGTTTGTGCTTCATGAAGCTTTTACTGCTCCTTTTCCTAGGTTTCTTTAGGGTTGTGCAACTGCTTTTGTCCTCCTCTGATGTGATGCTACAAAGGAAGAGGAATAGATATCAAGTCATCATGTTGAAGCAAAGTATAAGCTTTTTTAAAAAACCTTCGTGAAGATGTCTTCCTTGTGTCTAGTGATATAGTGCTTTATGCTCCATTTGGTGCTGCAATCACATTTGTCTTGATGCATCCCAAATGCATACGTTTGTGCTATCCTTTTTTAAAATAGGAAGCTTTTTATCACCCAAATTTGTGATTGCAATGGATCTTATGGCTGTTATTTGTTACTTATTTGAAGTTAAGTAGAGACTAGTGAGTCTATATTCGACATCAGTGTGGGATTATATACTATTTGATTGGATGCTGCATGACGACCAGCAAGATCATTGCTGCATTGGACATATTTCCTTTCACTCGTGTGTCGTAATGTCTGCTTTATTTCCAGTGAGTGAACAATTGATGAGCTACAACGGAATACTTATTGCTGTCTTCTAGTAAAGTAAAATTGTTTCACTTTTCGTCATAAAAAGATTATGTGCTGAAGTGCAAATGCTAGAATTGGAGGATTCTTAGCTGCCTCCTTCCTGATTTCTAATCTGAAGTTCTGAACTGAAGAGTTACATGACCATAATCTTGGTGTGTAGCACCTTCATCGTGATGCCACTGTACCAGTGTCAGTTATACTCCGTACTTCTTATTTTGACAACTACACATACCTCTTCAGTTTTCACCTAAACTTAGGGCCTGTTTAGTTCGGTGAGAAAGTTTGCGAAATTTACTGTAGCAAAACTAAATCGAAGATTAGGAGGACTAANGGCTCCGGCTCCGCCCCCACCCCCCGCCCCTGCTCCTGCCTCGGCCACAAACTCTGCCCCGGCGGCTCAGGTTAGGCCGGCCGAGCGTGGGGTGTCCAGCATCCTGTCGCGCAAGCGGCGGGTCGCGGCGATGCAGCGCACCGCGCTCGTGGCGAGGGGCGCGGCCGCGGGGCTCTGCCTGGCCGCGCTCGCTGTGCTCGCCGCCGACACCCGCAAGGGCTGGGCGCTCGAATCCTACAGCAACTACAGCCAGTTCCGGTATGCAGGAGGGTGAAAAAAAAATCCCCTTTGTTTATACATTATTATACGATAGGATTTTAGTTACAATTGGCGATTCCGTTTAATAATCTGCTGATGCAGGTACTCGGAGGCGGTGAACGTGATCGGCTTTGTGTACTCGGTGTTGCAGTTCGCCGCTCAGGTCGGGCTCATGAGGAAGAACAAGCATTTGGTTTCCCATCCCAAGCGTGATCTCTTCGACTTCACCATGGATCAGGTTTGTGCTTCACGACGCTTTTACTGCTCCTTTTCCTAGGTTTCTTTATGGAAAAAATTGTGATTTTGGGACTACAAAGATTGAAGTGTCATAATAGCAAATTTCTCTTCTTTATGGTTGTGCAACTGCTTTTGTCCTCCTCTGATGTGATGCTACAAAGGAAGAGGAATAGATATCAAGTCATCATGTTGAAGCAAAGTATAAGCTTTTTTAAAAAAACTTCGTGAAGATGTCTTCCTTGTGTCTAGTGATATAGTGCTTTATGCTCCATTTGGTGCTGCAATCACATTTGTCTTGATGCATCCCAAATGCATATGTTTGTGCTATCCTTTTTTAAAATAGGAAGCATTTTATCACCCAAATTTGTGATTGCAATGGATCTTATGGCTGTTATTTGTTACTTATTTGAAGTTAAGCAGAGACTAGCGAGTCTATATTCGACATCAGTGTGGGATTATATACTATTTGATTGGATGCTGCATGACGACCAGCAAGATCATTGCTGCATTGGACATATTTCCTTTCACTCATGAGTCGTAATGTCTGCTTTATTCCCAGTGAGTGAACAATTGATGAGCTACAACGGAATACTTATTGCTGTCTTCTAGTAAAGTAAAATTGTTTCACTTTTCGTCATAAAAAGATTATGTGCTGAAGTGCAAATGCTAGAATTGGAGGATTCTTAGCTGCCTCCTTCCTGATTTCTTATCTGAAGTTCTGAACTGAAGAGTTACATGACCATAATCTTGGTGTGTAGCACCTTCATCGTGATGCCACTGTACCAGTGTCAGTTATACTCCGTACTTCTTATTTTGATAACTACACATACCTCACACAACCTCTTCAGTTTTCACCTAAACTTAAGATGATTATATATCTTACCTGCTTCTGACACATGCTAGGTAGTGCCAGGATTTATTTCTGTGAATGTTCGGATACATGTTTAGATAGGCAACTTGACCAATTATCCCACATTAGCCTAGTTTCAAGGTTAACACCGTAGTTACAATCACCATTGACAAAATTGTACCAAAACTGTGCATTGGAGTTGTTTTGTTTCTCCTTTTCTTTTCTCAACAATAAGAGTAAAGAACTCCGATGCAAAATATATACTCCCCAAAGATGAGCTTGCTTTCACTTTGTGTTCTGCTTTTCAGCTGTTCAATCTGTGCAAGACTGCAAATGGAGGCCAACGCTGATTTCTTTTTTTTTTTCAGGTGCTGGCATACCTTTTGATATCGTCGTCATCATCAGCAACTGCTCGAGTGGATGACCTGATCGACAACTGGGGAAGTGACCCCTTCCCAAGCATGGCGAACGGCTCCATCGCCATATCTTTCATGGCATTCATTGTTTTTGCCATCTGCTCCCTTATCTCCGCCAACAATCTGTTCCGCCGAGACATGTAGCTGCTTTTGTCAACTTCTTGTTGCCTTTCGATTTCTAGACAGTTTTCGGTGGACTTCATTGTATTGTAATGTATATATATGATGGTAACTCTAAACTTTTAGCAATAATATATCTACATACCGAAGGGCAGCTCACTTCTGTGTTCAACAAAGTCCAGGAGTTCCATTGACTCTGAATCAAAGTAATTTGCTGCATGACATTGACATCAATTGGTGTGCAATCAGCCATAGACCTACACTACATAAAAGATTCAGAATGCAGCTCCAACAATACCTTTTACAAGTTACAACAGCTGGAACTGGCAAGAATGGTAAAGATTGACACAAGTACACGGACTACATAGAACAGGCTACTTCAGCCTAACTGTAACTGCGGGATCTCTCACATTTCCAGTTTCACTGGATGGATATGAGTATGATATGAATGAAAGTGGGCTACTTCAGCCCAGTTCTGATAAATCAACTAATCCCCAAGCTCCATGAACTGCATGCCACCTATTTGCACTGCAGCTGCCTCTGCAGAGGCTTGGAGCTCCATGTCAGCTCCTGGACGGCCGCCGGGAAGATCACCGTCGGCTTCCTCCTGCTCTCCTCCAGGTACGGGAAGTCCTCGGTGAAGTGGAGGCCGCGGCTCTCGCGCCTGGCCAGCGCGCTCTTGACGACGAGCTTGGCGCAGCAGAAGAGGTTGCGCATCTCGCAGGCCTCGATCCCCACCATGGTCGGCGCCCACCCCCGCCGGAACAGGAACTCCTCCCACTCCGACTCCAGGTCGCCGATCTTCCACTCGGCCTGCTTCAGCCGCCCCGTCGACCGCACGATGCCGACGTACTCCCACATCACGGTCTGCAGCTCCGTCCTCGTCAGCCGCGTCCGCGCCACGATGTCCGACAGCGCGCCGCCCCCGAGCGCCGACGGCGACGGGAGCATCGGGCGCGCCCACCGCGCGGCGAGGGACGCGTCGGCGTCGGCGTCCAGCATGTGGTCGATGGACGGCTGCACCGCCCTCCTGGCGAAGACCAGCGCCTCCAGCAGCGAGTTGCTCGCGAGCCGGTTGGCGCCGTGCAGCCCCGTGCAGGCGACCTCGCCGGCGACGTACAGGCCCTTCACGTTCGTCTCGCCCTGCAGCCCTGCCCGGACGCCGCCGCACATGTAGTGCGCCGCGGGCACGACGGGGATGGGCTGCCGGGTGATGTCCAGGCCATAGCGCAGGCACTCAGCGGCGATGTTGGGGAAGTGAGCAAGAATCTTTTCTCTTGATTTGTGGCTGATGTCCAGGAGGACGTAGTTCTCGCCACGCTTCTTCAGCTGATCATCGATGCTCCTCGCAACCACATCCCTTGGCGCCAACTCTGCGCGATCATCGTATAGCGGCATGAATCTCTCCATGGACTGGTTGTAGAGGATTCCTCCGTCTCCTCTGACGGCTTCTGTTACGAGAAATGCATTCTCCCTTCTTGTGGTTGGCTTTATTGGGAGGCCCTCATCTGAAAGTGCAGTTGGATGGAACTGAACAAACCTGAAAATGGAAAGCAGAGTTTTCTTTTAGTTATTATATGAACACTAGATATAAGTAGAAGTAAAACGAATTAGAAATAGTTGAAGGGATATGGACTCATAAGGCACCTAACGCTACAAAAATAAATCTGTTGTATAAACTTTCATTAGGGATTGGTACAATGGTACAGACATTTTTTACACATTCTCAAAAGAAACATGGGCAAGCAAAATCACAGGGCAAGAGAAACTCACTCCATATTGGAAATTACAGCCTGAGCACGATGAGACATTGCAATTCCATCCCCAGTCGCTACCTGAAACATTTGAATTTCAAGGAGTATTAGGAAGACTGAACACTTGCACTATAGTAACTTATTTTTCATCAAAGCAAATGGATGATGTATCATATCCATCTGTTCACCTACTAATAATGTACACCATCCCAAAAACATGTTGCTAGCTTAATCACTAAATTTAAAAGATATAAATGAGTGGGGCGTCTCCTGAAAAATACCGGCGGATTGGTTGTTGTGGGATATATATGACCAGCTCCTCCAGATGCAAGCAATGTTACTTTCGAGATGAAACGGACTACCTGGATAATATAAGAACAAGTTATTTAACATGAACAATTTTTTACAAAAGTGGTGCCAAAAAGTTGGAACTGAAATGACAAATATCACAGCAGGAATGAGGCAGACACCAGTGAATATATATAAAAAAACCCTCCAGTCTATATACCTTCCGAGTTTCGATGTCTATGGAATCCACTCCATAGCAGTAGATTTCACCATTTTTCTGCAACAGAAGGGAACAATTCATATTATTCATGGGTGTTTTGCAGTGTAAACTTTTTGCAGTTGAAGGAGATATAATTAGGCATGCATATATACTGTGACACATGTTTCCACTTATGGAACACAACTTGCTATTGGCTGTGCTTCCAGAAATAACACAAGTAAAAAAGGTTAGGTGACTCAAACTAGATTAAAATGAAAAAAAGAAACCAAGGACAATGTGTCAAAAATTTGGGTGTAAATTTAAGAACATAATTGGGGAAACGGTCAAATGGTAGGCAACTTGGAAGTTAGGCGCCACCAAGTATGGCATTTTAAGGTTGTTTTTAATAGGTCACTATCGAGTATCGACAAACGCTCGGAAGCCGACAATAACAGGCCATTAATCACCAATATCTTTGATTTTGTCGCTTCCTGCGCTGTTTCCTGAAAAGTAAGCACTTCAACAGCTATTCTCAGATCTCTTTTAATACTCTATACTATTTTAAGCTTGGGCCATTAACTATAAGCAAGTTCTGTTATTTTGTTTGTTTCAAAAAGTTCCACCATTTTTTTCTTTGTAAGATCCGACGACAAAAAGGAAATCATTAATTTGGCCAATCGCCAATTCTCACAATGGTTTTCGTGTAGTCGAAGGCTATTTGCTATGTATCAATTTATATGTTCACGAAGGAAAACAGCTTGCACACAACAATATAGCAGGCACCTTTCAAAACTAACAGAAGGAAACCACATGCAACAACGCGCATAACTACTTCATGTCCAAAAAACAGAATGGAAGGGCCTACCAAATTATCACCCAACAAATAAACTAGACATTAATGATTGGAACAAGAATAACATATACCAACCTGACATGTCAATAGATCAATGGCAAAGTGGTGACCAAACAAAGATATGTTATCATCGTTGTCAACTGCTTGCAGCAGCGCTCTTTCAATCTCTCTTCCAGTCATATCAGCAGAATGGACAATTCTGTTGTGAGAATGTCCACCTTCCCTTGCAAGGTGCAGCCTACCATCTTCACCATGGTCAAATGAGGCACCCATGGCAATTAGTTCCTTGACGCGCTCAGGGCCTTCAGTGCAAACTACCTGAAAGAAAACATGAAGGTTAGTAGCTAACAAATAAGAACAACAACTGTAGAAATGCAGGGGGGGAAAATATTGAGAAGCAATGATTCCTTGGAACATGCATTCTGATACAATGGTGAGGCAATAAAATACCTATTGTAATGAAGATGGATGCTAAAACTTACCCTGACAGTCTCTTCATCGCACAGATAAGCCCCTGCAACAATTGTGTCTTTCATGTGACTTTCTACAGAATCAGAGGGGCACAAAACGGCACTAACACCACCTTGTGCATAGTTTGTGTTGCTCTCATGAGGCTCTGCTTTGGTGATAATAGCAACAGAGCCATGCTTCGAAACTTCCAGTGCATACCTTAGACCAGCAACACCGCTGCCAATAATAACGAAATCGAAGAATTTTGTGGTGTCATCTTGCAGGCAGGACAGAGTATAGCCTCTGATAGCGCTGATCCTGTGCCTCACATGATATTGGGAGACAGCAGCAGACTTTGCGCCCATGAAACGAGGCATGCTACCTAGTCTGTAAGCAGAATTAGCATGCTGTATCAGATTAAACAATGCAAAACCATATGACGTGTCGGATCAAAGCCCGCAATTTGCAATAAGAAACTCTGGTCAGTTTTTTAACTGAATCCTACTTCTGTCAATTTGGAATTTCTACACTGCTGCTTCAGAAATTAGTAAAAAAAAAACTGTGGTGAACAACCTGAAGCAATGATAATCGAATGTCTGGGAGTTAACAACTTGATTAAGAATGATACATAGTCGATAAAGAAAGCAAGGGAGGCTAGTAAACTGCACTAAGCAACTGAGATCATTTTAAAGAAAAATTAAGAAAGGAAATCGGCATGAAGAACATCTTGACAGTAGCAACTTCACCTGGAGATATCAAGCTGGGCGCATCTTCTGAAAGAGAGAAAAGGCACTCCAGAAGCTTGCATGTGCCCTTTGTCGACATGCATCGCCCCTGCGCATTGCAGGCTTGCAAAGCCGTTGGTCAGGTTCGCCATCCCGGCCTGCTTTTGCGCCTGCAAAAACGAAACCAGAGCACGAGGAGACTGATCAAGAACCGGATTTCACAGAGTGGAAGCAACAAACGAAAGAGTAATCCCGAGGAACAACAACAGCAAAAGCAAGAATTCTGAGGAACAACAAGGCAACGAAATAGGTTTCTGATTGTAGGATCGCTCCGCGGGCAAGAGGAGGAGATCTAATCGTCGCCGCCGATAACAGCATCAGCTTCAGAAAGATCGGATCAGGGAATTGAAAACCAAACAGGTCGCGGCTCGTAGGAGGAGAAGAGCAGCTCTCACCTCTGTATCTATGCAAGAAAAACTAGCTGCTGCTCCTGGCTCCAATGGCAAGAAGATTGTGGGCAGGAGGCGGCTACGAAATTGAGGCGGGCGCTGCGGGAGAAGAAGCGCTCCAAGGGCACGGCCTTTGGGCCTCCGAAGAGCGGGGGCGAAGAAGGAGCGGACGGACGGAGGTGCAGCGTGCGTGGCCGGCTCGGCAGGTAGCTGTGTTTATTGCGGAGGTGGGAGGGAGAGAAGAAACGGGAGAAAGGGAGGGGAGATAGAGAAAGGGACAAGTTGGGAGAGGAAAAAGGGGAGCGAGGAAGAGATGGCTGTGCCTGCTTGCTCAAAGAAAGGCTAGGCGAGGAAAATTCTTGGCATCCCGAGGCGCCACATCGTCGCCGACGAGACGACGACCGATGGCGCCGCCGCCGCCTCGTGCGGTGTCTCTCTCTTTTCGCCTGGGCCGCGCAGACGGAAGGTTCACCGGATCTTGGCGTTGGCGACGTGGGGCCCGGCCGGCACGCTTTTTGCCTTCCGGGGACGGCGCACCTGCGGGGCCCGGAGAATCAAGGCGTGGGGCGCCGCCGGTGGTGCCGTCGTAGGTGGTGGTGGGGCGGAGTGGGAGTGGTGGAGGGAACGCTGACTTTGGACGGCCAATTCCTCGATGCCGATTTTTGAGCAGATTTTCGAACACAATTTTGAAGGCATTCCTCGAGGCCTTGTTCATTTCCTCACAGTTCCCATGCATCCCAGTTGAGAGGGATTGAAGAGGATTTTGACTTGTTAGAGATTTAATCTCTTCCAATCTCTTGAACCGAACATGACATCGTTTTGATACAAAGATTTTTGCAAGAGTTTTGGTAAAATAGTCTTATTCATTAAATATTCTGGTCTTGAAAAACAAACCAGGCAACAACCTTATAAACATTAATAAAAAATAAAAATATGGTTTGGACATCTTTGATTGTGTATAAGTTTCTTGATATCAAGATTTTTTTTCCCAACACTATAGGCTCTAAAAAGCCCTAAAGTTCATATTTTAGCTAGGTTTCCAACACTTTAACCGTCATCATTTCATTAATTGACAATTTCATAGTACAATCAAATTGCATCTTTCAAGAAAGATACAGCATAGGGATCCTTTTCCTCACTTTGGAGTCACGTGTAGCCAAAGAACACATGACACGTGAAAGCGGAGACCAAGAAGTATGCGAGTTAACCGGTTTAAATGGTTTGTACGGTATGCTTGTCGTGATTTTGGCTAACTTTAAACTACATTTAATCGGGCATGCATGTGCATGTCAAAAACCTAAACAAAGAACCACGCCGCATCATATTCATATCTAATCCACACGCGCATGTAAAGACACCAGAAATGTAACGGTTATTCCATAATTTTTTTCTTGTTCTTATCCACTCGTAACGCTGCCATATTTAGCATGTGCATGACTCCGATGGAACCTAATGAAACAAATATAATTTGTGAACTTACGTTTTTTATGCATGTTTATTA
>CM014270.1:3948983-3961992 GCA_004135705.1 Alloteropsis semialata | reverse complement strand
TCCGGGAGGCGTTTTTAAGGTTTTACCCCGTAGCTCGCCGACGTAACCGGTCTGACCGGTCAGCGCGGAGGCAGCTGCAATCTGATCCTTTGCGACCCGCGCGAACTAGCGCTCTCATGTGTTGACCGTATTCTGCGTCAACAGGAGCGTTTCGTGCGCACTTGGCTCGCTCCTCCAGTATAGCATCAGCAGCCAACATCTCGTCCTCAGGGGTGAAGTCGTTCGTGATGCTGACTCAGCCGTCTTGCCCTTCATCATGCCACCAAAGGCCTGGCAGGCCAGGTCCAGTAGCCCATCCATATTCAGCTCGTACGCAGCCTGAAAATTAAATGCCCATGATGCATGTTATTCTAACCAAATATAATCTTAGGATAGATGCACAGAATTGAGACGCAAAAACTCGGATCCAAAAAACAAGGTATCCTACCATCATGAGGCAGCGAAGCGTAGCCGGGTCAACCTTGACGAAATCTGCGTCCCAGTTCTTGAGCCGTCGGCGGCGGCCTCGCTGACGAAGAAGGAGCGGTGGACGGCGTGCATGGAGCAGTACTCGAGGACTCTGCCGAGGATCTTCGAGCCGACCTTGAGCACCGGAACGCTACTACCGTCGGAGCAGCAGGCCAGCAGCAGTTGGCCTGGACCACAAACATGATCGTCGGCGACTGCTTGGCCACCGCCTCTTCCACCGAGAACAGCACGCCGTCGGAGCTCTTGAACCTCCTTCCTGGCCCCATCCGCCACCAGGAGGACCTCCTCGCCCACCTCGAATACCTGGCCGCCTGTCCCCTTGAGGACCACCATCTTCTTGCCGCGTCCTCCCCCACCCAAGACCTCAGCACCGCTGCCTCGTCCACCTCGAACCGCGGGCCCTCGGGTGGCAGGATCCTATACTTCCTCAGGCCCATCGGCACCGCCATTGGCGTTGTAGATGCGATCGAAACCCTAGCAGGTTCTCCGGCGCGGCGCGAGGTCGAGAGAGACGAAAAAGACGGGGGAATTTTTGTTTCTTTGGCGTGGCGGTGATCGCTGATCAGGCAGGGCAGCGCGACAAGCATGGGAGGCAAAGCGTGACGCGCGTCTCGTCTTCTCGTGTGTGAGGCAGACCGCTCTGGAAACGGAAGCGTAAATTGCATGGGCTCGGTTTTCTTTTAATGCGAGGGCCGTATTTTTGTCGGCCCAACAGGAAGGGCTCCGAACAACTCGGCCCAGCAGTTTACGAGCTCGATCAGCAGACAGTTTCCAATAGCATCATAAACTGCCCCAAACTATTTTTGGTTCAAATAACCCTCTAAACTGTATCAATTGGTTCAACTTACCCCTCAGTTGAATTTTTCTTTTTTTATCTCCACATACAAATAGAGTTTTAAGTTCAAATTTTGCGGCGTGATAGCTGAAATCATAACGTATGTTAGAAAAATATATTATGATTTTTTTAGTATTATTTTAATAGGCTAGTAGATTTAATTTTAAATTAATTATAAGCCGTATAAAAACTAAGTACAGAAAAATTGTATGATATTTTTTTAACATAATGCACGATGCTATCTATCATCCTACAAAATTGGAACGTAAATCTCTATTTGTGCGTGGAGAAACAAAAAAGACAAATCCTACTAAGGGGTAAATTGTACCAATCGGCAAAGTTGTGGATGTAAATTGAACCAAAAAATAGTTCAGGAGGTTATGTAGACTTTTGACCATAGTTGAGGGGGTAATTTAGACTTTTTCCTTTTTTTTGACCACGTGCTTATCACCTATTTCATTAAGATAAGAAGAAAGTTTAAAAACACCAACAACACACAATAAGAAACCACAACAACACCAACAACAAAGATAACAACATAACACTCAAGGTAGGACAACAACCACAACATCTACAACAAACTAAACACATCATTTGGGGCACTCGTCCAATGTAGCATCACATACATCATTTGAGCTTCTTAAAGAGCTTTGGTTGGTGCTAGCATGTGCTTTTCTACAACTACAACAAACTAATTTTAGCACATGCTACACCGGATGGAAGTGACTACGCACACATTTGCAGACGCGTAACCAGTAATCAAAATATTATTATCATCGTTCTCGACTCTCTGACACGTTTCTGAAAGAAAACAAAAACACCCTTTTGACAGTCGAAATATTATTATCATCCCTAAACTGAAAGCCTACACTTCAATTTTTGTCAAAATTAAAGAAAAAGGTGGTTTGCAGCACCATATCCAAGAAACTGCACTGAAGATTTATATGATTCCAAAACCTGACAATCTTCCAGCTCAAATTCCAATTTGTCAATTTTAAACTTAACTAGGTTCGTGCCCGTGCGTTGCTACGGGAAGGAAATAAAATTGTAGAAACGATAAAATTGGCACGCCAAAAAAACCATGCTTATTTAGATTACCAAATATGCGCCACAAGACGCGCATAGACACATATTTTATAATTCAAACGAATACAAAAAAATATGAATGGTCGTACAATATGACTCTAACAAATCACCAATACTTTGAAAAAGTTCATCCAACACTCTAGTTCTCTCGAAAACAAAACTATTTTAACATGATTGAAATTATCTGACTAACATCTTTATTTTATTTTGTATTTTTATCTGGCTAAGATATTTTTTATATCAGACGGTAGTAGTTTCATGTAGACATTCCGTGCCCGTGTTGCTACTGGAGGAAAAAATTGTGAACACAATAAAATTTGGTAAAAAAACACGTGCATTTGGGTCAACAAATAAAAGTGACAAAGGCCACACAAAGCAACGGGTTCAAACAAAATTCAAAGCAATATTAATATAATTCAAACAGATAATTAATATTTTGAATAATTCAACAAAACCACACAAAATTGAAGTTTGACCATCTCATGACGAAGCAGAAACAAGATACTTACAGTACGGTTGGTGACAAAGAAGGTAATCACCAACAATCTGTACTTCCTTGGCTAGAGTCTATGTACAAATATAATGGAACAAACAGTAAATTAGATCAAGCAGACAAACCTCTAGTCTCCGGTGTATCCAGCCTTCTCAATGGCAGTCTTTTAAGAACTTGAGTCCTTCCTTGTTTTCCTACAAGGCAGGAAAGGGGGGAAATTAAATCATATGGCCACAATATTAATTCTAGTTTCCCATTAAAATATTAAATCATATGGACGCACGAAAAAACGTTGCCATTTGCTTCTTTTTAGTTGTAGAGATGTTTGTAAGCATGTGGGCAGTATAAAAAGGATCAAAAATGATTTTAGTGAATTGGTCCACAGGGCAGCACAATTATTTAGTAGCAAAGCACTTTCCAAAACTCTGGCATGCTGGAGACCAATCATTCGTGAGCCGTACTGAACGGAAGCAGTTACCTCTTCAGGAAATCCATCCTCACGTGTTTGGGGAATGTTCAAGAGATGGCCAGCCTGTATGAGATAACCATCTTCAGTTTCAATCTTGGTGTAGTCTGCTACTTTCCTGTTTCCCTTTGAGGACGATGCTCCTTTCCTGTTCGCAGAGTACACACAGCAGACAGCACCTTGAGATCGCACTACAGTGCAAACTGAAACCATTGAATTCTTCAAAATGTGAAAAAATTTCCTTTCTACTGAGTATATGGCAGCTTAGATGCATCAAATAGGCATAAATAAAATAATTGTAGAATAAGGCTTTCTTAATAGACATACTCACTGAAGTTTTATTCAAGCTTTCATTCTGTCATTTAGAAATCTTTAGGACAATCATATTCAAATAACTACATGCTCATAGATACACAGATTCAATAACTACAAGGTGCTCAAATTGGAGCTAATACACATGTTCATGTTCAAACAATATACCTGCTTAGGATAATGGTAAGCCCCTGCATCTACCCAGTTCAAAAAATCTTTGGTTCTGGCATTTCGAGAACAAACTTTGGCCAGGCACAAATAATCACAAACCGTTGTGCACTATGACACATGAAAGATCATGGCAAATATGCACCACAAATCACAGTCATGCAAGTAAACAAGTTGATCGTATACTAAATTTACCATCACCACATTCAGCAGATCTGGGACGCGTTGAGGATATCTTTGAGCATCTGGAAGAGCTACCTTTGATGCTTTAAACATGACAAAGCTAGCAGTAAACAAAATAAAAAGAAACATACAATTTTGTAGGCTCACTGCAAACATGACAAAGCTAGCAGTAACCAGTTTGTGGTGCTTTACAAATGGCTTGAATCAGAGGGGTGCTAGTCAAGCAATTCAACTGACCTGAAGAAATCAATTGAAAATGAAACTCCCAACTCCAACTGGACACATATATCTTGCAAATTGACCATTATAAAGCACAACAGAAATTTTGCAAGTACCTCAACATTGTTAAGCCACTGAATCTTCCAGACTTGAGATGCTCTTGGACAGCTAGCAATATCAATATCCTCCATTGTAGTACTCTCCATCAATCCACAAGAATCCTCACTGTCTTGATTCTTTAGACCTTGTTCTTAATAAGAGCAGGATGAGCAGTGGTAATTCAAGGAGAATGGACCCAGCCAAAGAAGAATACATTGTGTCAAGTCCTTTTCACTTCAGACGACAATATTCATAGGGTAATCAAATCTGTCTGAGGCAATATAGAATGACCAACCTTGAGGAGCAGACAGGAGTACATCTTCTAGGCGCTGACTTTGTGCTATTGCTCCGGCATGGCCTCCTGCTCCTCAAATCTTGACGAACTCCGCCCGCAGCTAGTAGACCTAGGGTTGCCAAAGTGCTCGCAGATTAAAAAATCATCAAAAGAACACCACCAACGGATCAGCATATCTCCTCAATCTCAGGGGCATATCAACAAGCACATCAAAAGAACGCCACCAATGGATCAGCGGCAAGCTCACCTACCCTTTTTTTATCTGGTGTGGATGTCTACAGCGTAGACCTAGAACTCCATGCAGTGGCTCCACATTCGGATACAATGCTCGAATTCGACGACACACAAGCTCTAGACGGTGAGGTGGCAAATCCAGTAAAAATGTCTCAGAAATTATTCTTTCTTCCCCTACTAACCTATCACAACCATCCAATAGTCCTACACATAAACATAACATGAGTGACGGATTCAGGCAAAAAGATGAAAGGCATGAGTAAATATGGATATTAGAAGATAAGACGCCTCAGAAATTTGTATGAACAATTGTAAAAAAAAACCTGAATATTTTTTAAAATAAACATCTCTGTACATGAACACATATGAGTTCAATGCCTTCCAACATGTTCCATAGAAATTCGCTTCAAAAGCAAATGGATCGAACTTCCAAACAATGATATCCATCTATTTGCATCATGAGTAACCAATTTTGGCCAAATTCTACTGAGCTCCGTGGGCAAAATTTTTTTTCCATTCTTAAACCCTAGGTTTTGGTGAGCTTGAAATCTATGGAAGAAAGGAAAGGGGTACTGAGACCTCGCTGTTGTAGAGGCACCAAGGTGAACATCTTCTTCTTGGACCTGACCTCCCGCATGCATTCAGAGATTGTGGATGAGGAAGTTGGTCCGGTGGCGACGCGATCTCGGCAGCTGCGCTTCAAGCATGGGGTTAGGAGGCCGAGTCATGGATTCGGTGCAGGTAGGGACTCGAGTCACCTCACCTCGTGGCGTTGGAGCCTTGCGCGCACAGAGAGGTCCGCTCCTGCCGCTGATCTACGCCTGAGTTTTTCCGATGGCGGTGAGGAGGACGCGACCAAAGACGCCGCCGGCTCACCTGGCGGCGTCTGGCGGAGTGCGGGGACCGGTGACGGGCGGTGACTGGGGGTGGGCAGCGATCGAAGCGCGTCTGGCCCTCCGGCGCCGCCACAATGTCCCTGCCGCTGGTGGGGGGCGAGGCGGATGGGACAGGAGGCTGCGCTCTAGGGGCCAAAGCGGAGGGAAAAAAGGGCAACGGATCAGGAGCAAACCAACCTTTCCGTGTAAACTATACAAACTTCAATCTGGACCACATGATCTTGATCCAAGGGGGCGCGTAGAGAGAAGTGGGAGAGGGGATTTGCAAAAGTGATCTTGCTGTGATTAAGGGTGGGCGGTGATTTTGCAAATTCCTCCTCCCACCTCTCTCTACGCGCAGATCATGTGGTCCAGATTGAGGTTTGCATAATTTGCATGGTGAGGTTGGTTTGCACCTGATACGTTGCCGGGGAAAAAAGCAGGGAGGAGGGGGTCAGAGGGGATGGAATGGCCGGCGGCGGCGATGGAGGGAAGGCGAGGAGGAGAGCAGAGGAAAAACGGATCGCGGGGCTCACGGCTGAGGAGGCGGGGAGAGATTGGAGGAGCGAAGGACGAAGGGTGTGGGATGATTTTCGTCCGAGCGAGAAAGGTGCGGGGTTTGCGGCGTCGTCGCGGAAAATCAGAGTCACGCGCGAGGGAGCGTGGGAGCGGAGCGACGAAACATCGTAGGGGGCGCGGAGGCGAAAAATAACCGAGAATTTGGTTTTTTTAGAGTAGAGAAACAGGACAGCATAAAAATTCTATTACGATACAATCAACCTATAGCCTCAACATAGCAATATATATTGCCTTGTCATCGCATTGATTGACTGAAGACAAGATACTGTAAGGAAAAAAAATTCTCTCAGTATACTGATGGACGTGTTCGGCAGCCGGGACAAAAAAAAATTGTCCCCAAATACTGTCGCATGCATGGAGCCCTAAACGAAGTTTATTTACAAAACCTTTTCACAGATGAGTGCAACTTTGCGCGACGAATCTACTGCACCTAATTAATCCATGATTTGCTACAGTAATGCTACAGTAATCATCCTCTAATCGTGCGGTCAAAGGCCTCATTAGATTCGTCTCGCGAATTTGACAGGGGTTGTGGAGGTAGTTTTGTAAACTGACTTTATTTAATGGCAACGTATCAGGTGCAAACCAACCTCCCCGTGCAAACTATGCAAACCTCAATCTGGACCACATGATCTTGATCCAAGGAGGCACGTAGAGAGAGGTGGGAGGGGGGATTTGCAAAATCACCGCCCACCCTTAATCACAGCAAGATCACTTTTGCAAATCCCCCTCCCACCTCTCTCTACGCGCCCCCTTGGATCAAGATCATGTGGTCCAGATTGAGGTTTGCATAGTTTGCACGGGGAGGTTGGTTTGCACCTGATACGTTGCCTTATTTAATACCTGTAATTAGTGGTCGGGAAAAAAAAATTTGTCCGAACACCACCAATAGAACCTCTTTAAACCCGCCGGACTCCCCGGCCGGCCACGGTGGACACGATAGCAAAATTAACTTTCACCGTCCAATTTCAGATTTACGGTTCTCGTTTTACCTTGGGCGGTTGGGCCCTCGCCTCTCCTCCGCACGCTGCGGTAAAAATATCTTCGGAAGACTCGCGAAACCGGGAGCGTGTTCGGAAGACTCGCGAAACCGGGAGTCGTGTTCCTCACCATCGTGCTCCTCTTCCCCCTCCTGCGAATCTGCGATGCTGCCCATGCCTGGGTCGCCCCCTCCTGGTCTTTCCTCTGCGGCTCAGCCCAAGTGTGCCCGCCCGCCTCGTCTCTGCCGGCGCACACGACATTGCAGTGTTCACCATGTCGCTGCGCCTCCGTCCCTCTTCAGCCTCGCATATGGCCGCCGGCGGAGGCTCAGTCGCCTCACCTCATCTCGGTCGCCATCCAGCGTCTCCCTCGCCGTATCGCGCCACCCAGGTTTCAGCCATGGTTTTCTCCCCTTCTCTGGTTTCTAATCTCATGTCTCCTACGATGTTCTGTCCCCACCTGAACAGATTAACCTCGTGGTGCCTCGTTCGATTGCAGCATGCTCCTCCGCTTCGCTTGATGTTCATCGTCTTCCTCGGCGGAGCACATCCCCTCCGCTAGCTGCCTCCCCCTCTGGCCAGCCGTCGGCAGAGCGCGGTCCTTCGGCCTTCGCGCCAGCCTCCGTGGTCGCCTGCCTCTGGCAGAGCGCGGGCACCTCCATGCCGGCTTACTCCTGTGCGGATCTTTTCCACCTTGGAGCCGGCAGACCTCGACTGGCCCTATGGCTGGAGGCGCTCAAGCATGGTGCACGTGCAGGATGAGGGAGCCGAGGAGAGGGAGGTGGGCACAGGGCTCAACGCGTCGACATAGATGAGGATGGGGCCGCCGAGACCGGAGCTGAGCAATAGGGCCGGCCACCACTATGCTTGAATTTAGGGGAGGTGAGTGCTTAGCTTCTTGATTTGGGAACGCATGCTTATCTTTTTTTTTTGCGATGAACATGCTGATCTGTTTGCTCTGCTCGTTGACCCGTTCGTCTGAAGAAAAAAAATGGCGATGAACATGCTGATCTGTTTGATCTGTTTTTTTTTTGGCGATGAACACATGCTGCTTTGAACGAGGCCGGTGTGTTGCTGCTGCTTGCATCTCGCAAGCAAAATTTGGGATATGGCCAGTTGTACTTGGTGGCTATGGAGCTCAGATTGGAGAGGCAAGTAGGAGAAAGATGACCTTCTGGTTTGCCTGTGCTTGAATGCAGCAGATATGACAAGAGCAGGCAGAGAGGACGCCAGCGCGGGCGATGTCGGCGCTGATGTAGATCCTCTCGCTGACGTGCTTCTCCAGACTGGGCTCCCTTACTCATCCTAGCTGGGCTCCGGCAGCAGTTGTCCCTATTCCAGTGGAGGTGAAAGGAGAGATGAACGAGAGAGACGAGGAGTAAGGAAGAAGACAGGTAATTTTGTCACAAAACTTTGAGAAACATGGTAAAGGGGCAAGTAATGACATACTTCAAGTACCTACACAATTATATTGGCATGGTTACAGTTACAATTAGATGAATAATAAAGGTGGATCTCCAAAACATGAGACTATCAGTGGCATGGATCAGATTAACCCCTATTTTTATACTGAAATGATCTTGGAGGTATTTTGATGTCTTATCAGTAAGGATTCATTCTTGGCGGTGCAAATTGTACATAACAATCCAGAAACATGGTTACTCTATTGTCAGATTCTCTTTTGGGGCTGATCAAAACACCATTATTTTTACAATGTCATAATCATATGCTTCTTTTTCAAAATTTGGCAATGTGGGGCTATGGCTTCTCTAGGATTTGGTGGCATCAAAACTAACTCAAAACTTTTGTATTGCTCCCTTGCGACTGATAACTCTCACTTAGGCTAATTGTAATTGTGTGCAGGGCCAGGTTTTTAGCATAGATTCAGAGATAGACAGGCATCGTAACCTTATATGTGTAGAAGTGACAGTACAAGATCAAGATATGTTCATTTCCTTCCCCTTTTTTTGGGCCCTTTCAATAAAATGAGTGTTTGTTGCAACGATCTTTGTGGGATGTGAAGATATGAATGATTTGTTCCTATTTTTCTCCTGGTCATGGGAAAGGTGAGATGGTTAGTTTGTTTCATGATTGAAAGGTAAAGGTACTACCCTTACATGCCTTCTTTTTGCAGGTTTGGTGGTTCAGTTGTTTTACTTTTACCTGCAGTTTTTTGTAGCAAACCTTTGTCCATGTTGATAGATAAAGTCCTTCAAAGTTGAAGGGTTGATGGCAATGATAATTCACAGTTGAATTATGCTTTCAAAGAAAATTTGGACAGTTACTCTGATATTGATTAATTCTGGACTAACACTGCATTGGTTTCTTTATTTTCTTATGTTTGACCTAGGACTTTAAGAGAACTACCTTTTCTCTCCAACACATTAGGAAACTACTTCATGTCCAGCAAAATTTTAGATAAGGCTTGATCACAAAACTGCAAAGCTACAAAACTAGGAATACACATTGCTGGTTTCCTTATATTCAATTTACCAAGTGTAGCAAAAGTATCATCACTGGATTCTCTCGAATGTAATGAATATCACGATGCACTAGAGTGTTGATTCAATTACTCCAGAATAGGCTGTTGTGAAAAGGAAATAAAATGTTTAGTTTTTTACTTGGCCAGAATCTAACTGCTGGAATGAGGTTATTGGTTAACTAAAGATGGGTAGTATTCTAGGTACCTTGGCAATTTTGAGAGTACCATCTTTAGGGAAAAATTTTGAGAGTACGAGCTAGCATTTAGCAAGTAAGCATTTTATTCCCAGTTCACTTTGATTTTCATGGTTTCTTCTTGTAGTGTAGCATATTTTATAGGCTTCGGACTACAATAATTATTTTCATCACTATGTTCCGGAAGATGCCTATAAGTTTACAAATAAACTATGCGATATGACTCGATATTTAGAAAGCTTTTTTATTTTATTGTCCTTGATGCCTTAAGCTATTAAGTTCTTCTTCAGTTTTGGAAGGCCTGATCTGTTTAGTCCCCCTTATTTAACTCTTTCTATAAATTGCCATATAATATAATGTCATGCAAATAGTGATAACCAATGTGAATGCCGCCATTCCAAAACAAGAGCCGCTTGCCTCTGATATTATTTTTCAATGCTGTGGGAGTGTTAATTAGACTAATTTGGCTTCTACAATATTAAGTTTCCTTAATTGATTTTTAGCTCTACGATCAAACATTGCACCTGAGTAAGGTTTTTTTTATGAAACACCTGAGTGAGGTTACAGCTAGCGCTTTGTGCATTCACAATTAGAATGTCAGGTGCCAAGGCGGGTTCGCTGCCTCGTGATCCATGTGCAGGTATAAAATTTATGTATTCCGTATTGTATTTTACTTTACGTGGCTTTGCTTCCTGGTTGATGAGCCCTAATATCCTTCCATATTTACTTTGCAAACCAGCAGTTATGAAGTTGCTTTATGTGTTCAACCTTTTTGCAGCGTTACACCTTATAACAGGAAGAAAGGCAAGCTTAGCTCTTGGGTATCCATACAGGTATAGAGTTTATGTAGTGCAACTTAGTTCCTCGCTTGTTTTCATATTGTAGCTATTTTGCCATATCACATAAAGTCAAAATTATATATCAATTGAAGTTCTACAAATTCAAAGGCAAAACAGGATCATACCCCATGATAAAATGTATTTTCTAACCAATTTAATTTGATTTGGAGTCTGTTTCTTTTTGAATCCGAAGAAGAACATCCACTGGCCCTAACAGTAGGGCCAAAACGTTCTTAAGAGTTCACAATACATTACAAACCCACATCCATTGGCCCTAACAGTAGGGCCCAACATTCTTATGAGTTCATAATACACTATAAACCCTGTTTGCAATCTTTTTTACTGCATTGTCTCTACAGTTCAAGAGAAATATGAAGCGGAGGGAAACATATCAATATAATTTTTTAGTGACTGTTATTTACAACTGTTAATTTTAATTGGTTTTGCTGATAAAGATTCATGACTTCATTTCTCCACTGCTTTCTCTTATTTCAGATGTCGGTGAAGTGAATGTAGACTACTACAGAGTCTTATACAATAGTAGCATACTAATGTCTGACCCTTAGGAGGTATGTCTCTTCAACCTGGTTGATATATATTTTAGTTCCATAGAAGCACTCGCCTTGGCTGAATGTGGTTGGAGTTTTAGATTGCTATAATATTCTTGTTTTTTTGAACTTAATAATATTCTTGTATGAAAGTAAAAGTTTGTGTTACCATTACTCGCTGCTAACTAATCACCTTACGGTCAGGCAAACAACAACATAGCAGTACGGCGACAACAGCGGTGTTTCTATCCATGCTATCAAATCTAGCCTTTCAATAGTATGATCCTTTTATTTAGTTGTGTTGTAAATTATATGTGCCTATGCCTCTTCATATCAAGGCACTGTGGGACCTCCTTCTCTCGCTAAATTAGCTTGAACATAACATATGTTATGTACTGTATATGAACCTGTATCTGTCATATATTCTTATAAGTTTATATGCATTGTGAGAGAAAAATTGTGCAGCACGACGCGGCGCGCGCCAATCACTAGTGTAATACTACATAGCAATACTACAAATCACTAGTGTAATACTACATAGCAATACTACAAATGCATCTCCCCTGGCTGGCAGGATAGATACTGTAGAACGAATCGGGGAAATTAACACAAGCTGGGTGCAAAACTAAACTTCATCAGCAGCGGCCTGCAATCCACGATCGATCGAGATCCTCCTCCTCCTCCTGACCCTCTCGTCGTCCTCGTCCTCCACGTCCAGCGTGGTGACAGCAGTGGGCGGCGGCAGCAGCTGCTGGCGGCAGAGCGGGCAGGTGGCGTTACGGCGGAGCCACTCGGAGATGCAGTGGTGGTGGAAGGCGTGGGAGCACGGCATCGCCCGGAGCGTCTCGTCGGCGCGGAAGCCCTGCAGGCAGACGGCGCAGCCCGCCCCTTCGCGGAGTGCCCGTCACCTCCTTCAGGCCCAGGACGGCCTCGCTGGTGGCGAGGTCGCGGGCGCGCTTGGCGTCCATACGAGCGACGGCGGCGACGACGGCGGCGGTCACCTCGTTGTCGAACAGGCCGACGGCGGCGGCCAGATCATGGTCGAAGTAGCTCCTCCTGCCGGTTACGGGGATCCACCGCCACGTCATGGCCCTCGGGCCAGTAAGAACAAACCCGCGTCGATATTCTTGGCCTCCCCGGCGGAAACGCGTCGTCGATGACATCGGAGGACTGGTTTTGATTGACCACGACGGGCAGGCGGATAGCTAGGTCAGCAGGGACAAATCGACTCGCAATCCACGATCGATCGATCTGAATCAAATTAGTGAGATTAACATCATCCCTTTTACTTACTTTATATAGGCGAGGCGGTGGCGGTGGCGGCGGCAGCTCTCGTCGGAATCCAATACCCGGAGTCGGAAACGATCTAATGGACCCAACCGATACGATATGGCGGCTTCCTGTCCGATTCAGGGCTAGGGATGGGGGTGGGGATGGATATGGAGAGGCAAAGGGGCGGGAGACGACGAGAGGAGGAGACCGGCGGCGACTCTGCCTCCGCGTCGTCTGCGTCGGGGGGAGCAGCAAACGAATCGGATTTAGTTGGGCTAGCTCTGGGCCGGGGCCACAAAAGGGCAGCCCAACTCTACCTGCTTTGATGTCTCCTCGTCCCGAGTAAACACCTTAGCAAAATTCATACATGTTTGTCAAAGCA
>CM014270.1:3931118-3944814 GCA_004135705.1 Alloteropsis semialata | reverse complement strand
TGCACGCCGTCCACCGCTCCTTCTTCGTCAGCGAGGCCGCCGCCGACGAGCTCAAGAACTGGGACGCAGATTTCGTCAAGGTTGACCCGGCTACGCTTCGCTGCCTCATGATGGTAGGATACCTTGTTTTTTGGATCCGAGTTTTTGCGTCTCAATTCTGTGCATCTATCCTAAGATTATATTTGGTTAGAATAACATGCATCATGGGCATTTAATTTTCAGGCTGCGTACGAGCTGAATATGGATGGGCTACTGGACCTGGCCTGCCAGGCCTTTGGTGGCATGATGAAGGGCAAGACGGCTGAGTCAGCATCAAGAACGACTTCACCCCTGAGGACGAGATGTTGGCTGCTGATGCTATACTGGAGGAGCGAGCCAAGTGCGCACGAAACGCTCCTGTTGACGCAGAATACGGTCAACACACGAGAGCGCTAGTTCGCGCGGGTCGCAAAGGACCAGATTGCAGCTGCCTCCGCGCTGACCGGTCAGACCGGTTACGTCGGCGAGCTACGGGGTAAAACCCTAAAAACGCCTCCCGGAAGGATCCGTCAGGGAGAACGTCGTCAGGGGTGCCCTAGGGTCGGCAGGCCACCTAGGACGCCTTCAAACGTCGCGGAGACGCAGGAAGAACAGCAAGTAGGGTTGGAAAAGCTAGGGTTTGGAGATGCAAAAAGTAAAGGACAAAAGTAGTAAATTGGATAGATTCGATTGTTGTGTGTTCAATCGGCCGAATCCCCTTATATTTATAGGGATGGTAGGTCTTGTCCCGCAAGGAAACCAAGTTACAACTCGTTACAATCTCGGAATCCAATTTTTAGAGTCCTAGTCGGATTACAACTCAGGTGACCGGTCTGACCGGTCCCCCGCACCGGTCAGACCGGTCCGGGCGTGATCAGCTTCCCGCGCCGTCTTCTGTCTTGCTCATGTGCCGCCTTTGCCTTGTTCTATGCGCCGTCTTCTGTCTTGCAATCCTTCTGGTCTTCATGCCAATTTTGGTTGTCAACATATGCCCCCTGTTTTTTGGTAAAGCTTGCGTACCATAAAACATGCTAGTACCAAAATTGTCATCTAAGGGCGATGTCTTAACATAATTCATCGGCCATAATATTTTTCTAAGGGCGATATCCAAATATCGGCCGTTTGCCACTTTATGCCTCTTGCCAAACACTTGGATAGTACTTCTTTAAGTACCTCCCATTTAGTGCCTTAGGCAAACGTCCTCCTTGCAGTGTCTCCACCATATAGGAATTCCCGCCATTGATCTTGAATATACGATAAGGACCTTCCCAACTTGGAGACCACTTGCCGAACTTATTATATTTAGTACCAAGTGGCAATATTGTCTTCCATACTAGATCACCAACTTGAAAAATGTTCTCTTTCACCTTCTTGTTGTATGCTCTAGCAACTCTGATCTTGTCTTTCTCAATTTCCTTAAGAGCTTGCAAACGCTTATCGGTCACTTCATCAATGTTGTCTATCATCAAGTCATAATAATCACCAACCGAAAGTTATTCTGTTTAGCAAGTCTATAAGCGTCCAGATTTACCTCTACGGGCAAAACGGCCTCTTGTCCATAAACAAGCTCAAAAGGAGTAACCTTAGTGGCACCATGTCTAGATATGCGATGAGCCCACAAAGCTTCAGACAAACACTTCATGCCACCTTCGGGGATGTTCCTCTATCTTCTTCTTGATCAACTTAATCAAAGTCTTGTTACTAGACTCGGCCTGTCTATTGGCCTGAGCATAGTATGGAGATGAATTGAGCAACTTGATCTTATACATATCGGCAAAAGATCGCACTTCCTTAGACATAAAGGATGTGCCTTGATCCGTAGTTAAAGTTTGTGGAATGCCGAATCTGTGAATAATATGCTCAGTAATAAACTCAATTACCTCCTTGTGGGTCATATTCTTGAGAGGAATCGCTTCGGTCCATTTAGTGAAGTAATCTGTAGCAACCAACACGATGCGGTGACCCTTTGAAGAAGAAGGATGTATCTCTCCAATAAAGTCCAATCCCCATCCACGAAAAGGCCATGGTTTAATAATAGGATGAAGCAATGCAGCAGGTACCATCTGAATATTTCCAAATTTCTGACATTCCTCACATCCCTTGTAGTAACGAAAACAATCGGCCATCATAGTAGGCCAATAGAATGCAGCTCTCCTAAGTAACCACTTCATCTTAGGAGCCGATTGATGCGTTCCACAAATTCCTTCATGAACTTCACCCATGGCCACTCTAGCTTGATCAGCACCCAAGCATTTAAGCAATAAATCATCGGCGATGCGACGATGCAACTCATCGTCAACTAAAATATATTTGAAAGCCAAACGCCGAGTTTTCCTGTCTGTTCCAGAACTAGGATTTCTTAAATACCTGATAATGGGCGCTCTCCAATCATCCAATTCGGCTTTTGTAATTTGAGGATTTTCAGCAGCCGAATTTGAATCAGCAGACGCCTGACCGGTCTGACCGGTTCCTGCATCGGTCTGACCGGTCGCTATGGACTCGGAACCGGTCTGACCGTTCCGGGCACCGGTCTGACCGGTCTGGCTTTGTTCTGCTGCAAGCGCTAGAACTTCACCATTGGCAATAGCAATCAACGGCCTTTTCTTGTGAAAGTGTCTTTTCTGGACATTATAGCCTGATGCTTGCTGCGCCAAAGTATTAGCTCTAGGATTCTCACATCTTGGAACATGATATATGGTGAATTCATCAAAATAAGGTAAGATATCAAGGCACTTGTCAAGATAAATATTTAGTGAATCTTCTAAACATTGACAAACCTTAGATACTTGCTGCACAACCAGTAATGAATCACCAAAAGTTTCAACATGTTTTACTCCCATGTCATGCAAAATTTCTAATCCGAATAATAGGGCTTCATATTCGACTTGATTATTTGTGCACTCAACTTCTAATCGGCTAAGAGCTTCAAAAATAGCCCCATTAGGAGAAACAAGAACAATTCCAATACCACATCCGTTCTTGCAAACCGATCCATCAAAGTGCAATTTCCATGGAGTAAAAGTCATGTAATCAACCTCTAAATCATGCTTATCATTAATCCGATGTTCAACAATAAAATCAGTTACAATTTGGCCTTTCATAGACTTCAAAGGTTCACAAGCCAAATCATATTCAATAAGAGCATATGCCCACTTACCGATTCTACCACTCAAAATCGGTCTATGCAACATATACTTTATAACATCGGCTTGACATGCCACAATGCAAGTACTAGACAATAAATAATGCCTCAACTTTGTACAAGCATAATATAAAGATAAGCATAATTTTTCAACAGGTTTGTACCTTGTTTCTGCATCCAAAAGCCTTCGACTCAAGTAAGTAATGATATGCTCCTTGCCATTTGTTTCTTGAGTCAAAACAGCTCCAATAACATTATCTTCGGCCACAATATAAAGCCTAAATGGCACCCCATTCTTAGGCGCTTTGAGAACAGGCGGCGAAGACAAATATCTCTTGATCTCATCAAAGGCCTCTTGCTGCTTTGCCTCCCAAGTAAAATCGGCTTCATTCTTTAACCGAAGTATAGGAGTAAAAGCATTAACTTTCCCGGACAAGTTAGAAATAAACCTCCTCAAGTAATTAACCTTGCCCAAGAATTTCTGTAAATCATGCTTGCAAGTAGGCGCTTTGATCTTCTCAATAACACCAATTTTCTTAGGATCTATCTCTATGCCTCTTTCATGAACCATGAAGCCTAAGAATCTTCCAACCGATACACCAAAAGCACATTTCAATGGGTTCATCTTCAGACCATACCGACGCATTCTTTCAAAGGCAAGACGCAAATCAACCAAGTGAGAATTTAATCCAGCCGATTTGACAACAATATCATCAATATAGACTTCTAGGATAACACCAAGTAAGTCATGAAAAATCAAATTCATTGCTCTTTGATAAGTAGCGCCGGCATTCTTTAAACCAAAAGTCATCACAACCCATTCAAATAAACCAACAAAGCCGGGACATTTAAAGGCCGTTTTGTATACATCTTCCTCGGCCATAAAGATTTGATTATATCCCGCATTGCCATCAAGAAAGCTAATAACTTTGTGTCCAGAAGCATCATTAATAAGCATATCGGCTATAGGCATAGGATATTCATCTTTGGGAGTCGCTCTATTAAGATCTCTAAAATCAATGCACACTCTAATTTTATTAGAACTTTTCTTCTCAACAGGCACAATATTAGAGATCCATTCAGCATAGCGACATGACCGAATAAACTTAGCTTCAAGCAAACGATTAACCTCTTCTTTTATGCGATCATAAAACAAAGGATTAAATCGTCTATTGCCCTGTTTATATGGCCTAAAACCAGGTTTAATCGGTAAACGATGTTCAACTAATTCACGACTTAAACCAGGCATCTCATGATACTCCCAAGCAAAGCAATCAGAATATTCTTTCAATAACTCGATTAATTCAGCCTTATAATCGGCTTTCAAATTTTGATTTACAAAAGTCGGCCTTGGTACAGAACCATCACCTATGTCTACCTTTTCTAAAGGATCAGCCGACGTAAATCCTTGTCCTAACTTCTCTACTTCTTCAAAATCATTAATGGCTTCACATGCATCGTTTATATTGGACCGATAATGCTCCACCCTTTCTTTTAACCACTTCTCGCTTGTATCCATCTACTCTTCATGATCTGAATCAACCGATTTTTGAACCGGCCTTAGAGCAGCGGACACAAAACCATCCATGGTACAAGCAAGGAACTCAAAGTCCGAAATATCAATTCCGGTCAAGCACTTGACATTATCATGAGTTCCCAAGATAGATGCATCGGCCATAGCAACACATGCCGAAGTATCCGCATGAACAACCTCAACTTCGTCACCAACCCATTGAATTAAGCATTGATGCAAGGTAGAAGGCACACATTGATTTGCATGAATCCAATCGCGTCCCAAAATAACACTGAAGTTACCTTGCACCTCCGTGACGAAGAAAGCAGTTGCTAGCGTTTTGCTCCCAATAGTAAGCTCCAAGGATGCAACTCCCTTGGCACTCATCGGTTCTCCTCCTCCAACGCCGCTGATCGTCATGCTTGTCTTGATGAGCTCGCTGTCCAAACCTCCCAATTTCTTGTACAAGGTGTATGGCATGAGGTTCACAATAGCACCACCATCGACAAGCATCCTAGAAATCGGCCTCCCTTTAATATGACCCTTCACATAGAGAGCTTTCAGATGGTTGTCCGATTCTAAGGGCCTCTGAAACACAGCGTTCTTAGGAGCAAAGTCAACTTGAGCCATTCTCTCATCATCTCCGACAAAGCAATAGTCGGCGTTCAAGTAGATAACATTGACGTCCATGTCCGTCCTGCTGAGTGAAGGCTCATAGTCAACAGCATCATCATCATCACCCATCTGAACATCTGTAATTGCAGTGGGTGGAATTGAAACCTTAGCCGAAGACGAAAACGCATCGGCCACTGATTCCTCAGGCGCAACCGGTCTGACCGGTGACACCTGACCGGTCTGACCGGTCCCAGTTGCCGGAACTGGAATAGGCGGTGACCGGTCTGACCGGTCTCGGCCATGTTAGCCGAGTTGGCTGCAGATGGCTCGGCCTTTTCTGGTTCTTTAGCCTGATCATCTTGAGCACCAGAACCATCCTTGGAACCTTGATCAGATGGCGGAATTATCGGCTTGGCCTCATTGAACCACTCCTCCCTCTTCTTAGCCGATTCTTCCTCTTTTTGCTTTTGTGTACGCAACCGCTGCAACCTCCTCTTTTGAGAATGAGTTAAACCAGGAGGACACCACTTTGGCTTCGTGTACTGCGGCAACGGCACCTTCTTCACCTTTTTTACGGCCGATGTGCCAATAACATTGGGTGCATCTGCCATTGATGAATCAACTGCCATAGAGCCAATTTGAATCACACTCTTCACAATTGGCTTTGGGACAGCAGGTGCAGGCTCTTCTCTCTTTTGCACGGGGCGATACTCTTGCTTGGCCGGCTCCTTGCCCGGCCTCCTCTGGTAACCGGTCTGACCGGTTGGCGGCACCGATCTGACCGGTTGCTGCTGCTGAATCGCAGGCACCGGTCTCTGCTGAACACCGGTCTGACCGGTCCGTGCTGCTGGGGCACAAACGCCGGTCTTGGTTGAAATCCTACAGGCCTAGGTTGTGGTGGATTCATCCTTGCATGAACAGGAACCCCAGGCCGTGGTTGGTTTGGTGCAGGACAGTAAGGCACGTACATTATACCATCCCTCCAAATAAGCTGAGGAGGGGGAGGTGGAAACGGCCTCCATGGCCTGGAAGGACCAACACCATTAGATGAGCTTGGACCCTGATTCCACTGTCCTTTTGGTGCCTTCATCATACCAGAATTCCTTGGTGGTGAGCTTGGTCTCTTTTTTGGTGGTCGATCTTGTTGAACGGCCGCATTGTGCATGTGCTTCGCCATGACTTGATCAAAGGTTGCCTTCGGCTTGAAAGTTTTCCCCTGATCTTTGTCCTGGTTGGTCTTCCAAGTTCCCACTTCAGGACGCTTAGGCACAAAGGTTCGGACCGGCCTCTGGGCCGGACCGGTCTGACCGGTCACAGCAACCGGTCTGACCGGTTCCCCCTGGGCAGCAGGAGCAGCCGGTCGTTGATCCCGTGCTTGAGAGCTTGATTGCCCCTCACTTCCAGAATTCTTCACTGTAATAGTAAAGATCTTCCTTCCATTAGGAGTCTGCTTCATCACAACCTCTCTTCCAAGCACTTTGTCAGTTTCCATCACCTTCCTAGGTTCACCAATCACAACATTCTTGCCTCCTGTCGCATCGGCATTGTCGGGCCGAACCAACATCTTGGCATCCTGTAGATCCATGGTATTGACCGTCATGTTGTTGACCGGAAACGGGCGCTTGTCAACTTGCATCTCACTCAAACTCAATCGTCCATCATTTAAAGCCGATTGAATCTGTCGACGAAAGAAATTGCAGTCGTTAGTTGCATGAGAAAATGAATTATGAAATTTGCAATAAGCACGCCATTTTAACTCCTCGGGTGATGGAATTGTCGGATATCAATATCCGACCCTCTCACCGACGGGTGGGACCACGCAGTTTCGGGAATAAGATGGACATAGGGAAACCCGCAAACAAGGATAATATCAGGTCAGGGGAGGATCGATTTTCCCCTGACTCGACTGACCTGATTCTGTCCCGGCCGACCTATGTCCGCCTCAGACGACTCCCGTCCGCCTCGGCCGACCCCCGTCCGCCTCGGCCGACCCTCGTCCGCCTCGGCCGACCGTCCGCCTCGGCCGACCCTCGTCCGCCTCGGCCGGCCCACTTCTGTCGCTATCTCGCCCGACCTCTCTTCGTCTCGCCCGAATCGGCGTGGGCCCGGGACGGAGTGGGGCGTCCGGAAGACCCGGCATAAGGATGTGTCTCCATACGCCCATGCCGCTTCCCATCAGCATTAATTGGCCTCACCAAGCACTGACCGATATGGCCGACGGATGTGACTACCACTGTTTTGCCCGTACGCAGGCGCCACGCGGGGAGAGCCACGTCCCCAACAACCCCGAACAACCCCGAACAGCGTCCCGAACAGCGTCCCGTACGGCGTCCACAGTATCCCGCAGGCGGCGGAGCTTCTTCAGCAAGCTTTCTATTTTTTACCTTCTTGAGCACGCCTTGTAAAGCCTCACCTCTCCTGAGCATAAATAAAAAATCAAGCCTCAGGAGAGGGGGGGACAGACACACGACGCACACACCAGAACACAACCCACGAAACACTCAGACGCATCCAGAGACTTGGGAGCCCCTCCCTCTCTCGACCGCTTGTAACCCCTACTACGAGCAACGCGAGTAACACGAGCAGATCGACACTGGACGTAGGGCGTTAGTGCCTGAACCAGTATAACCCTTGTGTCCTCTCGCGAACCATCCGGAGCCCAAACGCGCAATCCACTAATTTACTTGTTGGTTATTTCTTACACCGACAGTTGGCGCGCCAGGTAGGGGACTTTGCGCGTTTCGGCGATCACCAGGCTTCGGATGGCCACCCGCGGATCGAGCTGGACTCCTGGGACGCAGCTGCGTCTTGGGAGTTTGGATTTCGTCATCAACAACGCCGGGGACTTGGAGAGAGTCGCTCTCGCGCCCCCGGTCAACCCTGCCGATGCTGACGTCGCGACCGCCACCGAGGCCCTCGCGGACATCAACATCAACGCCCCTGGCGACGAGGCTAGCAACCCTCGTTCGAGGGCCAACGAGGCCCCGCTATGGGAGCAGCTCGAGATCTTCCTGGGGCCACGGCCCACGCAGGAAGACGCGCGCTTTGTCAGATTCGCCCTGGCGAACGTCGCTACTCAGCTTGCGGGAGGAGCTCCTCTCCCCCCGGGGATGCTGGACTCCATCCCACCGTATGCGGCCCCATACGGTCTGCGCAACGCGGCTGAGGCCGTGTCCCGCCTGGTGACACGCCTCCTGAGCCCCACCCCGGCGGACAGCGAGTTCGTCGGGGTGATCGATCACGTCTCCGAATCGGTCTTCGACCTGTTGGACGATCCCGTTTCGGAGGCGTCCGACACGGAGCTCGTCGGAGAAAGCCACCACCCCTCCCGGGAATGTTTCATGGCGGACACCCCCGACGGGGCGGAGGGAGAAGCGAGTGAGAGCGGCTCAGGGCCAGCGGGCCCTGACGACGGTCACCCGGCAGCCGACGCGCCCGTTGCTCCCGCTCCGGTTGCGGCCCAAGCCGCGGCAGTGGCAAGGCAGCCGGCCCCGCAAAGAGCGGCTACACCGCCACGACGCTCCCAAGCCGACGACGCCCGGCAACGCCGGGAGGAGCTCCAAGAAGCTCGCCGCCGGTTGGAGCAGGAGCGGGTACGGATCGAGCAGGAGCGGGAACGCATCGAGCGCGAGCTCCTGCAGGTCAGAGACGCGGCTCCGGCGCGGGAGCGCGCCCGGGACGTGCAGCGCCAAATCGTCGACGATGACGGTGCCCCGCCCCCGTGTTTTGCCCACGCCGGACAGAACATAGCCGCGGCTGCCATGCTCGTGAGAGGGCTCCCGCCGCCGGTGACCCCGGAGGCCCGCAAGGCGCAGCGGGAACTCGGCGAGCTACTGGAGCGAGCCGCGGCGCAGCAGGCCGAGAGTTCGCAGTCGCGACGGCGAGCGTCGCAGATGCCCCACCGCGGAGCCTCGAGGCAGCTGGCCGCCGGGCGCGGCGGACGCGCCCAACAAGGGGACTCGGTGCACCAGCCCCGTCCTCCCGGGGACGCGCTTCCGGTCCGACAACGGGTCGGCCCTATCCAGGATGCTCGGAGCATACTGGACGCCCGCCGGCGGCGACCCCCCGCGGGCGAACCCGAGCGACCGCGAGGACGCGTTCCCCGACGGGGCGGCCGGTACGACGACGAGGACGAGGACGAGAGGACGACGAGGACGATGATGACTTTATCATCCACAACTTGCCGCTCCATCTGGCCGACTCGGCGCGGGCCTGGCTCCAGCATGTCCCCGCCGGACAAATCGGCAGCTGGTCCGACCTGAGAGAGGTCTTTGTGGGGAACTTCCAGGCGACCTACAACCGCCCTGGAAACCCATGGGATCTCAGGAGCTGCAGGCAGAAGCAGGGGGAGACGCTACGGGAGTACATCAGGCGTTTCTCCCGGCAGTGCAACGAACTCCCCAATCTCGCTGACGCCGATGTCATCGGAGCGTTCGTCACCGGGACGACGTGCAAATCCCTCGTCCACAAGCTCGGACGGAAGAGTCCCCGCACCGCGAAGGAGCTGCTTGACATCGCCACGAGCCACGCGGCCGGCGAGGAAGCAGTGGGGGCCATCTTCCGCCAGTCCGCCGACCCCAAGGGAAAGCAGACTGAGGAAGCGGAAGGAGGCCCATCGGGGCCCCCCGCCAAGAAAAAGAGGAAGGGCAAGGGCAGGCGGCACGACGACGAGACCGCCATGGTCGCCGCCGCCGACCCGAAGCCGACCTTCAAACCTCCGACCGGGGAGGTCCCCGACCACTTCGAGAAGAAGTGGAACGGGCCCTGCCCGAATCACGAGTACCCCGTCAAGCACCTGTACAAGGATTGCTCCCTCATGAAGAGATTCATGGCGGGGGGCTCCCGCAAGCCGGCGCCTCGGTCGAAGAAGCCCGACCTGGCCCCGCAGGAGCCAGGGGCGGACCAGAACATGGACGCCGACCCCTATCCGGAGCCGGACGGCTGCCTGATGATCTTCGGCGGAACGGAGGCGTCGGTGAGCAAAGGGCGGGCCAAGGTGGAGCGCCGAGAGGTGTACGCCGCCGAGCCAGCCACTCCGGCCTTCCTCAAGTGGTCGAGGCACCCATCACCTTCGATCGAACCGACCATCCGCAGTTCGTCCCGAGGCCGGGTAAGTACCCTCTTGTGGTGGACCCGGTCATAGGGCGTAAGCGCCTCACCAAGGTGCTGATGGACGGCGGGAGCGGGCTAAACATCCTCTACGCCGACACGCTCGACTCCATGGGGATCGACCGAGGGCGCGTTCGCCCGACCGGGGCGCCCTTCCACGGGGTAGTCCCCGGTAAACAGGCCGTCACGTTTGGGTCCCCGACCAACTTTCGGACGGAGACCCTCACGTTCGAGGTGGTAGGATTCCACGGCGCCTATCACGCCATTTTGGGCCGCCCATGTTACGCGAAGTTCATGGCCGTCCCCAACTACACCTACCTCAAGCTCAAGATGCCGGGGCCGAAGGGGGTGATCACGGTGGGGTCGTCATTCCAACGGGCCCACCAGTGCGAGGTGGAAAGCTGCGAGCTGGCGTCGGCCATCATCGCATCGACAGAAGAGCTGGCCCCAATCAAGGCGCGTCTCGTCGAAGAGGCGCCAGACTTCACCCAAGGCCTGGCGTCGTTCGAGCCGCTCGAGGGCACCAAGGAGGTCCAGCTGGACCCCGACCACCCGAGCGCGAAGGTGGCGCGGATCGGGGCCAAGCTGTCCCCGAAATAGGAAGGCGCGCTCGTCGACTTCCTCCGCGCGAACGTCGACGTGTTTGCGTGGAAGCCCTCGGACATGCCGGGCATCCCGAGGGAAGTCGCCGAGCACTCCCTGGACATCCGAGCCGGGTCCCGACCCGTGAAGCAACGCCTTCGGCGCTTCGACGACGAGAAGCGTAAGGCAATCGGCGAGGAGATCGCGAAGCTCTTGGTGGCCGGCTTCATCAAGGAGGTGTATCACCCCGAGTGGTTAGCCAATCCCGTCCTTGTGCGAAAAAAGAATGGGAAATGGAGAATGTGTGTTGATTATACTGCTCTTAACAAAGCGTGCCCAAAGGATTCCTTTCCCTTGCCGCGCATAGATCAGATAGTCGACTCGACCTCGGGGTGCGAAACCCTATGCTTCCTTGATGCGTATTCCGGATACCACCAAATCGCGATGAAGGAGTCCGACCAGCTCGCGACTTCCTTCATCACCCCGTTCGGATCGTACTGTTACGTGACGATGCCGTTCGGGCTCAAAAACGCTGGCGCCACCTATCAAAGGTGTATGCTTAAGTGTTTTGACGAACTCATCGGACCGACCGTTGAGGCGTACGTGGACGACATCGTTGTCAAGTCCAAACAGGCCGACCAGCTCGTGGCCGACCTGGAAAAAACGTTTGCCAAACTCAGGGCGAACGACGTCAAGCTCAACCCCGAGAAATGCGTCTTCGGGGTACCCAGGGGAATGCTCCTAGGCTTTATCGTTTCCCGCCGAGGGATAGAAGCTAACCCCGATAAGATCAACGCGATAACCAGGATGGGCCCGATTCAGAACCTGAAAGGGGTTCAACGGGTCACGGGGTGTCTAGCCGCCTTGAGCCGGTTTATCTCGCGCCTCGGCGAAAAGGTCCTCCCGCTGTACCGCCTCTTGAAGAAATCCGAGCGGTTCGTCTGGACGGATGAGGCCGAGACCGCGCTGAACCACATCAAGGCAGTCTTGACGAATCCGCCGATCCTGGTCTCGCCCAACGCCGGCGAGCCTCTTCTCCTCTACATTGCTGCAACTACGCAGGTGGTGAGTGCGGCGCTGGTGGTGGAACGTGAAGAAGAGGGGCACGCCCTCAAGGTACAGCGCCCGGTATACTTCGTGAGCGAGGTGCTAGGAGACACAAAGACGAGGTATCCGCAGATCCAGAAGCTGCTGTACGCCGTTCTCATCTCCAAGAGGAAGCTCCGCCACTACTTCGACTCGCATCCGGTCACAGTTGTGAGTTCCTTCCCTCTCGGTGAGATTATAAATAATCCGGACTCGACGGGTCGGATCTCGAAATGGGCTATGGAACTGATGGGTCAGGGCATCACCTATGCCCCGCGCACGGCCATCAAATCCCAAACCCTCGCCGACTTCGTCGCGGAATGGACCGAGGTCCAGCTGCCCACGGCCCCTGTCGATCAGGAGTACTGGGTGATGTACTTCGACGGCTCGTTGACTCGGACGGGGGCAGGGGTCGGATTAGTTTTCGTTTCGCCCTCGGAGTGCGGATGAAATACGTGATCCGGCTACACTTCCCTGCTTCCAACAACGCTGCCGAGTACGAGGCTTTGATAAACGGCCTGAGAATAGCTATCGAGTTGGGAATTCGACGCCTCGAAATTCGAGGCGATTCCCAGCTCGTGGTCGATCAGGTCATGAAAGAGTCGAGCTGCGAAAGCGAGACCATGGCCGCGTATTGCAAGGAAGTACGCAAGCTCGAGGACAAATTCGATGGCCTCGAGCTCCGGCACATCAAAAGGCGGTTCAACGAGGCCGCCGACGCCCTGGCCAAGAAAGCCTCCGGCCGGGAACCCGTCCCGACCGGAATCTTCGCCAGTGACCAACGAGACCCTTCGATAAAGCTTCCCTGCCCGGAGCAGACCGGACCGCGTGACCCAGGTCCCACGGAACGGGGCGCCCCGGGCTCGGGGGCTGGCGAGAACGGAACCAAGGCTGCGGAAGGGTCGGGGGCCGGCACCGAGCCGAACGACCAGGCTTTGTCCGACCTGCTCGCCCTTGCGGTTGCAACGCTGACCGAGGCCCAGGGACCGGACCCCGGCACCACGGATTGGCGGCAACCATTCCTCGACTACTTGCTGCGGGAACAGCTCCCGACGAGTAAGACCGAGGCCCGCCGGATCGCCCGGCGCGCCAAATCTTACACCATCCTGGAGGGCGAGCTGTACCGACGTAGCCCCACAGGAATCCTACAACGGTGCATTCCTGCTGACCAGGGTGTGGAGCTGTTGAAGGACATCCACGAGGGCGTGTGTGGCCACCACGCCGCCCCTCGCAGCCTTGTCGGAAATGCGTTCCGGCAAGGATTCTACTGGCCAACGGCGGTGAGGGATGCCACTAAGATCGTGCGCACCTGCGAAGGGTGCCAGTTCTTTGCAAGGCAAACACACCTTCCTGCACAGGCTCTACAGACGATCCCCATCACTTGGCCGTTTGCGGTCTGGGGGTTGGACATGGTCGGGCCCCTCAAAAAGGCGCCCGGGGGCTTCGACCACCTGCTTGTCGCCGTCGACAAGTTCACCAAGTGGATAGAAGTACGGCCAATCGCGACGATCCGGTCGGAGGAAGCCGTCAAATTCTTCCTCGACATCGTTCACCGCTTCGGCGTCCCCAATTCGATCATCACGGACAACGGAACTCAGTTCACCGGGAAGAAATTCCTGCGTTTCTGTGAT
>CM014270.1:3899716-3920656 GCA_004135705.1 Alloteropsis semialata | reverse complement strand
TGCCTCCACACAGGCGTGCTCCCGGAGCCTGGCCTTCCCCGACTACGGATAGACATGGACACCCGGCGCGCTGCGGGTGCTGCACGGGCTCGAACTCCACGACCAGGACCTGACCTTCGTCGGCCCCGAGACGACCACGGTACGTGTCCACACACACACTGACACACCACCCCCTGCATGCTCTGCTTGCCTGAACAACACGCGCTCGTCGCAGCAATAATAACAATTTCTATTTTTCATTGCAATTTCACCAATTCGATTGGAAATGCATGCCACTTCTTTGAGTGGGAAAAAAAACTCGAAGAATTTTCGCAGTACGTGATTCAAAACAATTTATAGAAATTTTTAGTCACCCAGCACCAGTGCTTGCTTAGTATGATAGGAGCCTTTCTGATGAAATTTTTTGGGCTCGGCTACTATAGCACTTTCGTTTGTATTTGGCAATTAGTGTCCAATCATGAACTAATTATGTTCAACAGATTCATCTCATCATTTACAGCTAAACTGTACAATTGGTTTTTTTAACTACATTTAATGCTGTCTAAAAATTCGATGTGACGGGAAATCTTGAAACTTTTTGGGAACTAGTAAGGTCCTGTTTAGTTTGCTTCAAAAAGGACCAATTCAATCAAAAGCAACGCATTGAACTACGTGCCCTCTCTCTATTTTTTTTAATTCCCAATACATTTTCAATCATTAAATTCGATCGAATTCAACAAATCTAAACAAGTCCTAAATTGGAGTTCATTGCAAAGTATAACAGAGGAGACAAATTATATCTGTCATTTGCAGCCCCAGATCCAAGGTGATCGGCGCAGGAGCATCCCTGCTCTTCCCAACCTAGCAATTCAGTGTGTTCCGTTGAACATGTCAAGCTCAGCCTTCTTCTACGACCTACTGGTCCTGCTTGCTCACCTACCTTGCGTGACACAGCTCACGGTGACGGTACGGACCTACCTGCTGCTGCTCGACACATTCAGGGGGTGTTCAATTCCCCAAAAATTTTTCACCAAAATTTTTCTCAAGGGAATCTTACATGCATGGAGTAGTAAACATGTGTTAATGACAAAACCCATTCCATAACCCTCAGGTAACTTTTCGAGACAAATCTAATGAGCCTAATTAGGCCATGATTTGCAACAGTGATGCTACAGTAACCATCCGCTAAACATCTACTAATCATGGATTAATTACCATCATTAGATTCGTCTCGCGATTTACAGACGAGATCTATAATTAGTTTTATTATTAGTCTACATTTAGTACTCCTAAATGGTAAGATTCTCTTGCAAAATTTTTCACCAAAATTTTTTCATCCAATTGAACACCCCCTCATATGTGATTGCATCATCTGCATCTGCATGTTCGTCCACTGAAACGAAGGCCTGTTTAGTTCACGCACTAAACATAACGTTTTGCATAACGCACGTTCTCTAATGTAATTTTTCTCTCTATAAACACTATGCATAACGCTATATCTAAACATCCCCGAAATGTTGAACTTCCCTGCAGCGCCTGGACCCTGCTCGTCAAGGTGAGGAGCTCCACGTCGATCAACAGACGTTCACACGAATTCGATGCATATCCGAGTCGCTCCACCAGATGACCATGCAAGACTTCAGAGGAGTTGCCACCGAGATCGCCTTCGCCGCCCGTATCCCTCGCCGCGGCACGCGAGCTCAGCTCCCTCTGCGTGCAGCCCCATCCAGCGGTGCTCCCCGCGCAGGCCCCGCCGGTGCCATCGCGCCTCTCTACGTGTGCCCCAGAGCTTCGCAAGCGTGCGAGATTGTGCTTGTATTCGACTGAGAACGTGTGTGCTTGAGATGTAAGAGAACTGATAGCTTCGCAAGCGTACGAGATTGTGACTGTATTCGATTGATTGACGCCATGTGTAGTTGAGATGTAGGCGAACTGATAGCTTCGCAAGCGTGCGAGGTTGTGACTGTATTCGATTGACACCATGTGTAGTTGAGATGTAGGCGAACTGATAGCGTCAGTTAGTGTTTACCAACTTTATTGACACCATGTGTGATTGACATCAGCAGTTGTAATCAATCCAATTGAGCATTTTGTCTATTCTTTCTCTTACATAGTATCTGCTTTTTTGGATCCCCTTCCGCTGCTCTGCTGATCGCCATGGCGAGCTCCCATTCCTCTTATGATTCCACTGCCACCCACAACGGCAATCCCTTCGCGGCTCTCTCTCCATCGGCGACCACGCTCGCCGTCCTCAACATTCATGGCCATGTTCCCATCACTCTGACGACTGACGAGGCCAACTTCACGCAATGGCAAACTTTCTTCGAGCTCACCTTCTCCAAGTTCTCCTCACCAGCAGGGGCGGCGAAGCTAGAAATTACATATGAGAGGAAGAAGCCACGTCGACAGTACCCTCGAGGCCGTCCTCATGCGCCATGACAGTAGCTGCAGATCGACGCCGCCATGACTTCCTAGCTCCTCTCCACTGTCTCCAAGACGATCATGGATGATGTCTGTCGCCCGGTCGTCGATTTCAGCCCAACAGTGCAGAGAGGGCCGGACGGCACCAAGCGAACGAACTGACTGCTGGGCCGCAGGCATGGTTCTCTCAACTGAGCGAGCTGGCCACGTTAAAAAAACGTAAGAGCAAACAGTTTCCTGAAAAACGTGAGAGCAAACAGTGCCTGAAACACACCACCTGATCAGTAGCTTCTGGACTGTGTTCAAGGCAGCCCCAGCGTGTGTTTCAAGGTGTGCCAAGAGGGAAGCACGGTGCCTAAAATAAGCTCCGGTGCCGACACTTTTTCTGCCGGCACAGTGCACGTATGAGAGATGACTAAGGGGGCGTTCAATTCTGCGAAAAATTTTGTAAGAAAATCTTACCATTTAGAGTACTAAATGTAGGCTAATAATAAAATTAATTATAGATCTCGCCTGGAAATACGAATCTAATGACGGTAATTAATCCATGATTAGTGGATGTTTAGCGAATGGTTACTGTAGCACACTGCTGCAAATCATGGCCTAATTAAACTCATTAGATTCATCTCGCAAATTTACCTAGGGGTTATGGAATGAGTATTGTCATTAACACACGTTTATTACTTCATATATGTAAGATTTCCTTTAGTAAAAAATTTTGGAGAATTGAACACCCCCTAAACGGCCGGATCAAGCGTTCGCCCGTCGATCCTTGCTATTGCTACACTACTCCTCCACCTCCGGTACACAAGTAAAATCCTGGAGCTTCTCTCTGCACTGTTTGCTACACTAAACGTACGAGAGATGACTAGGGTCCTGTTTAGTTCGGCAAGTTTTGCTGGCAACTGGCAACTTTTTCACTATGTTTTTAATGCCCTTTTCACAAACACGCTTTCCAATGGCAACTTTCTTCATCACTTTTCACCACTTTCACCCAACTAAACAGGGCCTAAACCTGTTTGCCTCTGCCGAAAATCCTGAAGCTTCTCCCCATGTGAAAGTTAGGGCCTGTTTAGTTGAGAAAGTTTAACAAAGTTTGGAAAAAAGGTTTCATTGGAAACGTATTTTGTGAGAGAGGGCACGGTTGTCTGTGTAAAAAATAAAAACTTTACTTTTGGAAACTTTCCTATCTAAACAGCCCTTAAACCTACAAAATATAGGCAGATCGGGGCCTCGGGGGGTGGGGGAGAGAAGACCGTTCAATTCAAGACCAGGCACGCCGGACAAAAGAAACCGTTGAGCTGCGCCGTGGCGACCAAGCAGCCGGCCCACACGACCACGTCACCCGTTCCCGTGGGCCCCGCCCAGCAGCGACCCCAGGCGAAACCGGCCCAACATTCACGCCCAACTTCTCCGCGCCTTTCCCTGTCTTCTATCTGTCTACAGAAGGTACTATGCAACCATCCAGGTTTAGAGTAGCAGTGTCTTCTATCTGTCTACAGAAGGTACTATGCAACACAGTTTAGAGTAGCAGTGTCTTCTATCTGTCTACAGAAGGTACTATGCAACCATCCAGGTTTTGAAAAACAACAAAAAAGACAAGATAACTACTTATATAATCTGATTATTTCCTGGACAAGATGCATCACTAAACTGAAATGCATACAGAGAATTATTTCAAACTAAATTCTCATCATGATAAACCACATACGGCAGCACTCAGGCACAAAATACAGCTTATATGCAAATAGAAATAAACTATATTTCTAGTTCTCACTCATGCTGTCCAACTGAACCGGTCACTTTGCATATGCGGCATAACAGATAAAGCGAGCAAGAAATTTTTGACCAGTCAACCCAACAAGCATAGGGAACGCTACAAACAATTATGTGCATTCTCACCAGAAAAGAAATGGTACCTAGCACAGCAGCTAAGGCTGTTCTTATGCTGGCATGGTGGAGGCGGCACATACAAGAACAGAGCAGATGAATTACAGAATTCAAGCAAGAATGTTATTATATATAAAACCAAATTACTGAATCTGAGCAGATTAAAGAAGATTAAAGAAATGATGCTTCAGAAACCTTTTCTGCCCCTCCAAAAATCTAAAGCACACATTGATGATCTGCCATAAGAAAAAGAATCATAATGTACATGCACACTTGACCCATCACACATGCATAATGAGAATTATTTCAAAATCTACTATAAAAATGATACACTTCACTTTATCTCTATGAAAAATTCAAAGTTGAAACCTATCACCAATGAGCTGAAACCCATGAAGACAGATTATGAATGCATAACTGATGGCGAATGTGTTCTAAATGAAGTTGCCATCTTCTCTTGACCATCTAGACCACAAGACTCATCTGATCTCTTCTCATCTACCACATGTGTTTGGTCGACTCTGCTACGGTTTATACTATATATATATTAATCAAAGGCAAGTTTATCCCCTTAGATAAACAACTGGACAAGGTTAAAACAACAAAGACACTACAGGAAACAACCAAGGCCAGTAAGTTTTCTTTACCCAATATATTGCAGCTCATTTTGAGAACTAAGTTTTTTGCTTAGTTTTTTTCTTTGAAAATTAGAAGATATTTCCCTTAACACCAAAAATATTGGCATCACAGCACACTCAGAGAGAGAAAAAGCTCCAGCCCTCAATGCTTGCCTGTTTGTGGCGATCTTACAAAAGTAGATGCATTCCCTTATCTCAAATCTCAGTTCAAAGCACATGTACAAATCCAGCCAAAAGAAGAAACCCTAGCTGTGGACGCATAATCTATTTTAGAATTACTCGACCACCATTGAACTTTGTATATTATGCAGAACTGGACCGATTCAAGGGTCCCTGTTGCACCCAATTAAAAACCTAAAGTCAATAGCTAGGCATACATCTGCAATATATTTTCTTCCCTTTTCACCACATATGAGCAAATTCTTGCAAACCTTCCCTAGCAATGTTTTTTTATAGAAAATACTAACTGAAAATCAATACGACCATCAGAGTTTGCAGATTCGTATGCAGATTGCAGAGAAACAGACAAACCTAGATCATTGCTCTGATCAATGTTCCAAGTGTAGGAAGTCACTTAATTTTAGTCTTATGTCTCTCCCTCTCCCCTTGGCAATTCCAGAGTGGCTACTTTCTACTTGTACAAAAGTTGTTGCAATTCCAGATTGGCTACTTTCTACTTGTACAAAAATTGTCCATAGGTTATACGTAAATCGATATTATTGTACAGAATGATGTGATGCCATAAGAAAATGAGATGCCATCCATCCAAGAAAAGGAATTGTTCGAACCTAATCCGGTGCCCAGAAAAGCCATTTGCTGATATAGAAAATCATTGAGTGGTTCTTTTCCAGAATCTGCGAACCACCTCTTCATTTGGACAGAAAGCAAAATAAGTTATATGCGTGCAAGTCAATTGATTTTTGGAAACTGAAAACTGACCATGAATACTTGCTTTTAAAATTGTGAAATTGATCTCTCAATGTTTTATAAGTTGAAACCTACATTGCCAAATTATGATCATAGGTTTAAATTCAACCTGGAAAAATAAAGCAGTAATTCAATTGAAATTTGCATAAACCATTTCGAGAAATAGAAATAGTATCCCATATAAAATAATTTATTTCAATTCAAGTCTAGCATGCATATCAAACTGTTCGTCGACACCATAACATACAGGTCATGGACAGCTATCCAAATGTGCACGAAATAACAATCTAGCAATACTGAGTTTCACATAAGATGTGCAGCTAATAGGTTAGAGAAGAGAATGCACTGGTTTAGCAAAAAATGAATAGATTTGCAAGTTGCAGTGACCAATCTACAATATATATGAACACAAGTAAAATCCTGGAGCTTCTCTCTGCACTGTTTGCTACACTAAACGTACGAGAGATGACTAGGGCCCTGTTTAGTTCGGCAAGTTTTGCTGGCAACTGGCAACTTTTTCACTATGTTTTTAATGCCCTTTTCACAAACACGCTTTCCAATGGCAACTTTCTTCATCACTTTTCACCACTTTCACCCAACTAAACAGGGCCTAAACCTGTTTGCCTCTGCCGAAAATCCTGAAGCTTCTCCCCATGTGAAAGTTAGGGCCTGTTTAGTTGAGAAAGTTTAACAAAGTTTGGAAAAAAGGTTTCATTGGAAACGTGTTTTGTGAGAGAGGGCACGGTTGTCTGTGTGAAAAATAAAAACTTTACTTTTGAAAACTTTCCTATCTAAACAACCCTTAAACCTACAAAATATGTTTCATTGGAAACGTGTTTTGTGAGAGAGGGCACGGTTGTCTGTGTGAAAAATAAAAACTTTACTTTTGAAAACTTTCCTATCTAAACAACCCTTAAACCTACAAAATATAGGCAGATCGGGGCCTCGGGGGGTGGGGGAGAGAAGACCGTTCAATTCAAGACCAGGCACGCCGGACAAAAGAAACCGTTGAGCTGCGCCGTGGCGACCAAGCAGCCGGCCGGCACGACCACGTCACCCGTTCCCGTGGGCCCCGCCCAGCAGCGACCCCAGGCGAAACCGGCCCAACATTCGCGCCCAACTTCTCCGCGCCTTTCCCTTCCTCCTCCTCATCCCCATCCACGCACGCGGCCACGCCACGCCGCTCGTTGTAAATGCGCGCCTTCTCTCGCCGCGCCTCGCCCGTCCGTTTCCCGGATGCTTCTCCTTCCCGCGCAAGTAACCGCGTCGAATCTTCTTCAATCTTCGTCTTCCCCCCATCACCAGCGTTGCCCACCAAGCCACTCGCCCACACACAGCTCGCGTCGAGCGAGAGATCGCTTTTGCTTGCGCCCCACTCCCTCCAGCACGCGTCATCCGTAACCTCACAGCCTCACGCGCATTCCCTCCTCCTCTCCTCGTCATCTCAGATTCTCAGCTCGCCTCGCCTCGCCCCGCCCCCTTTATAAACGCCGCCGCCCAACCGTGCACACCAACGATCCGATCCCACACCGCCAAAGCCGCGTCCAGCTCCAGCTCCACTCCATCCACACGCGCACGAGCTCCTGCCCCTCATGTCCGCGATGGCGGCGGCGCCTCCCCCGCGCCTCGACTCCGTCCTCAGCTTCGGCACCGCCCTGCCGGCCGGCGCCGAAGCCGGCCGCCCGGCCACGGACGAGGCCGACGCGCTCGCCTTCTCCGACGCCAGCAGCGACTACGACGACGGCGACAGCGACGCGGGGTTCGAGTTCGCCTTCGCGCCCCCGCTCGCGGCGCGCGGGAGCGGCGCCCCGGACCTCGCGCCGGCCGACGACCTCTTCGCGCACGGCCGCATCCTCCCGGCCTACCCGGTCTTCGACCGCCACCTCCTCGACCACGACGCCCCGCAGGCGACAGCACCGGAATCGACGGCGCCGCCCTCGCCGGACACGTACTGCGCGTGGGCGCCGCGGTCCGCGCCGGGCTCCCCCGCGCGGGACCCGGGCCCGGCGCCGTTCCCCAAGTCCGCGTCCACGGGCGAGGCGCGCCGCTTCTGCCGCCTCCGCGGCCTCGTGTCCGGCGCCGCCGGCCGCTCCCACAGCGACGGCAAGGAGAAGTTCGTCTTCCTGCAGCCCGCCACCACGCCGTCCAAAATGTCCGGCAGCAAGGCGGCGCAGGCGGCGGACGGCAGCAGCAAGCTGGGCACCACCAAGCCTTCGGCGCCCGCGCAGAAGCAGAGCAAGAAGAAGGGCGCCAAGTCCGGCGCGGTGACCGAGATGGACATGGCCACCGCGCACAAGCTCTTCTACGGCAAGCAGGGCGCGCTCGCCAGCGACAGGAGGCAGCAGCAGCAGCAGTCGTACCTCCCCTACCGCCCGGGGATCGTCGGCTTCTTCACCACCGCGCACGCGCTCGGCCGCTCGCACCACCCCTACTAAGCTCGGTCGCCGCCGGCGATCGCTTCAATCGGGACCAATTACCTCTCGAAGAAGAAACATTATTTCGTTCATTTTTCCATTTCATTTTTGTGAGCTGATTTGCAGTTCAATTTAGGCAACTAGCCAATTCTTCTTTCGCCATTTCCTGTGAATACAAAATCAAAAAGAAAATCACGCGCCATTCTTGACTCTGAACTTGTCAACCCCCATCCATGGGAGTCGAGCCGATTTCTCTCGTGAAAACCGACCCCATTGATTGATTAATCCGTGATCGCCCGGTCAGCGAAAGCGACCGGCTTTAGTTTTGGATAAGCTCCTGTTCATCGCTCCGACCGGATAGATCGGAGACGACCGGCCGACCGGATCGATCCGGGTCAAACGCTGGGACGGAGCTGGTGGAGAGCAGCTGAATTGTCGCAGCTTGCATCTGCGATTTGGCATGGCACGAGGAGAAGCTTCTTCTCAAATGGAGGCAAGCCGGTACACCTGCTGGTGCTGCCCACCAGCTTATTTTAGGCATGTGCAGTTGCAGCGCACACGCGTTCTCCGTGTTCATCATAATCTTTCCCCTTGCTCTTGTTTTGACTGGTATTGTTCTAGCCAAAATACTATGGGGGTGTTTAGATGGGTGAAAAGTGTGAAAAGTTTATGCATTGGGCTGCGTGCACAGAAAGAAGAAATGAACTGACACAGTTCCCAATGCATAAACTCTATGCAAAATGGGGGGAACTAAACACGTCCTATAGGTGTTGGGTAAAAGTTTTTTCCTTGTTTTATGTTTGCAAGATTGGCAAGGTGTTTTCTCCTCTCTAGGATATTTCATTTCTATTCAGTTTTTCTTTTTGAAAAAACTTGTATATTTCAACCACTAAACCGTGTTTCAGAATCTGAGAGATGTGGATTTGTCCATTGAAAACGGTGTGGTAGCCCAAGTTTTGAATATTCAAAATCGAGCAGGGTAAGAGTGGATATTGGATGACTTAACAAAAGATGGAACACACCATAGTTTTGACTTTTGAGGAGTAAGGGGTTCAAGAACAATCCAAGCTTAGAATCATTCCTGATGCGGCCATCTTCTAGAACGTTGACTCTGGTGTTTGCATACTCCCCATTTTTAATTTATCAACTCGTTAAGGAGCCGAGAGATGTTTGCAACATATGATGATTTTCTTCGTTGAAAACTTGAAATTGGCGTAGTACCCACCTTTCACCATTAGCTCTTTGGATTCGAATGTTCCAAGAATCGGTCGTCAGAGTGTGGAGTGTGAACCATTGTGATTGTGAAGAGGAGTACAAGAACAAGCTAACCTCGGAAGTCGGAACCATCTTCTGGTCTAGTCATCTTCTAGAAGGTGGATTTTTTTTTTAATTTTGAGACCTAGAAGGTGGATTTCTTGCTTGAGTTTTGAACCGTTAAAATAACATGATCTGTGATCCCAGCAGTCACCTACTCACCTGATCCGGCTAGGCGGGCCGTTGACGAATAACGGGCCGGTCTTTTTACAAGGCCCACAGCCGGCATGCCGCTTGGGCTTGGTTCCAGGCCCAGTTCCACCCTCGCTCCTCTTTATAACACCACCGTGGCCGCGCTTGATTCCAGACCTAGCCTCTAGGGTTTAAGCCTTGACCCGCCGCCGCCGCCGCCGCCTCGAGCTCGAGCCCTCGCGGCTCGCCCGCCCCTTCGCTGTGCCCCGCCTCAGTCCCGCCGTCGGCGGAGGTTTCGGCCTTTCCTCGGTATTTTTTTCTGGTTCCGTGATTATCGCTGTGTAGGAATAGCTGTGATGAGCATTGCTTCCTTCTGACACCTCTTGTATGAGAAGGGACCGATTGTTCCCTTCCTTGAGCAGATTCAGCAACTCTCTGAGCTAGCCTGACCATGTGCTGTATTTTTGTTGCATCTGATTAGAAATTCGAGGGATTGTTCCACGTAGCTCTTTAATTTTTTTTTCAGATATTGGATGTGCTGTGATGAGTTCTTGCTTATTTCTGACACCTCTTGTATGAGAAGGGATTAGTCCTTTCCTTGAGCATATTAGCAACTCTCTGAGCTCTTACTGCACGAGTATGAACCGAACTTATATACTATCATGTCTGTTTTCCTATTTCACTTTTCTATGAAATACGTACTTCTGCTTGTTTATCTGGGATAAGAGTAGGAGCAGCTACGATGAGCATTACTTTCTTCTGACACCTCTTGTACGAGAAGTGTGTCTCTTTTGAGAAACCCTTCGTTGAGTTGAGTATAGCAACTCTCTGGGCTTTCCTGAAACTTTCTGAACGCTAAACCAACAACATTCTACACTTTATTAGTGATTTTTGTGTTTTAGTTTGATTAGCTTTTCCTGTATCAGTCATATCTGTCATGAGATAATTTAGTTATGTAGTCCTTGTGAAGATCTCAAGACCTACCGATAGGAAGTGCCGTTTGACACTGTAAACAGCAGCTGCTTCTTTTGGCTGCAGGTGGCCATCCTTGACCATAACCTTTGTGGTTTGGTCTGGATGGAGCTCCCATCTGCAGCTGTTTGATTCAGCTGTGGTGTGTGATTTAAATCGGGTCTCTGAGGGATTCTACATAACTGCTATTAAATTTGTAGTTCTGACTGACATTGCAGAATTTCTTTGGGCCTGATGCCACGTCTCCGGTAGCTACAAGCATTGACCGGAGATGCTATGATTAGGCCAATATAGAGTTGTTTCAATGTTTCACATGTTGATAGGAACCTGGGGACTGCTTTTCTATCTGTCCACAGAGCCGGTTTCTGTGATTACATTAATTGTTTTTATTGTAATACATGTTTTGCTTTTACTCTCTTTTGTCAATTTTCTACATATGGCGATGATGATAAAGCTAAGGCTTGTTTCTCAACATTCGCAGTAGCCGCCCAAGAGCTTTCGCCCTGCCAGGCTTGAGAGCTTGTGCTGTTAAATCCTTCCTTGGATGTCTGAGCCATGTTTGTTTTCCCATCTAGCTTTTCATTCTTAATTCTTTTATGTGGTCTGTTGTCTAACTTTCATTAGCTGTTGTGCATTGCAAATGATGATAAAATCAAGGCTTGTTTCTCTACATTCGCAGTTGCCGCCTAAGAGCTTTCGCCCTGCCAGGCTTGAGAGCTAGTGCTGCTAAATCCTTCCTTGGATGTCTGATGCAATGCAATACTGTCTCATGTTTATGGCTGCTTACAGATATTTCATTTGTCTCTTTTTTCGTTCTTGGTTTATGTGTATTGATGTATGCCCAATGATGATAGAATCAAGGCTTGTTTCTCTACATTCGCAGTTGCCGCCTAAGAGCTTTCGCCCCGCCAGGCTTGAGAGCTAATGCTGCAATATCCTTCCTTGGATGTCTGAGGCATACTTCACTCGCCTTTGAATATAAAAAAACCTTTTTCATGCTGGTTCTCTTGTTACATTATCATCTTTTGTCACACTTGCTATTTGTTTCTAGTTTCAACGGTGATTCCAGCCCCTTGTGTATGCAGCCGAATATATTGAGCAGACACAGGGTAAGATTGGCGGCGCGACACGTGTGCTTGTTGATGGCGAGGACTTTACATCCACATGTCCCAAATGTGCTTGTTCACTGACCGGTTGAGGCAATTTCATGATCAGATAGCATTTGCTTGTTCACTGACCGGTTGAGGCAATTTCGGATTGGAGTCAGTGCTTTCCAGCCTGATTGGAAAGATGGACTAAATGAACCATTTTTTAGAAATCTTTTGTGAATCATTCTGTTTGTGCATCTGTGTAAAATTTGATTTGTTCAAACATTAGCTTCTGGATGCAAATGTGCCTCAATTATGTGAAATACAGTTTATTTCATCCTCTTTTCTCATGTTTCTTTCATGGTGTACTTCTATCATTACAGCTATAACTTCGGACTTAAAAAGTGTGTGTGTGGCTGAGCGGTTCATAAGATGTCAAAGTACAATTCACAGTTGGTAGACCGTCGTTATTCTGCCCAAATGATTATTATGTTCGGCACTCCAACTGGGCTGCTGACTGCTGCGGTGTTTCTTGCTGGTGCTGCAGTTCTTTCTCAGCTTCCAACTTTCTGAATGCTGTGGAGCTTATCTTGTTCCCCGTAGCTTCCTCTGGTACCAGTTCTACCACTTCAATCTGCAAGATTCAAAGCAATGACTTCAATCTGCAAGATTCAAAGCAATGATCTCTGATAACTCTATCTATTTTTTGAAAAAAAAAGGGAAACATAGTAATTCATAGTTACAAACAAACCTGCAGTTGTGTGAGGCCTCTCTCTGCCCTCTTCCTGTTGACAGCGAGCCCTCCCGGAAAAGTCTCCTTGCTGCTTCCGGAATTGCATACAAACAACATCAGCTTAAAGATATGCGCGGTACCGCCGGACAAATAAGATGGTCCATATCAGATAGATGTAGGGCGAGACAATCCTAACCTGACAATGATGGCCTCAAGACCTTCGTCAACAATGGAGGGGCCATAAGGGTCCACTATTGGTTCTACATGAACCTCAAGATCAGGCTTGATAGACTGCAAGTGGAAAGACGAGTTTTAAAACTTAAGAAGCAATTATTGCAGTGCTCAAGCTGATTGTTTCTACCGTAGTGACAATGGAAGTTAAACACAGATGCATCATGGTATATGCTAACAATCAAATTTCTACTGCTGAAATCGCACGGATGTCAACATGTAGTCGTGTAAAGATGAGAGTGTAGATTCTAGCAAGAAGTCAACAACTGTCCTTGAGTTTTGATGCTTTCAGCTTCAGGATGGGCATAAAGAAACTTCCAGTTCCAGCCAACCATATATAAGAAATGTTCATGAGGATCAAGTGGGTACCTTAATATAATCCTTGACATTTTCCATCCGCTTCTCGATTGGCTGTATCAGGTAGGCATACTGCAAGCAAAAAGCAACCAAAGCGAAAGATGGCCATCAGATTTCCATAATAAAATGGCTAGATTCTCCACGTACAAGCCATGACCATACGTAGCTCACATGCAAATGCTTTGAAGGGAATATGCCACCTAAGCGGTTAACCACTACCAAATTTGTGTGAGGTAGCCATTGAATTTGGAACCTGTGTCCATGTTCAATGAACTTGCATCACTGTAATCAGTAGAACAGCCCACCTACATGTTTGAATTAGGTCTTTATTGGATAATGACATGGCTAAGTGATTGATATCGACCTATTCCTGTGGCTTTATGTCCCAGTCTCTGATTGCACTGGATCACTGGCCAGCCCAACCACACACCATTGGGTCCCATTGTGCTCATTGGCTAGTGTGCTATTGTAGTAATCTTTGACATTCATATCTTCAAATGACATGCCCAATAATTTGAACAACGAAGAACGAACTCTACATATACGTAGATACTATATGTGATTATGTGAAGCATGCAGCTGGTATGAGTTGAGACGTCGCTGCAGGCTCAACTTTAGAAACAGTATTTGGGTCAAGGTTTAGTAGAGTAGAAGCAAGTGTGGCTCTAACTCAGCATCAAGTGCCCTTGGTGCAGAAGCGAGCTTTTTTTTTTAGCGACCGTGACTTAGCACGTATTTCATTAAGAGGAAAGCAGTTTACAAACATTGCTTGATACAGGCCAAACAGAAGTTGACCTACCCAAGCGCACAAAGGACTAAAAGCAGAGAAAAAACTGAAAACGGCCAACAAAACCAACGGCCAACAAACAAGCAAAGCAACGACCACAGGCGGAAGAGGGACCCCACAAAGCCCGCGAAGCCCAACCAGACGACAAGGATCATCTGAACCCGCACGAAGAACACCACCACCAAAGCTGAAGACCAGGACTACCAAGAAACATGAGGGTGGCCAAGCATCCACCCGAAACAGTAGAACCATGACGGCAAAGCATCCGTCGGAGACGACCAACAAGCACCATGACGGCAAAGCATCCGTCGGAGACGACCAACAAGCACCACGACGGCAAAGCATCTGTCGGAGACAACCAACAAGCAACGCACTAGGCGGCAAAGCATCCGCCAGTGCAAGGGCGGCAAAGCATCCGCCAAGACGAAACGAAGCAAGGGCGGCAAAGCATCCGCCGAAGTAGTCGCGGCTCCAGCAAGCACGGTGATGATGTGTCAAAGCAGCACAGGCAGGCAACTCAGATGAAAACGACCACCCCCTGCGAATCATAAGAAAGCCAGGCCGCCCGCAGAGGAGGCATGGAAGTGTCCATGGACGACACCCTCAGCAGGGACATGACACACCAGGCGCCATCGTCGTCGATCCAGATTAGTAGATATGGTTTTCACCGCGGATCAACCTCCATGCCAGCCCATGGTGGGCAGGGTTTTCACCCAGACGCGGCGGGGAAAACCGGCGCCCACACCGACAGCGCAGACAGGGCCCAGGCCCGTGCGAGAGATGCCCGCCGTCGCCTTCAGGAAGGACACGACGCCAACGGCGCCGACGACGCCGCCCCAAGGAGGGTCGGGTTTTCACTCGCATCAACTCAAACTCAGTGGCGCAAGAAACGGCCGGCGCCACCAGCCCCACCACCAAGATGTCGCTGGTGCGCCCCCTGCAAGGCCGAAGCCAACGACGCCACCACGACGACGTTGCTGCGCGCCCAAGGAAACCGTTGTCAGCCATGCCACCACGGCATCGCCGACCCACTGATGCACGAACCAAGCAGACCGGACTGTCGTGGCCGCCGCCGCCGCCGCGTGGCCCACCAACGCCCGACCGCGAGCCGACCTGGGGGCCCCCGACACATCGGCGTCACGCCGCAGCACCGGCAGCCGCCAGGCCCACCGCCAACCCGCGTAGACCGAGCCAAGGAGGCCGCCGAGCCCAGCCCAGCCGCACAGCAGCCGCCGAGGCTGCACTGGCCACGGACGTCATCGCAGCCGGGCGCACTAGGCGCGAGGCCAACGACGGGCCGGAGGCCGCCACCGGGACACGCCAACCGCCGTCGCAGGGGCCGGGGGCGCCAAAGGGCCCGGCCACAGGGCAGGTGGGCAAGGCCACCACCGTCGCACCAGGCCCCCCAAGCCGGCACGGCGTCACCGCCGCCCCCGAGGCCGGAGCCGGCCAGGACCGCCAGCGAAGCGCGGATCCGGCCAGCCAATCCGCGGATCCGGTCTCCCATAGGGCGGATCTGGCCGCCGGCCACCTTCAGGACGTGCAGGAATGAAGGGTGGATGGGATGTCGGGATGGGAGAAGGGATGGGAAGGAGAGGAACGGTGGGAGAGGGGCACGAGGAAAAACGGCCCCGCCGCCGCCCTCCTCGCTGCTCACCGCACCCCCGGCGAGCCGCTCCGGCGGCGGCTGAGACAGAGACCGGCGGCGTGGGGGAGTTGGGTCACGGCACGCGACGGGGGAGCCGCCCGTGTCGCCCAGGAGGACGACGCGGAGGCCTTTTTCCTCGTGCAGAAGCGAGCTTGGTATTAGGATATTGATAGTGGGTGATGCATAGACCAATGACGCGAGAGCTGACCTTTTTTTTGGCGAGCATCGGGCCGTCGCAGACGCCGATCACGATCCTCTCCCTCGCCAGCTCCGCAGCCGCCTGTCACGTGTTCGGCAAAAGATATATCTATTTCATCAGAAAATGAAAACGAAAGAAACAATATTCTTATTTCCTTGATCGATTAAACAAAACAAAGGGAACGAATCTGTGCTCTTCCATCGAGGCTCAACTACTACCAAGAACGAGAAGAGCAAAGAATACCACCAAGATCAAGTTTGAGCAGTGACCACGAATCAAACGATGAACTAAAGTTTCAGGGACGCTGAAGGAGACAGTTTCAGGGACGCTGAAGGAGACGACGCCATGTCCATGTGTATGATCATGATCAGTGGATTAGATGAACTCAAGAACTGGTAGTATTTATTCATGGAGACTTTTTCAATTGCCGCATGGATTGGAATATTGGATGGTGAAAGCAACACGAGAGGCAGAAGCAGAAGCAGAACCATACCTTCAAGAAGAGATGGTGGCCCTGGTGCAGCCGGTCAAAGGTGCCCCCGATCACGACGGCCGCGTAGGCCGCCGGCCTTCTCGCCTCAACCTCCTTTCCACCATCGTGGTCATTGTTCGCCGCCGAGATGACGGCAGCGTCCGCAGAGGCATCGGCAACCGTGGCCACGACGGCAGCCGCGGCTTCTTGCTCTGCTGCTCTTGATCCTTCCTCTATGGCCATGCCGGAGGAGAAAGAGGAGGAGGCGGGCGGGTGTGGTTGGCTCGTGCCTCGCGCGTGCGGCGTCGCAGCTGCGCTATATTGCCGCGCCTTCCGGTAGCCTTGGTTTTGACTTGGCCTGGATTGGCACCTGTCAGGCGACGCCAAGAGCCTAGCGGTAGCCTGTTAGGTGGTGGTGCTCCAACAACGTGATGGTTACGGATACAGACAATAACCTGGCAGCGGCCGCGGCCGCAATCGAATCGAACCAGGGATCTCCTCTCATCTGCAGCTGCGTTGGGACATGGCAGAGCTCAGAGATAAAATATAGCACGCTCATGATGAGCACAAACAATAAGCAGGACACGCCGGGATGGATGCAGCGTGTCACAGTAGATGAAGCCATGCTGATGGGAAACGAACACATGTTTGCCTCAAATTCAGGCACTCTGATACTCCAAAGTAACATGGATTACACAATGGCATACAATCAGGGTACAATTCACAGTAAAAACAACAAAAAACTAGGATACATTCCAATCCTCTCCAGGAGCCCACAATCAGAGGGGAGAACGAATATGTTCTTAGAACAAGGATAGAAAAAAAAAAGAGGAGCATGAAAAAAAACTTTACTCGCACCTATATTCCTTTCAAGGAACACATCCCTTCATGACGATATTTGACGAACTATGCGTACCTCTCAGGGAGCACAACAAAAATCAGGAAGTTGTTTGACAATCCTGTTAGTCGAATCGAAGGCTGGTTATTGAACTTTGACCGTAGAGCAGATCTTCAGGAACTCGTCGATTTTGGCAGAGTAGATGTGGGGGAAGCTCCGGTAGTGGTCCACGTGGGGCGATGAGACAAAATTGTGGGCGAATACGCTCCGCCCTATCGATCTCTGCAACTCCATGAAGCTCTCGACACATTCGCCTGGTATCACTCGGTCGGCTGAGCTGTACAGATAGAACTGGGGGCATGGAGGCTGCTTGTCTGAAAGAACTGACAGAACCTTGCGCAGTCGCCTGAACATGATCAGCAAGTGATGAAACAAATCAGCTCACAGAGAAGCCATCACATGCATTTTATATGCGTCCAGAAATGAACACGGATATATTAAATCTACATGAAAGACAGATGAGCCAGTATTGCCCTCATGGAGGCAGACAGAAAAAAAAAAGAATTACGTTGAATAAAAGGAGAAAACAAGAACAATACAAAATTAACTAAAAGGAAGCATAGCCCCTTTCTGCTATAAACAATGAGGATAGTTTTTTTAGCTTGGTTAACCAGTCACCATAATTCCATGCTAGCTTACTATGATGTAATGTACTAATTTTACTACAGTTATTCCCTCCCATGTTGATGTACACGTACTCTGCACAAGCAAGTATGGTGAACCAACAACCGTAGTTAACTTTGTTAAAAAGCTAATATCAGTCATTGTGAAAAAGATACGTATTTTGTTAAAAGCTAACGTCAGCTTTGATAATTCTAAGAAAAAAGATGGGACTGAAAGTAGAATCATCTATGGGCTGAGTCTAATATTACTTTGATCCTTTTCAGTGCAGGGAATAATACTTGATAAGAGATTAAGATGTGCTCATGTTGCTTTACTTCTGTTACACTGAACATACTATTGCAATTCTTTATGGACTTTAAATAGTAGGAGTAGTATACTACCACTCACTATGTCAATTAAGTAATACTAAAAGTGGGAACCATCAGATCAACAAAATATCCATGTTAATTTTAAAGGATACAGGTTACAACTTGACGAATGTTGGTTGGCACAAATAATATGAGCTGCCCGTGGCACTCAACCCGAGCACGGACTGAAAACAGTAAATGGACTTACTTGTTTATATCAGGCACTTGAAGAACAATCTCAAAGAATTTCTGCAGAGTTGACAGTAGAAAGCATTCACCCCATGATGGTCGCGTCACATTAGTGCTAACTCTGTTCAAGGTGCCATTTACAACAGGCTCATCAAGAGATTCAGCTGAAGGTCCTGTCATGGAACTACTTTTCTTCAACAATGCAGCAGAGAAACCAGCAGCCCAGACCTGAATTTAGCTTATAAATGAGAAATTTCTGGCAAACAAGCTTAATTGTACGGAATGCTATGCAGAAACCATTGTAGACACAACAGTAGTACAGAGTACAAAAATAACCCAGATAGAAAAATCTCCAAGCTAAATCTATGGTGAACCTTGGAACATTTCTACTAACAGCTAAAAGCGTATTTTAGTTCTAACCTGATTCAGTAAGAAAAAAAGGACAGGTCCACAAACCTCGGGTCTTATCTCTAGAACTGGTGCAGAGTCTACAATACATCCTCTTATTCTCTCGGTTATGTCAGCTCTGGATTGTAGATTCTCCAGTACAGCTCCATAGCTGGAAAGTAAAGGCAAAGCTTTTTATGCATAGTAAATTTAATGGCATGAACATCAGATAAGAGATATTAAAGAATCAAGTAAGTGCTATACTGGAGTGAAAAAACATCAGTGGTTATGCAAAATATTCACCTGAAGTGTCCCAAAATGAAGCTACTATAACAAAGTACAAAACAATGAGTTTCAATGACACATACAAGGACCAAATCATGTCATCACCCAAGAACCACCCAGTAATGAGCACAGCACATCAGGTAAAGGACCACAACTTTTTTTTTTGCCCTAAAAAAAGGACCACAACTTTTTTACTAAGAAATTATAAGTTCATAACACAGTGCACAAAGTAACAATGTGAACATCATCCAAGAATCAGTACTGTGTCATCGATATCATGCATTTTTTTAGTCTGTTTCTCCAACATAGTTAACCACCACTGCTTATCTGGTATGTTCTTCAAGCATTTATCCGAATTCAATCCTTTCTGCTCACTCTCACAATTGTTCTCAACCGTCCAACCTTTAGCCGTGCCTGTCGTTGGTTCCAGAAAAATCACGAGCGCTCACGCAAGCAACGTCTCACGAGGGAATTTTTTTTATTTTTAATCCTTTTTAAACTGAAATTTTAAAAATAACCCCACCCGAACTGTATTCCTACATTAACCTCTGGGAGTAGGAACATATACCTTAGAGAATCACAAGGACATCGATTCTAAACTATACCAAACAGATGATGGGGATTTTCAGTCACCTAGGCATGCTAGCACAAACAATTCTAGTTTTCCAACTAGAAATGGATGGGCCATCCTACTAAATGCTCCTACCGAAGCCCATCAACATATGCCTCCTGAACATAGCACATTCTATGCGGCAATCTCGTGTATAAGAAACTAAAGTTTCACAACAAAAACGTGTCACACCACATGCTAGCGCGCCCATGTCAGTGTGCAACCTAACGAGAAACCCATGCACATGTCACCAAAATGCTATATGTAGTCACTATCAGCTTTTGAACATTCCAATTTATGAACTGAATCATAGAATCAAGAGCTTCACGAGATCACGTCAAGGGAACAGGAGGGAGGGGACGAGTGGGAGGGATTCGGATTCCTTACGCGAGCCACCCGGTGTTGCTGAAGGTGTGGAAGAGGAGCGTGCGGCGGCTGTCGGCGTCGCACCAGGCGGCGATCTCGGCGGAGAGGTCGGCGACCCTGCGCTCGACGCGGCGCCCCAGGTCGAGGCCGAGGAGCTCCCGCACGGGCACGACGAACCGCACCGCGCCGACCCCGCGCTCGCGGTAGAGGTCGGCGTAGCGGCGCAGGTGCTTCTGGCGCGCGCCGAGCCAGCCGAGCAGCACCACCAGCGTGGCGCCCTCGCCGGCCCCGCCGCCGCCGAGCGGCGAGGCGGCGGAGTCGGCCGGGTGCGGGTCCCACTCGATGAAGGGGTCGGAGTCCGGCGGAAGGAGGTTGAAGGGCACGGAGCTCGGCGGCGAGTACCCGCCTCCGCCGGAAGAGGGGAGGGATAGCGATGCCGAGGCGGCGGAGCAGGAGAGGCTGGCGCGGCCGCGGAATGGCGGGGGGTGGCCGCGGGGGAGGGAGAGGGAGGCGGCCACCGGGGCAAGTCCGAACGCCGCGCGCCGGTGCCCCGCGGCCTTGACGGCGGCCGCGGCGAGGATGCGGACGGAGGAGGCCGCCGCCATGGCTGCTGCGGGCCTCCGGGGTGGTGGCGTGAAGCGACGAACTGGCGAAGGCGAAAGCGGAGAGAACGAGACGGGTTTATGACGGCGAGGGGGCTGGCGACACCGACAGGTGGGGCCCACGGCCGCAGCGGTGGGGCCGTGGCGTCAGATACGGTGGATCCCGCGTGGGAAACGGTTGAGGCACACATGGCCGCAGTTAATTTCGTCCTCTAGCTGGCTCATGAGTTGCAGGCCGCGTCGGACGGTACGGCGGCCCACTGGAGGCGGTGTTCTGAAAGGGGCGTTCCTGTACATCTTTCGGTGTTTGAGATTCACGCCGTCATTTTCAACTGCACGATCTGCTTCGTCCTTCCTCGCTTTTCTCTCTCTCTAGCCTACTCATCACGCGCCGTCGATGGAGTCGGAGGTCGGGGGAGGAGGATGATGG